>CM060617.1:38277843-38300343 GCA_030578275.1 Meda fulgida | reverse complement strand
GTACTATTTAAATAATCATTATGCAAATAATATGTTGAATATTAATGAACCAACTGCATATTAAGGGGAGATGACAGGAAACGGAAGGAGAAAAGGCTTTAGGCTACTGTATATTTTTTATTATAGCCTACATGGCTACTTATTTTTTTAAATCTTGTTTTCTGAATACCATTTATTGAAGGATTTGTCATACAGTAAGGGGAAGTAAAATTCGCATAGCCCACATGTTTATTGTGTTTACAATGTTAAGGTTGTATTTTATTTACCGGCCTTTTACACTATTGCTGAATAGGCTAATAAAAAAACGTATAGGAACTGTGAACTAGTAACTCAGTCACCTTATGTTGTTCTAAAGGCTTACCTTCTTTTTTCGGAACACACACACACACACACACACACACACACACACACACGCACGCACGCACGCACGCACGCACGCACGCACGCACGCACGCACGCACGCACGCACGCACGCACGCACGCACGCACACACACACACGTTGGTGCAACAGCATTATGAGGACTCTCCATAGGCGTAATGGTTTTTATACTGTACAAACTGTATATTCTATCTCCTTACCCTGCCCCTATCCCTAAACCTACCCATCACAGGAGACATTCTGCATTTTTACATTTTTAATAAAACATTGTTTTTTATGTTTTTTAAGCTATTTGAATTATGAGGACTTTTGAAATGTCCTCATAAACCACCTATAAGTTGTAATACCAGTGTAATACATATGTCATTATACAAATTTGTGTCCTCATAAATCACATAAACCAACCCACACACACACACACACACACACACACACACACACAAAGCCCTGCTCGCACTTGCCCATTTAATGTCATGGTGGATTTAAAAAAAGAAAGAAAAAAAATCAAGCCGATGCAAATCTGTCGTGAAATAACCCAAGCAGACCAAAATTAGCAGACACAAGTTATTACCTTTATTAGGCTTATAAGTTTCTACAGCATAAGAACTAGCAATATTGTCACTCTCAGATAATATGAAGGATTTTACAGAAAATGTAATTCGTTACAAAAACTAACACAGATATCATGAATCAGCATATGAATCTCAACAATGGTGACCATTAAAAAACTATTCATACTGCAAAGCATGCTGGGTACAACCATAATACAAACCTTATCCATGGCTCCCAGCATGCATTGCAGTATGAATAATTTTTTAATGGTCACCATTGTTGAGATTCATATGCTGATTCTTGATGTCTGTGTAAGCCAGCATTATATCATAGAGGTTTTTAAAATCTGATTGTAACAACAATGGGCCTTACAGCAGAATCACAGCTCTTTTATAATGAATAATACAAGTTATAAATCACCTGTTTATTCAGAGATTATTCTCTAGAAAAGATCAGAGAATCAAGACATCAAATGATGATTCACCTTTCCATAAATCATCATCAAAACACAACCACATGCTCACATTTTCTTTTAGCTTTTGTGCCATAACAAATGTGTTTAATAAACACTCAGTTACAGCAGCCAGAGGAAAAACTGGTGTTATAAAGTCAAGGGTCCAGAGCCCAACTAAAGCAAACACTGACCACTATCATGGTGTCTTTAAATGAAACCCAATAAATCATCTTCATCTAAACCTCTGTTCATTCACAATAACGACTTCTGAAGACGCATGACTCAAATAACTCAATAACTCATAACTCCAACTGGTTAATAAGTGAAGCTGGTAATGCTGTTTGTGGAGTTGTTCAATCCTCCACTGAGATCTTCAGAGATTTAAACACATTTTATCTTCAGTGATTTCATCTAATGTTGTGGCTGGAAGTCAGTTGTAGTTCTTGTGTTTCTCTGTCCTTCAGTGATCCTGCATGTTAACAGCAGGTGTTCGTCACTAATGCTCAACAATCACTTCATTAATCACTTAATTAATCACTTAATTTCTTGACTGCAATATCTACTTTTAGTGAACTCAACTGAAATAATTTCAGAGTACTCATAACTATTGTTTGTTATAAACTTAAATGAATTGAGGTAATAAGTTTCCTCAAATGTAATGAGTTAGCTTAACTCATTGGATTGGACTTTGTGTGATATTGTGAGCTAGCAGTAACTGCAAGTGCTCTGAGTTCATTTGAAGTTTGTCATTTCACTGTTTTTACTCAATAAAGTGAAGTTTCAGCTATAAACAGTATTAAATGCAGTGTAAAGTTTAATTGTGTATTAAGAAATATTATTGTTTTAGTAAACTCGAATAAAATAAGTTCAGAGTACTCATAACTATTGTTTTTTATAAACTTATATGAATTGAGGTAATCGGTTTCCTCAAATGAAATGAGTTAGCTTAACTTGTTGGGTTTTACAGTGCTTATTAATTAGATACTAGTACTTATGAATTAACTACTAGTACTTATTCAATAGATAATAGTTCCTATTAATTAGATACTAGCATTTATTCCAAATGATACTGGTAACTATTCTTATCTTACTAGTCACAACTGCGTTTTACTAGTCTTATGTTATGACTAGTCAGAACGGCCACTGTATAGTTCAATTAAAAATCTTACTAGTAAAATAAAAAATCTTACTAGTAAAATAAAAAATCTTACTAGTAACATTTGGAATAAATACTAGTATCTAATAAATAGATACTAGTATCTATTGAATAAGTACTAGTATCTAATGAATAAGTACTAGTATCTAATGATATCTAATGAATAAGTACTAGTATCTATCGAATAAGTACTATCTAATGAATAAGTACTAGTATCTAATCTAATGAATAAGTACTAGTAACTATTGAATAAGTACTAGTATCTATTGAATAAGTACTAGTATCTAATGAATAAGTACTAGTATCTAATGAATAAGTACTAGTATCTAATGAATAAGTACTAGTATCTATTGAATAAGTACTAGTATCTAATGAATAAGTACTAGTATCTAATGAATAAGTACTAGTATCTAATAAATAAGTACTAGTATCTATTGAATAAGCACTAGTACCCAAATAATAAGCACTATCTGTTGAATAAGTGCTAGTACCTAAATAATAAGCTCTAGTATCTAATGAATAAGTACTAGTACCTATCGAATAAGTACTAGTATCTAATGAATAGGTACTAGTATCTAATGAATAAGTACTAGTATCTAATAAATAAGTACTAGTATCTATTGAATAAGCACTAGTACCTAAATAATAAGCACTATCTGTTGAATAGGTACTAGTATCTAATGAATAAGTACTAGTATCTAATGATATCTAATGAATAAGTACTAGTATCTATCGAATAAGTACTAGTATCTAATGAATAAGTACTAGTATCTATCGAATAAGTACTAGTATCTAATGAATAAGCTCTAGTATCTAATGAATAAGTACTAGTATCTATTGAATAAGCACTAGTACCTAAATAATAAGCACTAGTATCTGTTGAATAAGCACTAGTACCTAAATAATAAGCACTAGTATCTGTTGAATAAGCACTAGTACCTAAATAATAAGCACTAGTATCTGTTGAATAAGCACTAGTACCTAAATAATAAGCACTAGTACCTAAAGAATAAGCACTAGTCGCTAATGAATAAGTACTAGTACTTAATGGAATAGATACTAGTATCTAAAAATAAGCACTAGTAGCATGAAAATAGAGACTAGTAGGTTAAAATGATTAAATGTTAAAACGGCTTGCCATAATCCAGTGAGCGACAGGTTTCTGAACAGCAGTTGTTACTTTCGTTTTTGCTCTTCTTCGTGTGTTTTGCAGGAGGGTTTGGAACAGCTGAACAGTGTCACAGCGACACCTACTGCACTGGAGCGGGATATTACACCACATAAATCTCTAAATCCTGTTTAAAATCTCTTAAATACACATTTGAATGAATGAATGAATGAATGAATAATTTATTTCTTTTCTTTCTTTTTCCTCTTCAGAACATGATCATTAGTAACAGAAAATATTTTAACAAGAAGATAAGAACAACATCTCAGCATGTTCAAAAGAAAAGAAAAAATATAGAAAAAAGAAGGAAGAAGCTAACTTATATTTACCTTCCCCTTTTAAACATCTAGCTTTGAAACGGCTACTGTTTTCTCTTTACAAAATATCATAATTTATACTTATTGAGAGAGAAAAAAAAGTAATCATTTGAAGTACATTTATCTAAAAATAAATCACACAATACAATTATAAAATGAGACAGAATGAAAAAAAAACACAAAATGTAATACTAACAATAATATAAATATTAATGAAATGGCAAGAAACAGACTGTTTTGGTAAATCAACCTCTTGAAGAAGAAATGAGACATCATGACCCACACTTCTGTACAGTAGTGCAAATAAGGAAGAAAAAAAAGCGCGCAGTATAAAATACACATTGTATCTCGGTTCAATATGTGTCTCACTTTACAAAATATACCATTAATCTTTGCCAATTTAGAACTAATATATTTGACTTGTGGTTTCCAGCTTAATTTATGATCAATTATTACTCCTAAAAAGGCGTTTTCATAGACTCTTTCTACCCTGGAATTATCACACAGTACTTCAATAGTTAAATCTTCGGGAATTCTACGTTTCCCAAAGATCATAAATTTAGTTTTCTTTATATTGAGAGATAATTTATTTAAATCAAACCACGATTTAAGCTTAGCCAACTCTTTAGAGACAGTCTTCAACAAATGTTGGAGATTCTCTCCTTCACAAAATATATTTGTATCATCTGCAAAAATTACAAATTTCAACAAATCGGAAGTTTCAACAATATCATTTATGTATAATAAGAATAATTTTGGTCCTAGAATTGAACCTTGTGGTACACCATATATTATATTTTGGAGCTTCGACCTTTCCTCCCCCATCTGCACATATTGTTGTCTATGTTCTAAATAGCTTTTTATCCAGTTTAGCCCTATTCCCCTAATTCCATAAATTTCCAATGTTTGAAGCCTTTCAACAGTGCATCTGCTATATTCCCTGTTTCTGGACTATTATCTAAGATGCTGGATATTGTAAATGACTGACATCCTGAGGTTTGTATTTATTATACATTCAATCCTTTTGTTTTGTATTAGGACACAAATGATTCATGATTCAAAATTAGAGCTGGGCGATATGGCCAAAAATATCATCATTTGTTTGTTCAAATTAAACTCCACAGAGTAAACTACCTTTTATTTATTGACCCTAAAGTGTGTTTTTTTTATTATATTTTTCTGGATTCTATGTTTTTATGATTTAATACAAATGTATCATCAAATATGGCGTCTTTTGAAATGAGTTAAAACTTTCTTTTAAAATGTAATCAGTCAGTTTCAGTGTGTATTTGACAGTAGTTTGTGTGTGTGTGTGTGTGTGCTCTTGTTTTTGTGATTTGTGAGGACACAAATGTGTATTGTTATGGCAAAATTCAATTCCAGTTAATATCACCTGAGTAAGAGTCATTCAGAGTCAAATTCAATAAAAGAAGTATTTTATTCCTGCAGGAATAGGTTCAGTCCCAAACACACAAAGTACAATCTGTGCGAGGAGTGACACACCACTCGGGAGGGAGATGGGGGTTTTATACCATTTTCAAGGACCTTTCCTTCTAAGTTTACAGATACGATATGGCTGTTTTGTCTTTTAAGGGCACAGCAGGCGCCTCTCTTCTCTCTAGGCCACAGCCTAATACAGAAATACACTGGCCGAAAAGCTGACCAGTGCCTAAGGTCAAAGGTCTCCTCCCATCTGCTCCTGAGCGTCACGTCACGTCATGCACGTACACACGTTTTAGTTTATGTCATCAAAATCATCAGGAGCCACATGGCTCAAAATCCATCTAGTCACATTAACTACTGATTACTGTATGATTTAAAATTTTCCTCTACAGTATAATGACATGGGTATGTCATCCTGTGATGGGTAGGTTTAGGGATAGGGGCAGTGTGTGTGTGTGTGTGTGTGTGATGGGTAGGTTTAGGGATAGGGGCAGTGTGTGTGTGTGTGTGTGTGTGATGGGTAGGTTTAGGAATAAGGGCAGTGTGTGTGTGTGTGTGTGTGTGTGTGTGTGATGGGCAGGTTTAGGGATAGGGGCAGTGTGTGTGTGCGTGTGTGTGTGTGTGTGTGTGAGATGGGCAGGTTTAGGGATAGGGGCAGTGTGTGTGTGTGTGTGTGTGTGTGTGTGTGTGTGTGTGTGATGGGCAGGTTTAGGCATGGGGCAGTGTGTGTGTGTGTGTGTGTGTGTGCGTGTGTGTGTGTGTGATGGGCAGGTTTAGGGATAGGGGCAGTGTGTGTGTGTGTGTGCGTGTGTGTGTGCGTGTGTGTGTGCGTGTGTGTGTGCGTGTGTGTGCGCGTGTGTGTGTGCGTGTGTGTGCGCGTGTGTGTGTGCGTGTGTGTGCGCGTGTGTGTGTGTGTGTGTGTGTGTGTGTGTGTGAACGTGAACGGCCTCTCTCCAGAGTGAACACGCATGTGCTCCTCCAAGTGTCCTCTGCATATGAAGCCCTTGGCACAAAGCAGGCAGGAGAAAGGCTTCTCTCCGGTGTGGATTGGGATGTGATTATCCAGGCTCTCTGTGCGTGTGAAGCTCTTCCCGCAGTGAGGGCAGCTGAACGGCTTGTGTCCGCTGTGCGTTTGCAGGTGCCTCTTCAGATCTCCGTTTATGAAGAAGCTTCTGCCGCACTGCAGACCGCTGAAATCACGCTCTCGCTGGGGATTTGATGTGGCTTTTAAGGTTCACTTTGAGTGTGAATCACTTCCCACACTGAGGGTGTCACAGTGTTGGGTTTGTGTTCCCCAGGTGTCCACTAGATGTCCTCCTTCCCCACGGTGTCATTCACTTCATGAACTACATTTCCCATGATCCTTGTCTTATCATTGCACTCAGTTGTTCCTCATCACTGATCATTGCACTCAGCCATTTCCCCATTATCATTGACAATTCCCTGTGTATATAACCCTGTCAGTTTCAGAGTGTCACGGAGTCCTTGCATTTATCACGCCACTTCTGATGTCCTGTTTCCTTGCTTCTTGTTTTGTTTCCTGTGTATGTTGGATTGCCTTTGGATTTTGACCCTTGCTTGGATTTGTTTACGATTTTGTATTATCCTCAAATAAACTACTGCTTTTGGATCTAGCCCCTGTTTCCCGTGTGTGGATCGTGAATGGTGATCCTGTTCTTTTCTGGGAACTCAGTGATTTTCTGCTGTTATGATCTTCTGAGGTCTCTGATACTGATGATCCTCCTCCACTTCATTCAGTTCTTCACACGCTTCACACGCTAACACTTTAAAGGGTAATTCCACCGGTGGAGACATGAATATGTATTGAAAGTGGGTGATATGTAGTAGAATAGTAGCATACATTTCTAATTTGGGTCCTCCTTGGCCCATAAAAGGCAGAAAATGGCTTTTTAGTGGTTGTGGATTGTAGACAACAATCCTCATAGTGCATTGCAATGCTCAGGTCCGCAGACCACTCCCACCTCTACGCTACCGCCTGGAAATCATTCCACACAATTTCTAGTGAAGAGTTACTTTGCGAACTAATTATTGAATTACTCCTCGTTTTGTTTCGAAATGGTGTGCACTTGCATAGTACTGGCATGTTCAGCCAACAAAAGGAAAATACACGGAGTAAGTTTTCAAAAAACTTGTGCAAAAAGTGGCTACGGGCAATCAATGACCCGAAGTTCGGAGAGGAAACAGCCATTGAAGCACTAAAACATCTGACGGTGTGCAGTCTACACTTCAATCCAGAAGATTTCGAACCCAACCCCTTATGGTGTGTTCACACCGAACGCGAATAGAGCGTCAAATACGCGTCTATCGCGTCTAGTTAGACGCTTGAACATTCGCTCGAGTTCAAATTTTTTAACTTGCGCGGTAGACATTCGCGACAAACGCGTCGCCCAATTCGTGTCACCCGGCGCGAATGATGCGTCTATTGGCGTCTTTGCATTGACTTTGTATGTAATCCACTCGCACAAATAATTAAATTCGCGTTCGGTGTGAACACACCATTAGAAGAGACCCGCGCTTGTGAAAACCGCAATTCTGTCGATATTTACCTTGTCAGATGATGACGACGAACAGCCAGGAACGTCTGGAACTAGCAGCGCTAGTAGCGCTAAACGCATTTGCCTGGAGGTAAGGTTCTTTCTGACTCGACTCTATTAGCAGCTAGTGGCTACTGAGAACACACACTGACATAGTCGTCTGCTGTAAAGCAACACATCTTCTATGATTTCGTCTGTTTTCAAATTTTCAAAAAGTTTCTGCCGGTGAAATCAAACGCACTGGCACTGATCTGTTATAGGTCTGTTAGCGCATTAGGTCCAACCCCCTATGGGCGGGTTTGAAAGGGTGGGAGCTAGTGCTTGTAGTCTTTACATTCTTCTTCTTTCTTCTTTTTTTGTTTTATTGGCAACCGCACTTTACAGTGCATTACTGCCATCATCAGGTAGCTTGGATCAGAAACACCTCCTATTTTCTTAACATTTCTACCCCTCCCCACCCCTAAAAAAAAAATATATATATATATTTTAACCCACTGACGCTGCGTGTTCAGCTCCTCCAGTTTCCACCCCACCTCCCTTTAACTCCCACTTCTCACCAAACCTTACTTAACCTTCGGATTAACTTTTTCCTTGTCCCACACTTTACTTCATACACATCTCTCTACAAGCCTATACTTATTAATCCTACACTCTTTTCATTAAACCTGTATTGTTCAGAAACTGAAACAACACATTGACTGTACTATTTCCTACATTTGAGTCTAATATATTCTTTAATGTTAACTCTTTCCCTTCATTTTTCCATACTTCTTCTCTTAGCACTTCTCTTTCTTCTTCATAACCCTTACAATTAATAATCACATGTTCCACAGATTCACTCTGTCCGCATTTATCACATAATCCTGTTGGATGCTTAGATATTAAATGTAATGTTTTATTCAAACCTGTATGTCCCACTCTTAGTCTTGTAATTATACTTTCCTCCCTTCTATTTCTCCCTTTTTTCCTCCCTTCTCCCACTTTCTTTTGTATTGCATATAAATGTCTCCCTTTACTCTCATTATCCCAATATTGTTGCCACTTTTTAATCACTTTCTCTTTTATTACTGATTTTATTTCTTTTATACTATGTGGTATCTCAATTTCTACCATTTCCTCATCTACAGCTTGTTTAGCCAATTTATCTGCTTCTTCATTTCCTTTAAGTCCCACATGGGCTGGCACCCACATAAATTGTACTTGTATTTTACTTTGCTTCAACTCAAAGAGATTTTGCAGGATTGTAGTCTTTACAGAACCCCCCCCCCCCTTACACTTCCTCCTACAATGACGTAAAATGACGATTTTTGCGTCATTGTAGGAGGAATTGAAAAAGGTAAATAGCGGATTTCGCTCATCTCGGGAAAATGAGAGTGTTGCACGACCATTCAATAGTATGACTGGGTTTCTAACAATGGAAAGCTTAATGCAAATGGGTGGAGTGTCCCTTTAACCTCCGTCAGGACTTTAGTCATATTATTATTGAACTGCACCAATACAACCAGTTCAGTCACTAAAGTCATCTATACACAGAAAAGGCGGCACAGAAACTAAATCTGAAGCGGCATAAAATCACAAAATGTACATTTACACAGAATGTTTATTGCTTCTCTGAAGCGGCATAAATGCATTTACACAGGAATTAAAATTGCGGGAAAACAATGCTTTGAACATTACTATTTTAAATCTACAGTTTCAACAAAGTGTTATAAAATTCATTTAAAAATAATTAAATAGTAAACAATGAAATACAAATCGAGACAAATAAAAATACGGAATTTTAATTTTCCTCTGTTAGCTATATCTCACACTTTGATGTTTGTCATAATTATGTGGTACTGATAACGTTAGTTATTTTCTATTTCTTAATAAAGTGATTCCAGATGGAACAAATGCTAAAAAGAAATAATGAATTATTACACCGATTAGATCACCGCAGGATTAAAAGAGCTCAAAAGTGTTTTTTCTAAGAGCCAGAAACATGAACAATGAGGCTAGAGTTAGCGTTTCAGGCAGGACTGATGATGTCACCAGACCGTCGTATGTGGGTCAAACCAAATGAATAAGCATTTACCGTATCTACCGAGAGGAATGTAGCAGCGCGTTGATCTGCTAGTCTCTTGTAAGGAAGATTACAAACGGCGAAAGCCAATTGATTACACACGACGAGTCAACGACTGTTATTATGGTGGTTTATTTCACGATGTGAGTACAGGACTCTTTTACTTCATTGTCCCTTGTTGGCAGAATTTTTTTTAAATTTGGCTCAAACAATATGGAGCCAGGCTTAACGTAATATGTTTCTGCTTCTTGATTCTCACGCTGCTTGATTGACAGCCGTGCTTTTGGTTGTCATGACAATGACGTAGTTTAGAGTGGTACAAGTGCGCCCTCATTTACACTGAACCAAAACAGTATCAGAGTCACGTTTGATACTAGGGGCTGAGGAGGGTCAGACCCGTCATATTCGAAGCCTGCTTTTATGCGGCATTGTGTCTTTACACAGAATTCTAAGCAGACACAGAGCCGCTTTAGAGCAGCCCTAACTCGGCTGTGTAAAGATGCCTTAGTAATTGTGGCGAACAGGACGGCCGAGGGACGTGAGAGAACGGCGTGAGGCCGGTGGTGCGATTGCTAATGAGCAACACCTGTGAAGCACACCGGTCTCGCATCTCTCACGGAGGAGCGGAAGCATAAAGGAGGAGCGACGACGTTGATGATCGAGAGAGGAACAGGCCTGTATTTTAGTTGTGTTTTGTTTTTGTATTTTATTTTAGCCGGCAGTCGTCCGCGAGGGGCTGCTGGCAGTTCCTTATGTTTATTTTCGGTAGCCGGCAGTAGTCCGCGAGGGGCTGCTGGTGGTATTTTGGTTGTTTGTTTTATTTTAAATAAATTATATTTGGATGGTTCGTCGGTTCCCGCCTCCTTCAATACCCAGGCGGCTGGCAGCGAGCTCGACCGTCCCACCGGCAACTCACTCCAGCGCACCGCCTCGAGCGTCCGTGGCCGCGAGTCCCCCGCTCCCTGCTCCTCCCCTCGCTCGGCGGATGGCAGCAGGCTCCGGCCCACGGCGAGCGGCGGCGACTCGCGCACCATGCTCGATGGCACCGCGGATTCCCCACACCGGCGAGGACTCTCTGACAGCGCGTTCCTCCCTCTTCCCGGGTTTCGGCACCAGTGTAACAATGTTCAGGGAAGAAGGAGGCGGGAACCGACGAACCATCCAAATATAATTTATTTAAAATAAAACAAACAACCAAAATACCACCAGCAGCCCCTCGCGGACGACTTGACTTGAAGAGACACCCATTTTAGGTAACCCCTTCCCCTTGTAATGTATATAAACGGTCTGTATTTTAGTTAAGTCAGACTTGGTTAAGACACGAGCTTGGAAGACTACAGCAACGAACAGCTTGTGTTCTCAATAAAGAAACCTTCTTAAGAGTTAATCAAGTCTCCTGGTCTTCGCTTCTGAGTTCCTACACTTTAGAAGAAAAAGTTCACAACACTTTCTTACACAGAACAACCTCCTGGACAACAATCAGTCTTGTTTCAAAAGTGGACACTCAACTGAGACTGCTCTCCTCTCAGTAATTGAAGCTCTGAGACTGGCAAGAGCAACTTCCAGTCAATCCTCAGTTCTCATCCTGCTGGATCTGTCTGCTGCCTTTGACACAGTTAACCACCAGATCCTCCTGTCAATCCTAAAGATGAAGGGCATCTCGGGAACCGCACTCCAATGGTTCAAGTCTTACCTCTCAGGTAGGTCCTTCAGGTTGTCATGGAGGAGTGAGGTGTCAAAGTCACAACATCTAGCTACTGGAGTGCCTCAGGGATCAGTGCTGGGACCACTTCTCTTCTCCATCTACATGACATCACTAGTAACTGTGATTCAGAAACATGGCTTTTCCTATCACTGCTACTCTGATGACACACAACTCTACCTCTCATTCCAGCCTGATGATCCTACGGTAGCTGCTTGCATCTCAGCCTGCCTGACAGGCATCTCTGGCTGGATGAAGGAACACCACCTTCAACTTAACCTTGCGAAGACAGAGATACTTGTGGTCCCAGCCAATCCAACACTTCATCACAACTTCACTATTCAGCAAGGCCCGTCATCCATAACTCCATCAAGGTCAGCCAGGAACCTTGGAGTTGTTATTGATGATCAACTGAACTTCACAGACCACATTACTAGAACTGCCCGATCCTGCAGATTTGCCTTGTACAACATTAGGTCTTACCTCTCAGGTAGGTTCGCTTCCTATCAGAGCTACAAAACTCGTTGTTTAAGCACTTGTTCTATGCAGACTAGACTATTGTAATGGTCTTCTGGCTGGTCTTCCAGCTTGCTCGATCAAACCTCTACAGCTAATCCAAAATGCTGCAGCTAGAGTGGTCTTTAATGAGCCGAAGAGAGCACACGTCACTCCTCTCCTCAAAAAATTGCACTGGTTGCCAGTTGCAGCTCGCATTAAATTCAAGTCACTGACGCTTGCCTACAGAACAACCACTGGCTCTGCTCCCTTTTACCTAAACTCATTACTTCAGACTTATGTGCCATCCAGAAACTTGCGCTCTGCAAGCAAACGTCATCTTGTGGTGCCATGTCAAAGAGGCACAAAATCTCTTTCCCAGACCTTTACCTGTTATGTAGCAGCTGAAGCAGAGACAAAAGCAGGATCCATGTGCAGGAGTGTTTTAATAAAGACAAGGTAACCAGACTCAGGAACAGGACAGCGTGCATACAGCATTACAACAATACAAAAACTCACAAAGACTGGACTGAAACACAGGGCTTAAATACCGGGGCAAACTATCTAAACAGGATAACAAGGGGGCGTGGTTAACGGGAAACACCTGGGAAGACTAATAGACAGACAGGGAACCACTAAACATGACAAGACAAACCCACACCGTGACATAGCCCCCTCCCTATGGGCGGCTCCTGACGCCCACAACACACCAAAAAGTTCAGGAGGGCGGAGAAGCGGAGGCTGACTTGGGGGAGGGATGGAGGGCCAGGCCCCTACGGAAAACCGGGGCCTGGGCCATGGAACATGGGCGGACCAGGGCTACGCAGGCGACCAGGGCGGAGCAGGATGCGCAGGCGGCCAGGGCGGAGCAGGATGCGCAGGCGGCCAGGGCGGAGCAGGATGCGCAGGCGGCCAGGGCGGAGCAGGATGCGCAGACGGCAAGGGCGGAGCAGGATGCGCAGGCGGCCAGGGCGGAGCAGGATGCGCAGGCGGCCAGGGCGGAGCAGGATGCGCAGGCGGCCAGGGCGGTGCAGGATGCTCAGGCGGCCAGGGCGGTGCAGGATGCTCAGGCGGCCAGGGCGGTGCAGGATGGGCAGGCGGCCAGGGCGGTGCAGACACTGGCTCAGGAACAGCAGACACCGGCTCAGGAACAGCAGACACCGGCTCAGGAACAGCAGACACCGGCTCAGGAACAGCAGACACCAGCTCAGGAACAGCAGACACCGGCTCGGAGACGGCCATCTTGTCCGTAGACACTGGCTCGGGAACAGACAACACACACGCTGGCTCGGGAACCGACAACACACACCCTGGCTCGGGAGCAGACAACACACACGCTGGCTCGGGAGCAGACAACACACACCCTGGCTCGGGAGCAGACAACACACACGCTGGCTCGGGAGCAGACAACACACACGCTGGCTCGGGAGCAGACAACACACACGCTGGCTCGGGAGCAGACAACACACACCCTGGCTCGGGAGCAGACAACACACACCCTGGCTCGGGAGCAGACAACACACACGCTGGCTCGGGAGCAGACAACACACACGCTGGCTCGGGAGCAGACAACACACACGCTGGCTCGGGAGCAGACAACACACACCCTGGCTCGGGAGCAGACAACACACACGCTGGCTCGGGAGCAGACAACACACACGCTGGCTCGGGAGCAGACAACACACACGCTGGCTCGGGAGCAGACAACACACACCCTGGCTCGGGAGCAGACAACACACACGCTCGCTCGGGAGCAGACAACACACACGCTGGCTCGGGAGCAGACAACACACACGCTGGCTCGGGAGCAGACAACACACACGCTGGCTCGGGAGCAGACAACACACACGCTGGCTCGGGAGCAGACAACACACACGCTGGCTCGGGAGCAGACAACACACACGCTGGCTCGGGAGCAGACAACACACACCCTGGCTCGGGAGCAGACAACACACACGCTGGCTCGGGAGCAGACAACACACACGCTGGCTCGGGAGCAGACAACACACACGCTGGCTCGGGAGCAGACAACACACACGCTGGCTCGGGAACAGACAACACACACGCTGGCTCGGGAACAGACAACACACACGCTGGCTCGGGAGCAGACAACACACACGCTGGCTCGGGAGCAGACAACACACACGCTGGCTCGGGAGCAGACAACACACACGCTGGCTCGGGAGCAGACAACACACACGCTGGCTCGGGAGCAGACAACACACACCCTGGCTCGGGCACAGACAACACAACAGTAACGGCCACAAGGACAGACATAAACACAGGAACAGACGTTGGCTCCGGCTCAGGAACAGACACTGGCACTGGCTCGGGAACAGACAACACACTCACTTGCTCGGGAACAGACAACACAACAGTAACGGCCACAAGGACAGACATAAACACAGGAACAGACGTTGGCTTCGGCTCAGGAACAGACACTGGCACTGGCTCGGGAACAGACAACACACTCACTTGCTCGGGAACAGACAACACAACAGTAACGGCCACAAGGACAGACATAAACACAGGAACAGACGTTGGCTCCGGCTCAGGAACAGACGCAGGCACTGGCTCGGAGGAAGTGACGTGAACCGTCTCTGAATTGACCGAAGTGAGGTGAACAGTTTCTGACTGGGCAGAAGTGACGTTGACAGTCTCTGGATCGGCGGAAGTGACGTGAACAGTCTCAGGATTGACCGGAGGCTCAGGAAGGGCCTCCAGGCCTTGCAGGATGCAGGAAGTCCTCTTCCTCCGCCTCCGTCTCCGAGAGGGTGCTGGGCTGGACGGGGCCAGCGTTGAGGGCTCTGGGCTGGACGGCGCCAGAGGTGAGGGCTCTGGACTGGACGGGAACAGTGGCGAAGGAAACTCTGGGCTGGACGGGACCAGCGGCGAAGGAAACTCTGGGCTGGACGGGACCAGCGGCGAAGGAAACTCTGGGCTGGACGGGACCAGCGGCGAAGGAAGCTCTGGGCTGGACGTGGCTGACGTGAAGCTCTGGCTGGACGTGGCTGACGTGAAGCTCTGGCTGGACGTGGCTGACGTGAAGCTCTGGGCTGGACGGGACCAGCGGCGAATGGGGCCCTGGGCTGGACATCACCAACCCAGGGTCGAAGAATGGCCAGCGTGGAGAGTGGTGTCGGGGCTCCTCTCGACCACCTCCTCTACTGAGGCCTCCACGTGTCCCACGAAACTTGACCAACCGGGTCCCCTCAAAAGAGTGGCCTCTCCTCCGCTCGGTGGCTGGAGAAGAGACACTGGCGAACATGCTGCTGGATTCAGTGTTGGTGAGTTCTTCTGTTACGTAGCAGCTGAAGCAGAAACAAAAGCAGGATCCACGTGCAGCAGTTTTTTAATAAAGACAAGGTAACCAGACTCAGGAACAGGAGAGCGTGCATACAGCATTACAACAATACAAAAACTCACAAAGACTGGACTGAAACACAGGGCTTAAATACCGGGGCAAACGATCTAAACAGGAAAACAAGGGGGCGTGGTTAACGGGAAACACCTGGGAAGACTAATAGACAGACAGGGAACCACTAAACATGACAAGACAAACCCACACCGTGACATTACCATGACTGTTCCCCGCTGGTGGAATGACCTACCCAACTCAACCAGAGCTGCGGAGTCCGTAGCCATTTTCAAGAAACGGTTGAAGACGCATCTCTTTTGGCAGCACTTGTTCCAGTAATACTAACACTTTCTCTTCCTTTCTATAAAAAAAAAAAAAAAAAAAACCTTTACCGGTTCTGTGTTAGATTAAATTGAGAAAGATTATAGCACTTACATTTTGTGGTCCTACTGTTATTTCGACTGCTTCTATTGTTCTCATTTGTTAGTCGCTTTGGATAAAAGCGTCTGCTAAATGAATAAATGTTAATGCAAATGTAAAATGATGTAAGTGACTATTTCATCTAAAAGGTATGTTTTATTTCACTTGATTAAAATATACATATATTATACATATATAAACGTATTTTATTTATATAAATGTTGTATGATTTCTTTACATGTAAAAAGTACATTGTTTTATCTTCTCATCTTTTCAGTCATCGAGAGATTTTGCTTGCCTCCGGATGCAAAAGGGACTGAAGTCGATGCAGAAATATTCAGCGACCTCGTTGGACAAGGCAATGTGGTGCTGACCGTTTTCTCAAACGATGGTAAGTTTTATTGAATTTGAAAGGAGGAAGGTATTATCAAGCACTCTGAATAAATATATGATAAATGAGCTATTACATGTTTCTGATCCTTGTGCTGGTCATTGAAATATTTACAGTTTTTTTTAATTCTTTAGAATTTTCAGACTACTCTTCCATATCTGAGACATCTGAATCAAGCAGCTCAAGTGCATCAACTGTAATCTTAGATGAGGTCGCTAACAAAAGACAGAGAACTGAGTATACATCTGCACTGTCTGCTAAACAGGTTAGAACAAAGCTTAACTTTTGTGCTACTCTTAAATGGTTAGTTCACCCAGAAATGAAAATTATGTTATTAATTTATCACCCTTGTTTCATACCAAATCGGCTAGACTTCTGTGTATCTTCGGAGCACAAATGAAGATCTTTTTTTTATTTTTTCTTATTAGTGGCAGAATTTTAATTTTTGGGTGAACTATCCCTTTTAACATCCCCCCGTCATTGTTATTGTTTACATGGTACTTTAATGTCATACTTGCAATGTTATGACACAAGCTGTTTCTATGACATTGAAATTTGATTGTTTGATATTTTAATCCTAACATGACAAAGGATTTAAAAAAAAAGTCTATTTCAGGAACATTTTTATGATCCTGCAAGCAACACAGGATACATCGCCTGGCGTATGAAAACAGTCCACAGGAAGATTCGTCGAGGATCTGTGCTACCAGACAGCCCTCTAGATGTTTCTCCAGGAGGCCCTAAACGCCAAAGGGCTACTAGAAATGTTACCACAGAAAAGTTACTAATTTTCCAAAAGATGAGACAGACCTTTCAGCATCGCCAGAAGCTTGTTAAAAAGATCCAGGCTCTAGTGTTGATATCCTCTCCACCTTCCCAAGATTCCTGGATACAAAAGGGCTGGTAAGTTTGGAATAACATGATTTCAATGTGAGAGTATTGTTTATAGTTTAATATCTTCTTTCTTAACCCATTTAATCCCAAATTTTTCCCAGACACAAAAATATCCAAATCATGTGTCATTAGTATCCCTTTGAAACAATCAATCATAATTTGTAGAAATTTTCATGGAAAAGTGTGTGAAAAAGTGTGTTTTATGATCGGTCACAATTGTGACCGGTGGGATACTGTGTTGTATCAACCATTGGACAGACTGAATATAGGTCTATTTGACCTGTGCAGTGTGTGTGTGTTTGAGTGTGTGTTTGTGTTTGTGTTTGTGTGTGTGTGTGTGTGTGTGTGTGCGTGCGTGTGTGTGTGCGTGTACGGAGTCCCCCTAGTCCCACTTTGTCAAAAAAAAAAATTATAACTATCTCGTGGCCTCAAGATAGTAACTCGTGGCCTCAAGATAGCATCCCGTGGCCTCAAGATAGCATCCTGTGGCCTCAGGATAGTATATTGTGGCCTCAAGATAGCATCCCGTGGCCTCAAGATAGCATCCTGTGGCCTCAAGATAGCATCCCGTGGCCTCGGGATAGTATCTTGAGGCCACGGGATAGTATCTTGAGGCCACGGGATAGTATCTTGTGTTTGTGTGTGTGGAAAGTTGCAGTAGGTAGGAAGTTAGGTAGCAGCAGAATTAGCTAGCAGAATTAGCTAGCTAGCTAGTCTTCCTTGGGTCCGTGTGTGTGCGTGTGTGTGTGTGTGTGTTTTTCTGTGTGTGTCTGTGTGTAAAATTAGGTAGAAAGTTAGTTAGCAGCAAAAAGTAAGGTACATTTTTAAAGCCTTAGAAATGAAATATTTTTTTACGGTCACTATTGTGACCGGTGGGAGGTGGATCAAGACTTCACTTTCCTATTTGATGCTGAGATATCCTCCTGACTGCTTCAAAAGTGGGACACGTTCTTCAGGCCAAATGTCATAAAAGAAGCCAAGCGGCTATCATCAACAGCAGAGTTGAGTCAGTTGTTGCTGTCAGCAAAAGGTGATCTTGACGAGGCAAGAAGTAAGTTGTATTTGATTTAATTGTTTTGGAGGATTTGCTAAATTTGCAGTTATAGTTACTTGTATTGTTTTGATGAGAAAAATATTAAAATGATGGTTTTCCGGATTAATTTGTTTAATCTGGAAAACAAATTTTAGGCTAAACATGAACAAAACAAATTAATGTTTAAAATGCTCTCTGTTCTTAATCAAACTTAAAAAGTATTAAATTTAACGTTTTCAGTTAATTAATTAATGTGAATCTTTGTCTTCAGTCTACGACCAGGAAATGGCATCCCTTCTGTTACTGACACATCTTCTTTCACCACCACCAGGAGGACCGAAGTCTCCAAAAGTCAGTGCATGTGATGTCTTCAAGATGTGAAATCAAGTCTTCATTGGCATTCCCATATTTCACTAGTCATTGAGTCAATGTTTGAACAATCACTTTTATAATGTTGTTTTCTCTGTGACTGCACATTATGTTTGTGTCTAATGTTCAGTGTTCATCCTAACCCTAGTCATGCTGCAGTTTGGAGGAGCACCTCCGAAACAACCAGCATCAGTACCCGTTCCTCCTTGCAGTTGGATGTCAGAAAAGCAAGATTGACAGATTCTACATCACCTTGGATAAGCATCTCATCCCATGCCAGGCAAACCGCTCCCTTGGGGCATTTGATGAACTTTTCAAGGTACATTTTGTGTTCAATTTGTCCTATGATCGTGCACTTGTGAGCTTTTACACATTCCTGGAGACAACAGTGTATAACATTGATATAGGGAAAATGAATGAGTCACCCAGAGTCAAAGACTTGAGAGCCAGACTGCTTAACCAGACAATGACCTTGTCTTAAAGTCTGAGCATTGTTGAGAGAATGCTGATCTGTTTTACTTGTCAGACACAGCACCACAGCAGTCAACAGTTGATTTCACATTTAAGAGGTGAACATAGTTACTATCCTGGATCTAAGTTCAAATTAATTTGTTCGCAGCAAGGTTGTAGGCATCAGTTTCAAACGTATGCAGGTTTTCGTAAGCACCTTAATAATGTTCAGAAAATTGCTCTAACTTCAACTGTTGGATGTTCCTTGAGTGAGCCACTTGCAAGTTCATCTCGAGTAGATACTTTAGACAACCAAATGAATCCCCAGCATGAATCCCCAGATTCCAGTGTTTTTTCTGAGAACAATGATTCTGAGCTTACTAAATATTCAACTAAAGAATTGTGTGAATCCATTGTGGCAAAATTACAAGGAAGTGGGATTTCAAACAGTTTAGTGACCTCAATTGTAGGAGATGTAGAGGAACTAACAGATATACTTCACTCACAAGCAAAGCATTACATGCTCTCTGCTTTAACTACAAGTGACCCCTACAAATTTGTGATAAATGAATCTTTTGAAAAATTAGAAAACCCATTCACAAATCTGAAGACCAAATGGAAACTAAGATACTTTAAAGAAAAATGGGTAGTGGTTGAACCAGTTGAGATAACACTTGGACTGAGATATGACTGGTCTACTGGTCTCTGGCTGGACGGTCTCTGGCTGGACGGTCTCTACGTGCCTGTCGTACACCAGCGGGAAAGGCTCGGCTGGGCTGGACGGAACCAGCGGTGAGGAGGGCTCGGACTGGCGCTGCGCCCAATGGTATACGGAGAATCGTTATGCCACAGCACCCACTCGACGTAAGCCTCGACGTGGGCGGGACCAGCTGCGTAGAGGGCATTGAGCTGGGTGGAACCAGCGGCGAAGAGGGCTCTGAGCTGGGCGGGACCTGCGGTGAAGGCTCTGTGCTGGACGGGACCAGCGGTGCAGGCTCTGTGCTGGACGGGACCAGCGGTGAAGGCTCTGTGCTGGACGGGACCAGCGGTGAAGGCTCTGTGCTGGACGGGACCAGCGGTGAAGGCTCTGTGCTGGACGGGACCAGCGGTGAAGGCTCTGTGCTGGACGGGACCAGCGGTGAAGGCTCTGTGCTGGACGGGACCAGCGGTGAAGGCTCTGTGCTGGACGGGACCAGCAGTGAAGGGGATTCGTCCCCTTCCTCTTTTGTTTGGTAACATTCTCACCCGTAACAAAAACCTCCCTCTTTTGTTTGGTAACATTGTTCCTCCAGGTCACAAACACTGGAGTTTGTTGTTTTTGTTACTTCAAATAATGAACATTGTGTTTTCGCCTTGTCTCACTTTAGGCATGACAGTTTATTTGAAGCACTTGATTGCTGACCACCACAAATTATTTAAGTACTTGTACCCACATAAAAATTGAATACCCAAGCATCATTTTATGATCCATTACCCCTCTTCAATAAGGAAAATTAGCCCATTATTATGTATGTGGTCTATGAGGTTTGAGGCCAAACATAAGATGTTCTAAGATTTTTTTTAAATTTCAAAAACATAACAAAATTGTTGGATAAAAGGCATCAGATGGCCGTTGCTTATCATTGGGAATCCTTTACCCTCAAAAATAATGATTTGGGCCGATTAAATTATTTACCCTTAGAGATGAGAATGTGGTCAGCAATCATATCCTCGAAATGATCTTGTCAAAAGATGTATTCTCAATCAGTTGGGTTAAAGTTGATGGTGTCAAATATAGAGCTGGACTTGTTGTTTGCAGTGCAATGGAAAATGAAATGCCAGTCTTTTGTCAAATAAGTGATGTACTTTTGGTTGACAATCTCATTTGTCTATTGGTAAACAAACTATTTACAGAGAATTTTGATGAGCATCTTCATGCATTCAGAGTACTACGAAGTGAGGAAAGGCGTGTCATAAAAATGTCAGAGATTAAATTTGGTAATCCATCTGATATTCAAAGCTCATTCAGTGTTGAAGATGAGAGTTTGTATATCATACCTTCTTTTGCAATGTTTTAAATCAACTTGAATTTGTACTGCGAAAGAGAACAGCTTGTTTTACGAACAGCTGCTCATACACAGCATCACTGAATCCACACATCAGCCGTCTGTACATTCACTCCTGATGGGGGTTTGGTTGTGGTGTGTAGCGCAGGTACTTCTTCCTGGAGGGCAGGTCTCTGGTGTAAACTCCAGCGGGGAAGAGCGTCACGGCCTCCTGCTCAGGGATGCTCGGCGGCACCATAACACTGTCTCCAGGCTTCAAACAACAGCAGATGAGCGTCACTCATTACACACTGAAAACAGGAACAGACATACACACCCCAAACAGACCAGGCTTGACATTTCTCACCCGCCAGTCCACAGGTGTGGCCACACGGTTGTGTGCCGTTAACTGCAAAGAGTCGACCACACGCAGAATCTCGTCAAAGTTACGTCCTGTTGTTGCAGGATAGAGAATGGACAGCTTCAACTTCTTATCTGGACCAATCACAAATACCTGAATGAAAAAATGCACACGTTAAGAAATCAATTAGTGCAATGTGAAGGGTTAATGGCTCTGTCCAAACCAATATCCCAACATTTTCAGTTATGTTAAACTCTTATCTTATACAGTTCACCATCAAGCATGCAAAGCAAGTTGAAATGGCATTAACCCTACATAAACCTACATAAACCCTACTCCCTAAGTGTTCCTCGGTTTGAAACTATATATTTAGGCAGACCAAAAATACGCAAGACCTGGTTGATAGCAGCTCTGCTGTTTCCATAGCCATGGGGAGACCCTTTAGAGAATCTATTCATTATGACGAGTACACAAGTAAATCCTTCGGAGGAGGGCAGATCGGTGATTAAATCCACTCCTAGATGTGAGCATGGATAGTGTGGAATGGGCAACAGGAGAAGTTCACTAGATGGTGAGTGGCGGGGACTCTCGGAGACGGCACATTCGCCACATCCCAGGACAAACTGTCTGATGAGGCCACTAGTACCAATCTTGGAGGAGCAAGAGGGTTTGATTGGTCCCAGGGTGGCCAGTGGCCAGTGCCCAGTGAGGATTGAACGGTGTCCATGAGATCCAGACGGAGTGAGGATGGGATGTAGACATGGTTGGCAGGGCAGCCTGGTGGAGGAGGCTCGGTTAGAGAGCCGTCTGCGATCTCATGGTTCAGGGTCTAGCGTATGGGACTGACAATGTTGGATGAAGGCAGAATGGTGTCAGGAGGTTGTTGTGGCTAGGATGTAGAGTCGATATGGGACAG
>CM060617.1:37825343-38272843 GCA_030578275.1 Meda fulgida | reverse complement strand
TATGAGCTGGATGCATTCTGATGTGCATTTTTCCTGTGTAATAGTCTAAATTACAATAAAGTTAATCTTTAATAACAACTAGGCCTCTTCTAGAAATTGACCTGGTGGACACCAGAATAAGCCTGTTGTTAGAAACGGTGTTTGATAACTACTTTACCTACATTATTATCCAAATATAATGGTCTCTTTGCTTTTAAAATACTAAAACGCATATAATTGTAATGGGCTCTATGATAATCATCCACTTGGATGACTAGTAGGCACATTTAGACACACAGCTGGAAATAAGCAAAACACATTTCTAAAAACAAAAGATTTATCAGCCAATAGTAAATAGTTATTTACCTGATCGTTTGCATGCTGTCTGTGAACCTCTGGACAAGTGCTTTAATGAAGACAGGGTCGATGTTCCTTTTCTGCAGCTGGTTGAACAGCATGTCCACGTGTGGCATGATCTTGTGGAACAGTGCCAGAAAAAAACAGAAAGCCTCATCTTCAAGCATCCTCACAAAGCCCCCAGCCTCTCGGACAGTAAGGGGATCAAAGTTTCCATTGTCTCTGATGGTCTGAAAACACTTTAGGAGGTCATCCTTGTGTTCATTCACTGTGTTTACAGCGCGACTGTGGAAGTTCCAGCGTGTTGTAGAGGCTCTGGGAAGTCTATGGGCAACCACTTGGTCAAGCACGGTGGTTCGCTTGGGTGACCTGGAGAAGAATGCAGAAAATCCAGCAAGATCCGAGAAAAAAGTGGCGATTTTGTTGATGTGTGACGTTGCCTGCTGCATGATGAGATTCAGCTGATGCGCATAGCAGTGGACGTAATGAGCATTTTCGTAGACATCCATTACCTTGCGCTGCCCTCCACCGGTGGCTCCCCTCATTACATTAGCTCCGTCATAAGCTTGGCCGATAAGTTTGGCTTTTTGTCCATCTGGAAGTATGATGCGTAGCCTCTCCAGAAGCGCTGTAGTGATGGTGTCTGCGGTGGCATTCTGGATCGTAATGAACTCGAAAAAACGCTCTTGGATGTTGTTGTTGCCGTCGATGTAACGTAGCACGAGCACCAGCTGGCAGTTGGTGGAAATGTCAGTCGTCTCATCGGCTTGTATGGCGATGAAATCCGTGTGCTTTACTTCCTCCAGAATGTAATCCTTCAGCACTGACAGCATGCAGTCTAATAGCTCGTTTTGAACGGTCTTAGACTTACCTTTAAAAACGGTGGCTGTCTTAAGGTGCTCCTCCAGCACACTGTCGAGTGAGGCAACGAAGTCCACCAGTCCCCTGAAAATGCCGGGATTGTTCGAGGTGTCAGTCTCATCATGCCCACGCAAGGCCAGCTCGAAAGCCCCACAAAACTTCACACAGTCGATTATTTTGGATAATATGTGCCGATTTTTATCCACCTCCTCGTTGTGTTTCCTCGCCCCAACCCTGTGGCCTTCGTCAAGCTGCGTTGCGATGTTAACTCTGCCCAGTATAGCTAGTTTAACGGAATTATCCATGTGTACCTTGGTGTTCTCGTGTTTCGTTATCTTCTCAGACAGGTGCTTCATATCCCTCACTCCGGTAACGGTCCATGCTGGATCTGTCCCCGAAGTTTTAAAAAGTAAGCACGGAAAGCAAAATAAGGCATTAGCATGGCCACAGCCAGCCAGCCAGGCCTTTCTAGTATACCAGCTACGAGAGAATCCTCTCACATACTGCTTCCCTTTATCGCTAGCCTGCTGTCTGAGAGAGATATCAGGTTGATCTGGGCCCAGCTCTTTCACAAGTTGTTTATTTGCCAAAATTCTCCTCTCAAACGGATATTGAAGGAGAGATTGTACCGAGTTAGAGTTGGGAGTCATTTTGTTCGCAATTGTCATACAGTAAAAATGGCGCCCTATGACTCGTCCTGACTTTAGAAGTGGCGTGCATGAGCGCGGCCGCGCGCAGTTTGGGGCGCTAAAAGAATCGCCCAAAGCTGACCTGATTGGAGCTCGCTGATTGGCTACAGATTATGTCAAACATTTATATCTTATATCAGCAATTGTCTAAGCTGCTCCAGAGACCCGCCTTCCTGGGGCGATTTCTCCAGCGCCCCAGAGCTGATCACGTGCACAGAGCTAGAGGGGACGTGTAGAAAAAACAGACATTTTGAATTTCTATCATATTTTTCACATATACTGGGTGCATTTAATAT
Source organism: Meda fulgida (assembly GCA_030578275.1). Classification (NCBI taxonomy): domain Eukaryota; kingdom Metazoa; phylum Chordata; class Actinopteri; order Cypriniformes; family Leuciscidae; genus Meda; species Meda fulgida. Next base: position 38,270,661 of record CM060617.1, on the reverse strand, counting down.
CTCAAACACACAAATATTGACAATTTGTATATATTATTTATTTCTGTATTTATTTATGTACGTCACTCATAAACTGTGGTCTGGCTCATGGGGGGGCGGCGCCCTAGCGCCCTCTATTGGCCAGCCGCCCCTGGTGGAGGATGTGGTGGTTGCAGTCAGCGAACAGGTTGGTGGGTTAAATATCAAGTCAGCTTCGAGGATGAACAAAGCTGTTGTTGTTTTTCTTGCCGATGTTCAGATGGTGGATGGTTTGGTTGAACGCGGAATTACGATTAATGACACGTTTGTGCCAGTACTGCCGTTATCGAGTCCATCTAAGAAAATCGTACTATAGAACGTTCCTCCGTTCATAAAGAACAAAACTATCCAAGGCGTTCTTGAAAGATATGGCAGATTAACAGCGCCGATAAAAATGATTCCACTGGATCTGAAAAATCCGAATATCAAGCACGTTATGTCTTTTAGACGCTTTACGTACATGATATTGAATGAGCAACAAGATCCGCTCAATTTAGCAGTGAAACTCAAAAACGAAGGCAAAGATTATACAATCTTTATCAGCTCGGATCACGTGCGGTGTTTTGCGTGCGGAGAACACGGGCATGTTAGGCAAACATGTCCAAATAAACAAACAGATAAGTCATCTAATCAGCAAATAATACTGCGGTCAAGGGAGCCGTCATCTGGAAAACGCTCGTCAAGCCAGCCGCCGTGTAGATGTTGATGCTCGTCTATTTGTGCAATGACGGTACGGAAACATGGAGGTGCCAAAAAGCTGAGAAAGACCTGTATTTCAGTAATTCATCGATTTGACCGAACATTAAGTGCAGCCTATTGCACTATTTTCAGTTTAATTATTTTCGACAGATATTTCATTGTGGAGTTTTAGAGAATAATAAAGGCAAAGTCTATCAAAATACATTATTACATTGCTAATTTCTTGCATTTTGAATTGCCATTATTACAATTTCAATAGAGTTGACATGCCAATTTCAATGCTTTCTTTTTCTGGATGACCATCACTCTGTCCACATCAATTTTCAAAGGATTTTACTGAGTTTAAGAGAATAAAAATAAAATAAAAACCTATTTTCGGTCCATATCAATATTCACTAGAGTTTGAGGAAATTACAGAAAGACCATAACATAAACAAAAACAAAAAAAACAACAACAGTCTACTATGTCGATATCTACAGGTTGTTACAAGAAAAGTTTGAATGGTTGGTTATGATGGTCAGTGATTGTGATGATGTTCAATGGATTTCATGGTTTAATATATTTGGAAAAGTTTGAAAAAGTGCAATTTGTAATAGTCAAAAAAGACAAAAATGAGAAGTACTTATGAAAGTTTATTAGAAAAAAAAAGAAAAGAAAAAAAAACCTAATTCTCACACAAACAGCAATCCCAGGCTGTGTTTTTGCATGTTCTACTTGCATTGTGTTCATCTGCACACACTCACTGTGCATGGAACCACCTTGTACAGCTGTCACACTGTACCTGGAGAGGGACAAATAGAACATTTTAAGGTCAAAGTCTGCAAAATAAAGACTCATTCAAACAGATTTTCTGCACAAAACTATTTTCAACTCCCCCAAGTTTAAAAATAGTTCACCAACTGTCACACAGTTTTCCATTTATTATTTAGATTACTTGGCAATCTGCAATATAATAGTTCTTTAAAAAAAAAAAAAAAAAGAGTTTGACAGCTGCCAGAGGGCAAGTGCAAGGAAAAGAGCACGGTGTAGAGATAGATGTATCATTTTGGCTTTTGTAGCTGATAAATAATTAATTACATTTCTGAACATTTCTTTAACTCCACTGACAACTCTAGCAAATCAACATGATAAACCCTGAAATCTCTGAACTGTGTACACTATGTTTGTATATGCACATCATTACCAATCTCTCTATACCCCTGTTTCCTAGCTAATGTCCACTTTCTGTTCAAGGAACAATATGCAAATAGAAAACAACCAATTATAAACACCTTACCCAATCAGTCATGGAAGGCCCCGGACTTGGTGCTTTAGACGCCGAACACATGGAGCAGTTCCTCTGTGCATTGAACACTAATGGAAATGAAAATTTTAGACAAAGTATTTAAATATGGCAATCAGAACACATGAAATATATATATATATTCCACCTGATGCTTCAAGTATTTTCTGTACCAAAGCCTTGCGTTCCCGGACCATGTCTTTTTTAGAGGTCCCAAAATCCATGTTTGGCAATTGAGGAAATGCTTCCATTACTGCCTTTGCCATCTAAAAAAAAGGAAAAAAGGAAATAAACACTGGATAAATATGTTGGCTAATCATTTAAATACTGTAAATAGCTCTTAAACAAATATGGGGATAGGCTATGCACATGACTCCAAATATAAATGCTAATTGCTTCATATCATATTTCACTAAAATAATTATTGTACCATTAAGACGATCACACCACAGCTAAATCCATCCTGTTGAAATGGGTGTTTCATTACAGCTCCTTTGAACTGAATATTCACCCAGTCTCTTGTTCGGTGGTGGATCGTCCTGGTTTGAAAGTATTCACTGTGTGACAACAAGATGTAACATTAGAAATGTTAATTATACAATTATTCATACATCTACATTGTATTTTTTTATTTTATTATTATTATATATATTTACTGCCAACTACCCCATACCATTTCTGAACAGGATGTCCATTTCATAAATTGTATGAAAATGATATGGTTCAGATGATCACGCTTAGCATTGTGAAATGGAAGAGTCTGTATGGTCACCAATGGAGCCTGGATATGTTATCTAGAGGAAAGTTTGGTACTTTGCCCACAAAAAGGCTTACTGAAAGCTTATTTGAGAACCTAAAATGTGGATTACAAATTTTAGTAGACTTAAGAAATTTGACCTGTTCCTTTAAATTACACGCAGTAGAATGAAGAGGGATGCTGAAAGAGTTTACATGCTCTTGGAATGTGATAGGTTGGATTAAATAACTCCTCCTGAACTTCATGTGCAGTTGTTACCACTGCTATCCATCTATCCAGTGTCTAGGACCGATTTTCAATAATTGCAATTCTGTTTTGACCATTGTTGTCTTAAACTTTTACTGCACACTCTGCCCATATGAATGGCTGCACTGGAATTTAGACAATCATATAGTGCATTCCATCTCGGTTTATGGATAATAGCTGAAATTGCAGAAGTACCAAAATTGTATGGGCAGCAAGTTCTGAATCCGACTGCTCTGCCGAGTTTGGCATTGGATCAATAAAATAGACACAGCTTTCTGCAGCATTTATGTACTGTAACCACAAGAACATTTTCATTATTTTACACACACACAATAACAGAAACAATGTGAATGTACATAAATATAAATTGTTAAATAAACAAACCAGAAACTTCCAGTGCAGTTGTCCAACATTAACAAACGATACAACAGCCTTGTAATCATCAAAGTTAACCTATTGCACATAAAATTCATTTCAATAATATATCACAGAAATGACTAAAATATTTATTCACATTTGAATTATTATGAAACACATCCCCATATGTATCTCTCCCAAACAGAAACAAGATGTACCTTTGACAAACTTTGTCGTCTTACTTCGGTTCTGTCCCCAGTGAGGATCACGTTGGCTGTGTAATGGTTCATCATGTATATGGTTTTATCCAAATGCAGTTCATTAATAGAGTGATGCATGAGACACTCGATGATCTAACATGTTTAAAATTCAAACAGAGAGCATTTTAAGTGTATTTGAATGATAATGCTGCTGAACTGTTTGGCCTACATACCTCGCCTGTGAGCCATTTGTGAGGTTTAAGTGACCGGAACTCACTGTGGTGGACTATATAGCTGTTCCCTCTTATTTGAGAGGGAATCACAGAAATTACCACTTCTGTGTCCTTTTTTTCCCACAAGTCTTTTATCTGAAGGTGAAGAAGACAATACATTTATTTATTCTATCAATGTGTGCATGTATCTGACCATTACGGTTACATAAACAGCTAATGTGCTGTGATGTAATGTTGGATTTACTGTCACACAATCCTGGAATAATGAACTTTTGATGTAAAAAGTCTCTTCTAAATGTTTATAGTTTAAATAAACTTATTTAAAAGTTTAAAAACTTTTAGAAGTTTCTGCATCTCATATATCTGAAACAATTACTTACTGTGCTGATAATACATTTATTTGATTAAGATCACCTGTGATTGAGTGTCATTGTTGGTACCCTCTGTGTCCTCCCGATGTTCCGTCATAGACGATGTATCATCACATGTGACCATGTTTTGTGAATTCTATTAATAAAATGGAAAGATTAATGTGCCCTTTCTATTAGGCCTACATATTTCACATTAAAAAAAATTATTTATATATATTATATAAATATAAATATATATAATATTATAAAATAATGTACTATAGATCTTGAATGAATAACTTTAAACCAAAAGAATGAAACCATGTAAGAGTGTATATAACAATATAATAACTAACTAATTTTACCATAATTATGCGCATTTAATACTTAAACTCAATAATACAATATAATGTTAATAGAACTTAAATAACCTGTGTTTGAATTACTTCAGGTTGTACATGAGGTAATGGAGAGGAGAGTGGGGAGTTCTCTCTTCTTTTCTGTTAAAAAAAGGTTTGGGGTGAAAATTCACTGAGCCTGACTGCAAACAAAACACTTGGTCAGACAACAATAGCCTCAACAGATGTTGTTACAGGTACTTCAGTCATTTTATATTCTAAAAAGAAATGCAAGACAAAATTAGAATGTAGAGGTGGCTGCAATTATAATATGCTTGTGTATGTTAGCATCATTACAGCTTTTAATAATGACCTTAAATGACAGGTCCATCACTAATGGTGAAACGTACACCCCTTTACGCTTCCGGCTTTTCTTCCAAACCTCCATTTCCACTTTATATGACTAGGAAAATATATATGTTGTCAAACACAAACCCACATAATTGCACATTTTCAAGATATCTGTAATCAAGCATATCGTTTCTAAATTGTGATTAGGGTAAACTACAAAGTTAAGTGCTTTCACTGAACTGACGTTAGCATACTTTCTTTCTGCATCTTTCCACATCTGCATACTCGAGGAGCAGTGCATCATGCATCTTTTTGTAGATGCTCAGGAAGTCATCCAGCCTTTTCTACCTCCTCCTCTGGAAACGGATTTTCTTCAGGTCCCATTGACTTTTCTCCATTATCCCTTGTGTCCGGTTGTCTTGAGTGAAGTTCTGAAAATTTAAGGTACACCTCTTAACTGTTCACAATTTAAGTCCAAAAATAAAGCTATGGTTTTGATGCACATTTCAGATGTTTCTTTCAGCAATGTACCTGTTTTTTTGACTGTCTAACTTTGTTGTAGACCTTACTCAGTTTCTGGTACACAGGGCTTGTCCCATGACGTCCTAGATCCCCTAAAGACCATTTAAAACCTTGTAAAGAACATGACAAATGCTGTATTGAATAATCAGTTGACTTAACTCAAAGACATAAACCTACCTAGCATCATTCCAGACCAGAGGGTGGCATGTGGAAGAAAATATTTGGCCAAACTGGAAATGAAATTTGGTGCATAATAAATGTTGCATTTTCCATCAAGGTCTAGCAATGCACCATTTATTGTTCCCCGGAAATGCGTCATGAGGGGTGTGGTTCCGACATCATGCTGAAAAGCAATATTCATAATGTCAGACAAATTTCAAATGTTTATATCAGAATGCATTTTTTATTATATTCTGTTCAACACCAATCTCCTTCAGCTCTGCCTGTCTAACCTGAATTGAGATGCATATGTCCTGAAGAGGTGTTGAGTTTAGTTCATCAGATCTGGTCTGGTTGGTTTTTATTATACAGTATACTAAATGCATTACAAATGTGAGGCCATGTGCTGATTCCTTTTTTTCTAATATTAACATTTAATACCTTGTAGTCTTCAGCAATTATATTTTTCTCATCCAGAGCAAATGTCCGCCTTTGCTGCAAAAGCAACTGGAGATGTTTGTAATGCTTTGCAACACTTGGTCCACTGCAGGGAGAGCAAAAGAGGACTGCTGAACTAGAAAGCACCTCATCCATCTCTTTCAGTGTTGTACAACACGCAAGAAGCCCAAATACATGCATTGCAAGCTTGTGTTGTTGGGGACTTCTATAAAGAAAGCAATCAAAAACAAAGATTATTGTTATCATATATTTAATTTCAAACTGAATATAAAGTAATCATAATAAAAAAAAAAAATTGTGTACTGTTTCTTGCAAAGATCCTTGGCATTCTTCATTATGTGACTTAAACATCGATGAAGAATGGGGATGTCAAATGTGTCTGCAGGATATTGCCCACTGATAAGAAGAAAATACTTTTGCAGCAGGTCCTCCAGACCGGTTCTGCAGAATGCAATTGAAATGGACTGCATGAGCACAAGGGAGCCATCACATGTGGTCATAGCCGGCCTTTTGTTTGCCCCATTTCCATACATCCTGACAAGATCCGTCTGAAAAGCCTGCAGGAAGTAGGTCACCGAAGAGGTTGTGTGGTCTAATGTGACATAGGTGGCCACAGGTAAAGGTGATGCACCCTTGGAGGGATTTCTTACCACCAGTTCATACACATAGTGGGGGGGACTATCTGCCCTTTGTTTTGGAATAATTCTCCCTGTGGCATCCAGGTACACTATGTCCTCCTTGCATCTTTTGTAAAAGACAGAGAGGGTCTTCTTTGACCAGAGCATAATTCCCTTTGGGTGCATCATTACCCTCTGCAACACATCATTGTCTGTGCCACGCTGTTCTTCAATTATGATTTTTAAGCTCGTGAGCTCATCAGAATTACGTCTTTTTTTTCTTTCACTCCACCCAATGTTCTTAAGTACTTCTTTTGTTGGAGCATCATCCCTGCAACCTGAATCAATTACCATTGGTGGAATTTTTTGTATTGAGTCCAAATACAAACTCCGGGGTAACTTGGTTGCAAGGACTTCTGCTGCTGACTGTCGTGCACCTGCGCACTGCTCTTCTGCGCAGTTCCTTGGTGTTATGGTACACATCACCTCCAGAGAAAACCACTAATGCTTTAAGGGTGTTTTCATCCGCAACTTCCACATGTACAGTGACTGGACAATCTTTGAAAAGACAGTAGGCCACACATGTAAAAACTGGTGCCAGTGTCTGTGACTGCAGGGTTTTCACACTGTGTCTCTTAAAACCAAAGCTGCTGTAAGGATGAACAGACTTGATGCCCTTGGCAATGACATTAGTCCACTGAAGTCCCTGAAAAAGTCTGCCTTTCTGGTCTTGCCTTAGTTTTTGCCACTCTTTTTGTTCAATAAAAAAAAAACAAGGCTGACATGGCAAAGAACACGTGAAGTATGCATCTTCCTCACTGCTTCAAAGTGAATTGTCAGATTCCTCACAAATCTGTAATACAGGAAAATTCATTACAAAGAGGTTACAAAATGGTAGCTATACTGTTAATATATTAAGCTTACTGCTTCACTAGCTTACAATTATGTTCAAATGACAAACAACTTGAGTTATTTTGTGGAAATTTATAATCAATTTAGAATATGTATAAAATTTCACCACTTTAAAAATGCAAAAACATAACCCTGGAAATCACCAAATAATTATTTTTCTAAAATACCATTTATCTTTATCATGATTATTACTGTCTTTTAGATATCTTTCATTTAGCAAATAACTTTTAAATGGGACAGGAAAGTGAATTGTTTTGCATGTATCACATTACAATTAATCTGCAATGGATAAATAAGAACTGCCATGGCAAAGAATTTACTTAATTACATTTTTCATTGATTTGAATATTAGTTACATTTAATAGAAAAAGTATCATTAACCTTTTCACTTGTGGTAGCACAATTTGATGCAAAGTCACTGCTTGAAGGACTATTAGTCTTAGTCTCCCACACGTCTTGAAAAGAGTGACAGAGGGGTTTATTTCTAAAACAATGTGTATGTTAGACAAAATGCACATAATGGAAAGCAAATTAAAGATAAAAAGTCACCATTTCAAGAGATGCACATTCAGACCCTTCTTTTTGGTATTGAGACAATTGACTATTTCCAAAATCCTGGGCGAAATAATAATAATAATAATTTCCAAAATATATAAAAATAAAAAACTCAATAAAATTATATCAATATAATTAAAATAACCTGTGTAGGGTCCAGGGTGGTGGACTCCAGGGTGGAGGACTCCAGGGTGGTGGACTCTAGGGTGGAGGACTCCAGGGTGGAGGACTCCAGGGTGGTGGACTCCAGGGTGGTGGACTCCAGGGTGGAGGACTCCAGGGTGGTGGACTCCAGGGTGGTGGACTCCAGGGTGGTGGACTCCAGGGTGGAGGACTCCAGGGTGGTGGACTCCAGGGTGGACTCCAGGGTGGAGGACTTCAGGGTGGACTCCAGGGTGGAGGACTTCAGGGTGGACTCCAGGGTGGTGGACTCCAGGGTGGTGGACTCCAGGGTGGTGGACTCCAGGGTGGAGGACTTCAGGGTGGACTCCAGGGTGGAGGACTTCAGGGTGGACTCCAGGGTGGTGGACTCCAGGGTGGTGGACTCCAGGGTGGAGGACTCCAGGGTGGTGGACTCCAGGGTGGACTCCAGGGTGGAGGACTTCAGGGTGGACTCCAGGGTGGAGGACTTCAGGGTGGACTCCAGGGTGGTGGACTCCAGGGTGGTGGACTCCAGGGTGGTGGACTCCAGGGTGGAGGACTTCAGGGTGGACTCCAGGGTGGAGGACTTCAGGGTGGACTCCAGGGTGGTGGACTCCAGGGTGGTGGACTCCAGGGCGGACTCCAGGGCGGACTCCAGGGTGGTGGACTTCAGGGTGGACTCCAGGGTGGTGGACTCCAGGGTGGTGGACTCCAGGGTGGTGGACTTCAGGGTGGACTCCAGGGTGGTGGACTCCAGGGTGGAGGACTTCAGGGTGGACTCCAGGGTGGAGGACTTCAGGGTGGACTCCAGGGTGGTGGACTCCAGGGTGGTGGACTCCAGGGTGGTGGACTCGAGGGTGGACTCCAGGGCGGACTCCAGGGTGGTGGACTTCAGGGTGGACTCCAGGGTGGTGGACTCCAGGGTGGAGGACTCCAGGGTGGTGGACTCCAGGGTGGTGGACTCCAGGGTGGTGGACTCCAGGGTGGAGGACTTTAGGGTGGTGGACTCCAGGGTGGTGGACTCCAGGGTGGACTCCAGGGTGGTGGACTCCAGGGTGGACTCCAGGGTGGTGGACTTCAGGGTGGAGGACTCCAGGGTGGAGGACTTCAGGGTGGAGGACTCCAGGGTGGAGGACTTCAGGGTGGACTTCAGGGCGGACTTCAGGGTGGACTGAGCTCTCTCTTTTCTGTTTAGGAAGAAAAGTGTGAATTTTTATTTTATTTTTTTAGAATGACTAATAGACACATGCAATTATAATAGGAAATCAGACAAAAGGAAAGCAAACTAAAGATAAAAAGTCACCAATTTGAGAGATGCGCATTCCGTCTCTTTGTTTTGCCTTTGAGACAAATGACTGTCTCCAACATCCTGGGCACCCTACATATAAAAAGGATATATCAATACATTTATCATTTAAAAAAAACTGAAAAGTGCAAAGGCAATACCTTTAACAACTGCAAGGTTAAACAATGCTATTAAAACCAAAAGTCAAGAAAGGATCGATGAGAACTGTAATGACATTTGATTCAACATTTGTCAGCAAATAAGTCGAACTCAAAAGTTACAATGAGTGTTAGCATGTAAACTTGGACACTCCAGTCTTACATTTGTAATATTAACCATTATTTTCTAAACTAAAATTAGTTTGTTGTACAATTACAGAAATAAAAAATAACAAATAAAATGTATATTTAATCTGACATTTCCAAAGTAATCCCTTTTCATACATGTAAAAAAACTCAAATGTCTTTTAAACGAAATAATGCAAAATATGCATTTGTGGTGTTGTGACCTGATGTCATTCAATTAATTATGTTTTAATGATAGTACAATTGTAAACGGCACAACTAAAGACTGCATATTTCAACCTGGCATTTATGTAGGTCTAAATGTATAAAAAAAAAAAAAAATGGAAGAAAATAAAATGGACATAGAAAAGAGTTCTCACCAACATGTGACAATAGTGATGCTTCACAAGAACCAATAATAATGTTGAAATGCTCAGCAGGTTGACTCAGTCAACCTAATGATAAATTACCTTCAGAAGCAGGGATGTCTGGATTTTTTTGCGATTTGCAAGTGTATTTGGCACAAATCTTTGCATACATTGTCCCAAAAGCCAGCAGCTTTGTGAACACTGTACTTCTTAATACTGGTCCCAGGTACTGCAAATTTATCTACACTTGATACAATTTCATGTAGATTTTCAGAAGTTCTCCTTCCCTTTGAAATCAAACAAAACTATTGTAATGGCACTGCACATTTAAGCAACAAATCTTGTTCCAGTGGAAAATGTAGTGTGACAAACAATACAATGTTTAAAGGGAAATGCATATTTTGAATCAAAATATATGTACATTAAAGAAAATATACTTTCAGTTATATAAAGTTTGCTTTATGAGATAAAGTACAGGTGCTGTCCAAAACTAATAGTTTAAATTCACAGTAAGCTACAGAATACATTAAAGATGTAGGCAAAATAATATTTTATGATTGCGGTTTGGTTCATAATTGTTAATAAATGTTAGTCATTCAAATATTACCACAGATGATGGCTACACAATTAAAGTGTTAGTTACATAATGTATCCCTAGTATTTTGTTGCTTGAGAAAATCTGATTTTAATTACGTCCATAATCAGCACTTTAAAAAAATAAGACGTTCTATCAACTTAAAAAAGCCGTTACACGGCGGTTTTGGTTGACTACCATCTGTGCAATAATTTATTCATAATGATGAATAGGCCTATCTATAAATAATAATATTTAAATGATTTAACACACAAAAAAAATGTGTAATATATAGATAATCGGAATATATAGCTAATATAGCTAATAGCTAATATATAGCTAATCGGAATTATATATATAATCATTCCGATAGGCTAATTAAAATGCATTGCGTTATGCGTCTTGTCTTATAGCCAGATATAACTTGATAAAAAGTTTTTTTTTTAAGTGTCCTTATCACATCAGCCTATCATTTGTCCGACTTGTACTACAGGTGTTATTACACAGCATTTTACATTGTTTGGTTGATTGTATGCTGACCTGTGTGTATTCATTCTTGAGAATCAAGTGGGGCTATCGAAAAGGAATCCTGCAAAAGCAATGAATAAAGACACAACTCCACACATTGCTGCATAAATAAATAGTTATATACGTGTATAAGAGATGAGATATATAAATAAGTAAATGGCTTGGAAAAGGCATATCTGAAAGTCCCCCCCCCCCCCCCCTTTTTTCATAATCCTTAGCTTAAACTGGAATTTAAAACATTGTCTGATCATCTTGAACGCACTAATAGCACATCATCATAACATTACTAATGATGTAAGCAGGCCTACCAGATATCACTGAGATTTTTACCTACCAGAGATTTTTAAGCAAACACTGTTCACAAACTAACGTCTATTGTGTGCTATTTATTTAGCCTACTCTTCAGAATTAACTCTTTACAGCAATCATCAGCAGCCAAGGACAAGTTTTGCCTCAGCTAATGATGATTGACTGACAGCCCCTCCTTATTTGCATGTTGCATAATTAATTACCTCTTTAGTTTAGACTTTGATTAACACTTAAAAGATAAACGTATCTTGATACGATAAACGTATCTATACACATCACAGATGTAACAATCTGTGATGTGTATAACAATGTGGTTATCCCAGTTTTTATTATAATACTTTAAATAATTATTATAATCAGCCTTTATAAAGTTTCTCTAAAACTCCACAGTAAAACCCTGTGAAAATTGATTTGGACAGAGTGATGGTCATCCAGAAAAAGAATCCATTGAAATTGGTGTTGTAGAAATTTTAATAGTCATTTATTCCTACCAGATATCATAAGGGATTGAACCTATTCAATGTGTAAAAGTATATGTGTGTACGTGCTTGTGCGTGATGTTTCAGGAATATATGGGACAGGACCTCTTGACCTTAGGAATGGTCAGATTTGGCTAGTTTAATTCAGGGCCAGGTTGTGTCTTTAGTAGAAACTGAACAGCAGTGGGGACCTTATCTGAGTGGGTGAAAGGGTAACTGCTGTGAGGAGGAACCTTGAAAAGAGTATAAAGGCTGTCTCATGTCTTCCTGGTGGGCGTCACTCACTTCACAGGGTAACTGCTGTGTTGGCGACTGGGCCTATTCTTGCAAGAATAAATACTTTTCTTTTTTATTAATTTGACTCTGAGTGTCTCTTACGCAGTGATGATGTTTAACAGAAGTTTTGCCACAACAATTTGGTGTCAGAAGAGTGGGATTCCTTAGAAGTGCCTTCTGGACCTGAGAGCGGACGGTGTTTGGCCACCTGGACTGAGCAGTTCCAGCTCTACCTCGTAAGTTTCAGAGAGAGGGGCCGACCGCTATCAGGGCCAGGAGGGGCTCCACTGGAATCAGATGAGAACGAACCCTTGGCAGTCCAAGACATCTCTGGTAAGAGACGGCTAAAATATTTTTCTTTTGGGCTAAAATGTTTTTCAATTTGTGGGTAAAACCATAGTGGCTGGGTCTGTTCGTTTCTGTGGTGTAGGTCAAGAGCACCGATGCAATAGGGCTAACTGTGCGAAGTGCGTATTTGCAAAACACGTCACGGGGTGCGATTTTGCAAATCGAGGGATCCTCACGTAGCAGTTTACTGGGAGTTAATCGATTCGCCAGGAAAAGCACTGGGTGCGCCCTGTCTGGTCTTGGGTTAAGGGATCAGATCTGGTGGAGACGTCCAACAGATTATTAGACGCAGCGTTGAATCTGAGAAATCCACAGAGTAACAGAAACAGCCAGTATGGGTAGATCTTAGAGCAAGCTTGCCAAATTTGACACACCAGGTTTCTATCAAATGAGGAAATATTATGAGGGAAAATGTATGTTAGACATTGAAAAACTGAGAAAATACCATGATTTCCTCAGGGAGGGAATCAGTTGAACAGGGCAGTGAGAAACAAAGAGTTATGGCTGTGTTCAAACGTGTGTAAGCAATGTGGACAAACAATGGATTGTTGTCTTAAAGGGGAAGATAAAAAATAAAAATAAAAGTCGAACTGCAGAGAGAAATAAGGTTTTTACTTCTTCATCCAGTAAATGGATGCATGACATTAGATGTCTATAGAACTTAAATGTATATGTTAAGGATTGAAGAAGCAAGCAGCAGCAATAAGGCTTTCTGTGTGAAATAGAGTGATAGAGTGATAGAAATAGAGTGGAACTGTAAGTGAGAAACTTGATGGAAGAGGGAAGTGAAGGGAAAACAAGAAGGTTGGTGTGTGAGATATGTGTGTGGGGATTGTAGTTAAGCAATCATGTACTGGTTAGATAATGAAGGAACTGGCATGTAGAGAAAAGAAAGGAGAGGATACAGAAGGAACTGGCATGTAGGGAAAGATTGAGAAGACATATAGTGGAAACCTATATGTGATGAAAATAAAATGTCTGACAGAATTTATGGAAATTATAGTTTTATAAAAAACGAATGCATATAGCCTGGTATTTATGATTGTAGACGATGTCTGTATTTAATATCTGAGGAGTGACTGAGGGTCCAGCTATGCTGGGAGTACAGCAGCAGTGTTTGCTTATTCAGCCTCCGGACGTTGGATATGCACTTGTTCTGTAATCAGTGTTGTTGATGAAAATACCACATTAGTAAAATGTAAAGAAAACTTTGACCAAAGATTCTGGAAATCAATAATGTATAATGTCGGATATTTGTTGATATTAAGTAATTGATGCAAAAGATGTCTGTTTTATAATGGAAATTCTGGGTCAGGGATCATTTCCCTGGACAAGTATGACTAAAGTTAAATGAAAACTTTGTGCAAACAACATATGCAGCTTAAGAAAATTGATGTGCGGCCAATAATAATTATAAAGATTATGTTTCGGCTATTGGGATTGAATCCGCCACTGGTGGACTGTAAAAGAATACAGAGAACTGCTTATCAGCTCTGTTTGCATTCCTGAATGGGACACACTGCTTCAGTGATGTGCAGTAAGCTGGAGCCGACAGAGAGTGCTTTAATTGTGGTCAGCAGGACCATTTAACACGTAACTGTAAATGCCCACCGAGAAGGTGTTTGAAAATGTGATAGTGACACATTTCTGGTAATAATGTGGGTTTGAAAGTAGATCAGTGTTTAAATGACGACATTAACATTTTCGTCTGAGAAAGAATAAGAGATCAAAACAAGGTCAAAAGATTGAAGTCTTAAAGTGAATCCTTTTGAAGAAAAGATCTATAATAGTAAAGTTTTTTTGAAACAGTGAAACAGTTTGATGAAAGTTGCAAAATATATAAAAGTAACTAAAAGGATGATTGTGTTTTAATTCAACATTTTAAGAAGGGTTCAGGTTATATAGAGAGACAAATCTCACGGATGATTTATAATAACTGCAAAAGATGCAGAGTAGCCTTGTCAAAGTTAGTGTGAATCCCGATTGGAGAGTGATAAACTCCTAGAAAAAACGTTGAAGTCAGATATTAAGCTATGGTAATTGAGAACTAGAATAATTATTTGTATTTAAGATCAAATAAGTAGAAGTAATAGGCTACTGGATTAACAGTTGTTAAATGTAAAATGTGTTCTGTTAGTGTTTTGACCATGAAAGAACTAGAAGCTGATGTTTTGCTTTCAAAGGATAAGTTTGTTATTGGCTGTAATGAAACAGCTCACTTATCTGAATCTGATGTCTGCTGTGGCTGAAAACCGCCAGTACGACAGAGACTCAATCTGAGTGGAAATTTCTAATGTCTAAATTCCATGAGATATGGGCAAAAGACAACTATAAAAAATGTTTATTTGGAAACACATGTAATTTCTGACAAATATGCCTTAAGCTGGGATAGAGTTAAAAGATGGTAGATAGAGTTTGATGTTAGAAGTTTATGAGAGTACAGTGTGCCAGTCCTGAAAGTCTCAGAGTCTCTCTCAATCATGTCAGCTAAAAGCTGTTATCTGAGCCTGTGTCATGAGTAATAAGCTATTTATAGTAAAAGAACAGTGTTTCGGTTGAAAATCAGACACAGAGATGTTAAAATAAATCATTGCCATTAAGTGGGCAAGTTGTATTTGAGAATGTTTTAAATGTAAAACTGAATGACTTTAAAGAAGTCTTTAAAATAATGATGCAGATCTTAAACGATAGAGGACCAGTAACTTCTTTAAGTTTCCACCATGAAACAGGGCCGAAGGCTACGGCTACAGATGTACAGTAACAGTACACTGAATGTATGGCTGTGATCTAAATTCACTGAGTATAATCTAAGTAGCTAGGTTGATGATTAAGATGGTTAATGGATTTAAGTGATTAAATACTGCTGTTATTAACCTGTCTCCCTGTGTGAACACTATTAGGCAATCGGAATGGCTCTGGTGACTCTTGAACGTGCCTTTCCTAAGCTCCAGAAAACAGCTGAGTTCTGTTGAAGAAAACTGATTGTGTGATGGGAAAGAGCGGTCACCAGTGTGTACGAGTGGCTACTCAATGACGGGATGATCTTCCTGGCCAGGGGACAGCCCAACGCAGGGGGTCACGAACACTGGGCACCTCCGGATGGAGGTGTTATACGTGAGAAAGGTATGAGAGTTGAGGGCTGATTACTGGAGGCCACTGGGGTCAGCAGAGCATTGAGAGGTGAGATGCGCTGTGAGGAGTTACGGCAGTCTGACCCAGAAAATGTGAGTTTCCTCTATACCACTCGCAGGAAGAGACCGCATTGGTTGTATGGCTTGTTTTTCATTGTGACAAGTGTCTGCAACTATGCCAGGGGGACAACACCCTGAGGAGAAGAAAATTATAGGTAAAGAGCTAATGGGAATCAAGAGCCAGCTGAGACCAGGAGGGAATTGCCATTATTTGATGTGGAGACAGGAGCAAAACTTTGTGTGTATTGGTTGCCTTATAGGCAAGAAAATGTATAGAAGTGTTGATTTTTAACTAATATGTCTATAACATAGTCTTAACTCCTGAAGGTCAGTAGACATGGTGACTAAAGATGAAGACAGCTTTCGTAGATTTAAGAAAGGTCTGCATAACAAAGATGAATGGTCAAAGGTTATTGTAATGAATTTAAATTTTGTCTAAGATACAGTCTTAGAAGGCTGTGGAAAATACAATTTGTTAATAACTTAATAGTGAGAGAGACTGCCTGAGTTGGAGGAAGGGATGGTAACTGTGTCTTTCTTGCTTTCTTTCTGTTATCGGCCTGCTAGAGCAAGCTGAAGAAAAATAATGATAAGGAACCAAAACAACCCAGCTGCCTTTCCTAAAAATCAAATGAATAATGAACAGACATGATTTGAAACTGGTCAAGATACCATGTAAAATTAGGTAAACCTAGAGGAAAATGTGAAGTTTAAAATCGTACTTAAAATTTAAATCTTTTTAGAGACGATATATTGAAAAGGAGCAGTTGACATGCGTGTCTAATATGAGTGTGTGTGATGGTGACAGCACTTTGTCTTGTATGTGACTATGTGTTAGTTTGGGGTACTAATACTAAGTCTGAATGGGGTGTATATTGTGTCATTACCCACTAGGATGGCTTTTGGCAAATGACAAATTTTAAAGGAAGCTGCTAATTCTGTTAGGTGAAAAGATGATACAGAACATAGGACGAGCTTTAAACTGATTGGTCATCAAGCTCTGTCTGGTATTAATTACTTTTGTCTTTTATGATGTTGATTTGAATTACGTTCTGGATCAGTTTAAGTATTTTATGTAAATTGGAATTGTGGAGTTGTAGATTACCATCTGGTATGGGCTGAGATAAATGAAAATGTTATAGATTTGATGGCAACAACACAGTGACATATTGGCTAAGTCAACATGAAATTAGCAAGAGAGCCCCTCACATTTATGAGTATTGTGATGAAAAGGGGGAAAGAAAAATGATTGACGGATATTGACCAAGTCTGTACAGCACGACCTGACCTGATAGAAACAATTGATGACTTTGGAAATGTTTGTAGATGACTGACTTGAGAGACCAAACAACAGGCCTGAAAAGCAGGATTCGGTGTGAGACTCAGGGCCGTTGCCCTTCAAATACTTCGATGAGAAGATGAGATTGTGGCTTTAAGTGAAGAACGTAATACATGGTTTCAGAGACAGAGAAAGATGTCTGGAGGAAATTTGGCTGAAGGACGCCGTTTGGGTTGATGTTGATGGCAAATTAAATTAGTTTAAATTGATGCATGAGTTGAGTCGTGGATCAAAAGGGGGATGGTAATGATTGACAAAATATTGGTTACTAAAGGACAATATATGTTGGGAGGACACTGGGTTTAATTGGGTAAAAGGCCGTTCCAAACAAAAGTTGCTGTCTGTAAGTGTGCCGCACACGCTGATAACAAAATTGCAGGACTGTTTCAACAGGAGACGCCAGGGCAGATGCAGCAGCGAAGGCTGCGGCAGCACAGCAGACAAAAGAAACTACGTGTACTTTACTATCTGAAAATAACCTCGACATTTGTTTTTCTCTACAGATCATGCAGACTTTTGATACAGGGCAGAATGTGCCCAATAAAATGATGGCTATGGATGAATTTGGCTAACTATCCTGGCCTGGGTTATTATTGTAGGAGAAAGGTTCCACACCTGCGCAGCGCATAACTTAAGACTTTCCTTTTGCAGAATGTCAGGATGGATTGCAGCAAACAGAACTGATTCTGTTCCAAATATATAAATATTGTGTTGTGGACATGAGCAAAGTGGGTTGAGTGTTTTTCAGGGGAAAAGGACCCCGAGTGCTATTAAATGAGCAAGAAATTATCCGGTGATAATACGTTTCAGGCTGTTGATTCCATAGGTCACACCAAAAGGGACGAGCAGCTAGACAAGCATCACTAACAAAATAGTTAAGGTCTCCATTCACAGGTGACAGCAGGCAAGGAATGGTTCATTCCAGTGGGGGTGCGGTCGTGATTAAAGGGAAGACCTTGTAAGGATCAGAAAATGGTTGGAGAGTGTGACACCTGGGTCCAAGCCTTAGACAACACCAACAGGCCTCAACCATCCAATAGAGCAGAAAGTGAGGTTTAAAGAAGACGGTGCTAGTAACTGTCTGCCTCGCCTACGAGGGAAAGACCATTGCAACGGCACGCAAAGTGTCACCCTGGCGAACACGGAACGTCCGTGGGGCGAACAAGATGATCAACACACCCGGAGGAACCAACTGCCAACTGACGGTTTAAGTTTAACAGAAGAATCTGTTTTTGTGATGATTTTGATGATTTGTTTGATTGAATCAAACTATGTATTGATTTGATTGTAAATGTAGAAAATCTATTGATTGATGTGTCCGTACTAGAGATATTAGAGTTAATTTTGAACAACTAATTTGATTAGAGGAATGGATAAAAATATAAGACTTCTCTGGTTAGATTTGTTAAACAGTGCATTCAATACAGCTTAATAAATTGAATTAGAAGTGAATAAAATGTGGAGATGGACATACATTTAATGGAAAAGGCTTAATGGTAGGAGTTAGGATTGTATGTGTTATGATAATTTTGTTATTCATGGGTGAATACGACAACAGAGACAGGTGAAAACCTGCTGTCTGTTCAATTGGTAAAAAAAAAAATGACAGTCTATCCCAAGGATTAACAAAATTATGCGACGAGACAGGTAGCGGAAGCTACAGTGAGATGTGTTAAATGTATGTTCTGGTTGTTTTTCTTCTATTCTTTTTTATTTTCTGAGAAAGATTAAGGGCAAAGATTTAAAGAAGGTTACAAACAGCGGTCATCCGTGTTACGAGGTGGCGTACAAGGAGAGGGTTTGAAATGAAGGATTCTATTCTACTTTTATTCTTTGTATTTTTGATGACCTGCTAAAATAACCAGTGTGAATTGATGGTGTTGTTTTCCTAAGTAATCTGTACACTATTTGTTATTTAATTGAGGTGACTGAGGGTTCGATCTAGGTCGAGAGTGCAATAGCAGTGCCTATTCATTTAGCCCGGCTTTAATTAAATTCTTTACTTGCTTGCTAATATTTAAGGGACTATCCTTGCAAAACAGCCTAAGCTTTTTCTTTTCTAAATAATATTTCACAAATGCTTATGAAGAGTGATCAGTTATGCGAAAACCAGAGATGAAGAGTAGCGTGATGATATGACTTAAAATTTGTTTTTTTTTGTTTATTATTGTGATTATGGGTAATCAGAATGATAAAAAGTGGGGAATTGTTGTAGAAATTTTAATAGTCATTTATTCCTAACAGATATCATAAGGGATTGAACCTATTCAATGTGTAAAAGTATGTGTGTACGAGCTTGTGCGTGACGTTTCAGGAATATATCAGGATGTCACGGAACACGTACAAAAAATGGGAAGAGAACTCAACTGCAAAAACAAGGAGGATTTAATAACAAAAACAGTACAAACACAAATCAAAAACCCACGAGGGGGGAAAACATAATAAATGAACATGAAACCAACACTGACTCTGAACATAAGCACATCAACAAGGAACTGGGAAGACGTATGACAACGAACCGACAAATACTGCATACAAGAGGAGACTTAAAAAGGGAACAAATCAAGAGGGGACAGGTGGAACAAATCAAACACTAATCAGGTAACGAGGGGGAGGGATCAACAATCACAACAGCACATGGCACAACATAAACACCCATGTGCAACACAAGACAGGACAGACATGTGACATAACCCCCTCCCTACGGAGCGGCTACCAGACGCTCCATCCGACCCAGGAGGGACAGACCAGGGGGGGGGGGGACAGGAGGGACAGACCAGGGCAAAACACAGTCCATCGGGTGGCCAGGGCGAAGCAGACAGTCCATCGGGCGGCCAGGGCGAAGCAGACAGTCCATCGGGCGGCCAGGGCGAAGCAGACAGTCCATCGGGCGGCCAGGGCGAAGCAGACAGTCCATCGGGCGGCCAGGGCGAAGCAGGCAGTCCATCGGGCGGCCAGGGCGAAGCAGACAGTCCAATCGGGCGGCCAGGGCGGTGAGGACCCCTCGGGCGGCCAGGGCGGTGAGGACCCCTCGGGCGGCCAGGGCGGTGACCCTCGGCCAGGGCGGTGAGGACCCCTCGGGCGGCCAGGGCGGTGAGGACCCCTCGGGCGGCCAGGGCGGTGAGGACCCCTCGGGCGGCCAGGGCGGTGAGGACCCCTCGGGCGGCCAGGGCGGTGAGGACCCCTCGGGCGGCCAGGGCGGTGAGGACCCCTCGGGCGGCCAGGGCGGTGAGGACCCCTCGGGCGGCCAGGGCGGTGAGGACCCCTCGGGCGGCCAGGGCGGTGAGGACCCCTCGGGCGGCCAGGGCGGTGAGGACCCTCGGGCGGCCAGGGCGGTGAGGACCCCTCGGGCGGCCAGGGCGGTGAGGACCCCTCGGGCGGCCAGGGCGGTGAGGACCCCTCGGCGGCCAGGGCGGTGAGGACCCCTCGGGCGGCCAGGGCGGTGAGCACCCCTCGGGCGGCCAGGGCGGAGACGACCCCTCGGGCGGCCAGAGCACAGGAACAGCAACCGGCTCAGGAACAGCAACCGGCTCAGGAACAGACACCGGCTCAGGAACAGACACCGGCTCAGGAACAGACACCGGCTCAGGAACAAACACAGAAACAAACACTGGCTCTGGCTCAGGAACGGGCACTGGCTCTGCCTCCGGCTCAGGAACGGGCACTGGCTCTGCCTCCGGCTCAGGAACGGGCACTGGCTCTGCCTCCGGCTCAGGAACGGGCACTGGCTCTGCCTCCGGCTCAGGAACGGGCACTGGCTCTGCCTCCGGCTCAGGAACGGGCACTGGCTCTGCCTCCGGCTCAGGAACGGGCACTGGCTCTGCCTCCGGCTCTGGAACGGGCACTGGCTCTGCCTCCGGCTCTGGAACGGGCACTGGCTCTGCCTCCGGCTCTGGAACGGGCACTGGCTCTGCCTCCGGCTCTGGAACGGGCACTGGCTCTGCCTCCGGCTCTGGAACGGGCACTGGCTCTGCCTCCGGCTCTGGAACGGGCACTGGCTCTGCCTCCGGCTCTGGAACGGGCACTGGCTCTGCCTCCGGCTCTGGAACGGGCACTGGCTCTGCCTCCGGCTCTGGAACAGCAGACACGGGCTCCGGCTCAGGGACAGCAGACACGGGCTCCGGCTCAGGGACAGCAGACACGGGCTCCGGCTCAGGGACAGCAGACACGGGCTCCGGCTCAGGGACAGCAGACACGGGCTCCGGCTCAGGGACAGCAGACACGGGCTCCGGCTCAGGGACAGCAGACACGGGCATATCCAGGATCCGAGCCAGATGCTCCAGATAGTCAGTAACTGCCTTGGCGGCCACACAAATGGGCATTTCCGGATCTGTCTCTGACTGGGCAGACTGGACGTGCTCAGTCTCAGACTGGGCAGACGTGACGTGAACAGTCTCTCGCTCGGCAGACGTGACGTGAGCAGTCTCGGGACGTGAGCGGTCCCTCACTGGGCAGATGGGACGTGAGCGGTCTCTCGCTGGGCAGACGGTATGTGAGCGGTCTCTCGCTGGGCAGACGGGACGTGAGCGGTCTCTCGCTGGGCAGACAGGCGTCTCCTCCTCCTCCGCCCATGACGGCGAGAAGCCGGCCCAGAACTGCCTTCCACCGGTCCAGGATCGAAGGGGGGCCAGGATGGAGAGTGATGTTGACCCTCCTCTCGACAACCTCCTCCTCCTTTACAACCTCCCCGGGTCCCACGAAAAATTACCTGGCGGGTCCCCCGAAAATCTCTCCTCCCCCGCTCCTTGGCTGGGGAAGAGAAGTCGGAAAACCCCCCGCTGGAACCCAGGTTTGGGGGAGTCCTTCTGACACCGCCGATCGGAGAGAATTGGGTTGATCCAAATGTGGAAATGTAGTAATCTGGGCAATCCAAGTCATCGTCATCCATATACCTCCAGCAAAAATCCTCCATGTTGCTGAGTTCTCAAAGGATCGGTTCGTTCTGTTACGGAACACGTACAAAAAAATGGGAAGAGAACTCAACTGCAAAAACAAGGAGGATTTAATAACAAAAACAGTACAAACACAAATCAAAAACCCACGAGGGGGGAAAACATAATAAATGAACATGAAACCAACACTGACTCTGAACATAAGCACATCAACAAGGAACTGGGAAGACGTATGACAACGAACCGACAAATACTGCATACAAGAGGAGACTTAAGGGAACAAATCAAGAGGGGACAGGTGGAACAACTCAAACACTAATCAGGTAACGAGGGGGAGGGATCAACAATCACAACAGCACATGGCACAACATAACAAACACCCATGTGCAACACAAGACAGGACAGACATGTGACACAGGACCTCTTGACCTTAGGAATGGTCAAGATTTGACTAGTTTATTTCAGGGCCAGGTTGTGTCCTTAAGAAGAAACTGAACAGCAGTGGGGACCTTATCTGAGTGGGTGAAAGGGTAACTGCTGTAAGGAGGAACCTTGAAAAGAGTATAAAGGCTGTCTCATTTCTTCCTGGTGTGGGTCACTCACTTCACAGGATCACTGCTGTGTTGGCGACTGGGCCTATTCTTGCAAGAATAAATACTTCTCTTTTTATAAATTTGACTCTGAGTGTCTCTTACACAGTGATGATGTTTAACAGAATTTTTGCCACAACAAGGCAAAGGCCCTGGGATCTCCGCCTCTCCCTCTCCTCCCGGGAAAGCCGAGCTCGCCCCACCTGCATGGGCTTGTGATCATGGACGGGCTGACCACGTCCTGCCGCTGGACCTTGGACTCTCGGCTCCCTCCGGTGTGCGGGTGGACGCCACTCGTCCCTCGACCCGTGAGAGTCGAGCGTCCACGCGCAGTGCCAACTCGATGAGTCCATTCAGAGATGTAGGGAGGTCCAGGGCGTAGATCTCCCACTGGACGCGGTCAGCCAACCCATGCAGGAACATGTCCCACTGCGCCTCCTCGTTCCATTGACATTCGGCCGCCAGGGTCCGGAACTCGATGGAATAGTCCGAGACCGACCTCTCTCCCTGATGCAGGTTGGCCAAAACCCTGGCAGCCTCTCTCCCCGCGACGGCACGATCAAAGACTCGTCTTATTTCAGCGGACACACACAGCGGAGAGTGTCTGGAACGAGGCGCAGCATAGGTCTTGGTTCTCCCACACCGCCGTCCCGCATAGTGCCGCTCTCCGAGTCAGGAGTGTGAGCATGAATGCTACTTTGGCTTGTTCAGTCTGGAAAGTTCTGGGTTGTAAAGCGAAGTGCATTTAACATCTAGTCAGAAAGGCTCTGCAAAACTTCAACTCACCGGAGTAGGCTTCCGGGACTGGTAAGCGTGGCTCTGACTGGGGAGGGGCCTCTGGTGGTGTGGGGGGAACGGCTGGTGTGGGTGGCGCAGTGGGAGCTCGCAGAAGTTGGATTTGCTGGGTGAGCTCGGACACCTGCGCCACCAAAGATTGTACCGCACGACCCGTGTCATTTAAATTCCTTTCCTGGGAATCCATCCTTCGTATGCCGTGATGTATGAAATCCCCCAATGCCGTCGATGAAACACTTGCTGCTTCCATAGTCTGGTCAGATCGTTCTGTCATGCCGGTAAATCAAAGATCAGGAAGCAAAAGCGAGTACTCAATATTTATTAGGAACACAGATAGTAGACTGGTGTAAACTGGTGAGTATTTATGAGGTGAGGAAATGGGCTGCAGCTGGTGATGATAATGATGATGAGCTGGAGCGGATCAGGTAATGACATAACACTCACGCCCACTACACATGTGCATTCAAACAACAACATAAACACAAGACGAGAAGGAACCAGAGAATGAGTATACCGTGACAATAGATGGAACAATAGCGATCTCGGGCGGATCGTATCTGTGCAATGTTATCTGAGTACACAAACCAACAGGGTTCTTAACTGTTGGTTAAGTTTCACGTCAAGCTTTACTTGGGCACAACTTTAAAATAACTCTTATTCAATTACACTCGGACACACGCAGTGTTTACATGAGAATTCATTGAACAGACACAAACATACAAGCAAACATAGACAAGCAGCTGCTTATTATCAGTTACAATCAGATCAATAGGATCGCAGTGGAACACGCACTGTGAATCAGATAAATATAACGTTAGATGAGGAACACGCTCATTGCTCTGTGAGGAGAATATTCGTTCTCATATGGTTATATTTAATTACTGCAGTATAATTTTGTTAAGCTCTCTGGCTGATACACACATATATATAGCTTTGAAAGACGCTGGAACACACAGACGTCAGCAAGCTATAATCAAGGTATTTCAGAAATTGAGGAACACGCTCAATTCTTACCTTATTGTGTGATATTTTATATCTTGGGTTATTTTACTGCAGTTGAAAATAAAAACATATATGGAGGCAGACAGACTAGAGTAACAGCTCTCTCTGGGGTGCATTCACTCAAGCAGCAGATTCATTCAAACAGGGCGCGCGCTGCGCGATCTCCATACGTCACACACAGACTCTCGAGGTTCGGATCTCTCATCCGCACAAAATGAAAAGATACATTACTTCGTATATGCTTACAATTTAGGCTAAACTGCCTGCATTCTCCACCAATAAAATGTAGCGTTTATATGCCCGTATAAATATAACTAATTATTATTCATAACGGATTATGATCAATAATTAATAATTTAATTATTTTCAGAATTTACTGCAGCAGAATCAATAGTATGATCATTTTATCAGTTCATCCAATGAATGGAAAGCATAATTATTATTAATTCTAGGATATATAATATCTTCCTGGCCGAGAAAGACTAATTCCCAGCAAACAGGTACATTAAGAAATAATTCAAGGGTAAAAGCATAAGTAGCTTAGATCGTAGTTCAAGACAATAAATTTGTACGCACATAACACAAGTAATGCTTCTCTTTTCAAATACAAACAATATTTATTGATTATAAGCCTATGACTAACACATAAAACTAATATCTAACACACACACACACTCATACGAGTTGCAGAAAGAAAGAGAGTGAGGAAGAATAAGTTTAAGAGTGAGGTGAAATCCCAAGATTCTATTCACTTATAAGACACAACCTGAACGAACCATCAATAATTAATTTCACCCTTTTATCGTTTCTTAGGCGGGTAATTCAATTTTATATCAATGCACCAGTTCAGTTAAGAGTCTAGAGGCTACTTGCTTGTCCTTGCGTTGCTTTGGGGATTCCCTTTTGTCGGTGTAAACGGGGTTTCTCGGGTCCGTTGCTTGGCTGGCGGTCTCCTTGTGCCTGCTAGATCTTGGGCAGCCAATCACGTGGTGTGTTGGCGGATGGATGAAAGTCTTTGAAGTTGGAAGCACGTTGCAGTCGAAATGTTTAAACGAAACTTTGCAGCAAAACTTAACTTAGAACCGAGACTTTTAACGGAAAAGAAGTCAAAGGAAAATAAAGGTGAGGTGAGTTAGATGGCTTGAATAAATCTGTTTTAACCCTGATCTTGATTTGGGTCATTTGTCTCTATGCGTCTACATGGCTACTATAACCATCGTCTGCTCCACCCGACTTGTTCTCCTGTCGAGGCCTTTTCCAAGGGCGAGAGCGGGGGAGAGAGAGAGCAAGAGCACCAGAGCAGAGGGCAAGAGCCCCAGATAACCAGAGAGAGCACAAGAGAGCAGCAAGAGAGGTCAATTCTGTGTTCGGGTCTAAGATTTTAAACTCAAAGTTTGTCCAACCTCCCGGATGGGTTCTGGCCAATTAGGAGGTGGCCCTATTTTCTTCTTATCATGAATCATGGGTTATCTGAGATCTCCTTGTTCTCCAGCACTAGCAGAGAGAACAAGAGGCCACAGTTTAGACATTATTACTATTATACGAATACATAACATTTCATTTACACAGATTTCAAATCAAACCATCTTTTGAATTAAAAATACGATCCTGCTGACAGGAAACACGGCACACTTTCATTCACACACCTAATATTCAATACAATACAATTATGGATTGTATGGCATCTAAGCATATGAGACACACACATATATTGTAGGAACAACATAGAATTGTGTAGTTGCATGATGTTTAAGTCCATCGAGAATTGTTCAGGGATGAGTTTTATAGATTTTGATGTGTAAAGTGTTTTAGCGTGTAGAGTTTGTGGGGTTTGAGCCATTCCGGTCTGAGGTCATGGAATAGTTCGTTCATCTCTCATGAGACCTCTGGTCCTTAAGAAAGGGTAGTCTGTTAGTCGCAGGGGTCAGGTGACCTCTTCTTAGGGCCTCTTGTTTCACCATTTCTGAACAGATCTGTTCTTGCCTAATTATAAAACATTGACAACGTTCTTCCTTTAATCAATAAAAAGTCTTTTTTGGTTGCAGAGCCTGAGGTCATCTGGAATGTTTAGCCTCTTTTGTGTGATTATGTGTGGACAATCACCTAAAAGCTTTACTTGTGTTTGGTTCATTCTCGTAGTCGCTACAAGACGTGCAGAAGGGCAGACGTTCTCCAAACGCACGTTAACAACGCACGTTAACACGTCTTTAAGTTTGGTTAGGAAATTAATGACACAAAGCGAGCGTCATATGTGTGTGTGTGTGTGTATATGTGTGTGCGTGCACGCGTGCGTGAGTGTGTGTTTGTGTGTGTGTGTGTGTGTGAGTGTGTGTGTGTGTGTAACCCATTACACACATTATAGCTCTGTGAGGAAGATCATGGATGGACATAAATGCAATCTAAACAGTAAACGAGTAAAACACTATTCTTATACCTGTATAACAGTGCCGTTAGAAGAACCATGATTACAAAATGTATTAACAAGTATGCAAGTAAAACGAGTTGCAAAATATAATTGAAATGTATCGAATGGGACAATGTGTCACTTTTTGATTGATTTATGACCCTGTAACTAGTGATTGACAGAATCCATGTGTCACTCAAACTGACTGTCAGTGGATGTCAAATATGTTTTAAAGGGGGAACGTCTGTTGGGGGGTCACTGTTGCTGATTGTATTTTCCTTTGATTGTTGGTGGTGAAATTCACCCGAGCTGGTTTACGTAATGTTGACACCCTGAGTGTCAAAATCTATGTTGTTTGATCAATAGGGTAGCCTATATGTTAATTGAGTCACAACATTTGAGCCAAGACATTCAGGAATACCATTACCCCTACACCACACTGCCTATATTCATTAAAATAACGTTTGTGTGTGTGTGTGCGCGTGTGTCTGTGTGTGTGTGTTTGTGTGTGTGCGTGTGTGTGTTGTGTGTTGTGTGCGTGCGTGTGTGTCTGTGTGTGTGTGTGTTATAAGTTTTCTTATACACTTTGAAAAACAACAGCTGATCTGCTGTGCTTTTAGTGAGCTCTAGGTGTTCTCGGCTTCTCTTTGTTCAAATAAGACAGTGCTCGCATGAATTTTGGGGGGTGGTGTGCGGATATAGAATGCAGCACAAGGAACTCTTAAATATTTAATCTAATAAAACGTCTATGTAGTGTTTTTAAAAACATCGTAAAACAAAGGTATGAAGACATAATTCTATCAGAGACCTTCACAATCTATGGTGTAAAACAAAATACAGTGCATCAGTGTACACCGATTTACCAGCAAATTACTGTTATCACGTTTGATTGAAGAAACTGGTTAATATCACTAAGTGTGGTGTTTTATTACTACTGAAGGCGTCACATCTTTAGAGCATTACATCCTTGGGTTTCACTCCTACAGCCTAGCCTCCTGAATTTGGTATTCAAATAAGATTTAGGATAGTAATTAAAACTCTAGTGTTACATTGGCTACTCCAAAACCTCCTGAAACATCTTTAGAGTGATGTGTGTAACGCTGACAAGAACAGCAACAGATGAACAGGACTGAACAGTTAACAAGCTTAAACAGATGAAGACCCTCACTATCCACACCAGAAGATTAGTTTGTCAAAGTCTCTACATGAAGATGAAGATTTTGTGGAACAGGACTTTCTGATGTATGATGATCGTGTAGGAAGATGTGTGTTTGCAAGGGGTCACACACACACTCAAACTCTACGCTATGGAACCGTTCGAAGATTATACATCGAATGTTGTTATCTGCTTTTGACTGCCATAGACTTGCCATTTTTCTACACCCAAAAAACAAAACAAAATGTTGGTACTTTTCCAACTGGGGTGGCACAACACCTGATGTGTGGTTCATGTCAAAGCAGCGATGCGTCTGACTCTGGAACAGGCCAGTAACATTCATACTCGTCAGTGTCACGGTTATACTGAGGAACGAAGACACAAAGGTAGAGTGACAATG
The DNA here is from genome assembly GCA_030578275.1 of Meda fulgida. NCBI lineage: Eukaryota > Metazoa > Chordata > Actinopteri > Cypriniformes > Leuciscidae > Meda > Meda fulgida. Next base: position 38,242,244 of record CM060617.1, on the reverse strand, counting down.
ATTTATTTAACAAGGATAAGCAACTCCACGATACTGGAAGGCTCGTAATGCCACAGGAAAGTCTTTAGCCCCAGTGATCCATGAATGGGGCCGGTACAGGAAGAGCTTGATAGGATCCGCCGTGTCTTACTGTTGGATGCTTGTAAATAGTGGAGATCAGTACAGGAGAGACGCAGGGAAGGCGATCAGGAATCTCCGGAACAACCACTTCACTGTCGCTGCAGAGGAGAGACACACAGGACGTTAGAGTTTTGGCTTAAACCACTTGAAGTAGAGCAATATCTGGAACCAGATCAAGGAACCAGTGAGTCACAGGTATCAGAAAGACGAGACCGGACAGCGAGTGAAGATTGTCTGAGGCTTATGAACAGCGTGCAATATGGTGAGCGGTGACGAAGAGCAGGTGGGAGTGATTAGAATACCGGGGATGATGAGCGGGACCAGGTGCGCTGAGTTGAGATTGATGGGGTGGTGTCATCAATGATTGGATCCGTGACAATCAGAACGCTGCAAGATGAGTCTATATCTTCAGTGGAGTGACATACACACCATTTTCTCAACAATAGACAAAGCTGTTAAAGTTGAGATGAATTGATTTTGAGCATTGCTAAATGATCGATTAGTATTTAATCATGGTGAAGGGTGTGAATATGTATTGAACGGGGCCGTGTTACAGCAAACCTGAAGATTTGTTCATTGTACTCTATGATATTGTAATGTATTGAGTTGCTTCTGTTTCTGTTACTTGTCTTTTTCTTCTAAGCATCTCTGTGATAGACATGATAATTCAGATTGTGGTTTAAAAGTGTTTATTTTTTGAAAAACATTAAAATTATTATCGATCTGTGCTGTTATATACAACATTGAGTTTTAATGTTACTCAAGACAATCTAATATGACAATGTCACCTAAAAAGTCTTTAGCTGAGCATGGCATCTTAACAGTATGATTGGTAGAGAAGTTGACAAAGTCTGCACAGAATGAAATTCCATCCCATCTACTTTCTAAATGTATATTGTGGATCTTTTTGCGAACAATTCACCAGTGAATATGTATTATTTTTTCACCTAAAGAATCAGGGTCGCAAGTTGTGTAATAGCTAGCTGTTTTATATATATATGAGTGCAGACATGGTCACAAAAGAAAGTTAAGCGACTCAACCTTTTATTTAATGCACATACAATATTGAATATATATTCATACATTTAAGTAGTAAAGGAAATGATAAAAATGGCATTACATCCAAACAATAAAAGAATAAAAGTGCTACGCATAGAGTGTATGTTTACAGATTATTTTAGAGACCAGATAGGTTGTTTGCTGTAAAAACTCATGCTTGTCACATCAGGCCATGAATTTGTCAGGCTTCTGACCGCATCTATCACACTTTTGAGATTTGTCACTCGTTTGGTATTGGCACAATCGTTAGTGCATCGAGCCAACCATCTAGTCTCTTAATCTTTAAACATAGTTACTTTTTTACTTTTTTACATACATACTTTGTGAGTGAACGCAAGGTTTCTCGGGTGAACGCAACACACAACTTTTCTGAGAGAACGCAACAACCCAAAAGCATTGAAATACTCTTCTCTCCGGTCTCACTCGCTCCTGTATTTGCAGGTTCCCTGACTGACTGAAGCTCTTGGCACACTGCCTACGTTTACATGCTACCAAATAATCCATTAGTAATCTGATTGACGGCTCAATCCGACTGAAAAGCCTTCATGGAAGACGCTTTAATCGATCCGATTGAGCTCGATCCCAATGAGATTTCGATAAGATTGAAAGGGGTGATATATCTGTTCATGATGGGCAGTGGGAATAATGCTGGGCTGTTTCTCCTGAAGGCCACGATCATCTCCACTGTTTTCAGCGTGTTCAGCTCCAGGTTGTTGAGACTAAAGCCGACAGCAGCTGCTCTTTAACCAACGTTAATCATTCAATATCACATGTTTCTAATGCGCATAATGCCTGGCTCACACTACAGGAGTTTTAGGCCGATGTATCCCCGATTGTCCCCTCCCGAGACTCAGAGAGAAAATCTTGTGGAGGACCTCGATCGGTTCCGGTGTTCGGCGCAGATTATCTGGTAATGCGAGGCGTTCACAGATCGAATCTTGCACTTCCCGATCTGCCCTCACACAAATCGGGCCCGCCTTTTTAAATCGGATTTTAAATCGGGATAAGCAAGACTCATTTCGTTCATTCAACGAAAATGTAAATAAACGCGGATTCATTCAAAGAGAGATGTAATGAAACAAGCTGTTAATTATTTTAATATTTAAATTTGACTCTGAGCTCCACTTTACAAGGCTCAGCTGAGCAGCAACGCTGAAGCTGATGCGTCTCTTCATAGAGATCAATGGCATTGATTCATGTATTGACCAGCGCTGACGCCACTCATTAGAAATATCTTAAATGTGAAAAGGATGATGTTTGAAAGATTTCGCTTTCCTTGGTCACGGCAACCTTTTCATGAATATGACTTGATATGATTTCAAGATTTTCAAATCTTGTAGTGTGAGCATGTTTAAGATTTGAGGGAAGTAAATCTGCACAGATTCTCCTTAAGTGTGTGTGCTGCAACCAGATTTCACCATCGGTTAGGATTTTAAAACTCCTGTAGTGTGAGCCAGGCATGAGTCTCTTCTGAGTCTCTTCCTCCTGTATGAATCACATTTACACATTAATCACATATTTATTTCTCCTCATACACAGTAGTGAGACTCTTCTGTGGATCACCTGATGGTTTCTGCTCCTCTCATGATGATTTCACACTATGATATATATCATCTATAAGAGATCGGTTCATCTACTCTGCAAAGTGGAACAGAAGAGAAAACAATCAGTGTTCAGTGAAGCAAAGTGCAAATGATTATATTTCAATAACTATTTTATGAGTAAAAATAAGTTATCTCAGTGATGTTTCCTCACCTCAGGACACAGTTTGAGTCTCGTAGCTCGTCTCTGAGCCGCCGCTTTGAGTCTCCTATATTATTGCCTCTCAGATCAAGCTCTTTTAAAAACTGCAGTGCTTTTGAGTTAGTCAAAGACTGAGTTAAAGAAGAAACTTCTGTAATGCCACAGCACTGTAGACTGAAAGACACAAACAGAGGAATAGAGATTATCTTACAAACAAATCATGAATATGAAGAATTTACACAAATATAATGTGAACTCAGGCTCATTGCGAGATATTGAGTATAAAGTGTTTTAGTTTAATAAACCCAGAAAGTGCAGAGCTATAAACAATGAAACATAAGCCCTGCTGTCTTCAAATAAATAAACTTCAGTCACACTGTAATTGCTGTACAGTATAATGATACTGACTCTAGTTTCTCCAGCTTGGATTGTGGGTTCATCAGTAGATCACGGAGGTGTTTCACTCCTGAGTCTCCTAGTGTATTCACGCTCAGGTCCAGATCTCTCAGGTGTGACGGGTTTGATTTCAGAGCTGAAGTCAGGATGAGACTCTGTTCCTCTGTAATTCTGCATACCCTCAGACTGAAGACAGAGAAATAACAATAGTTCACATCTATGATGATCATCTTATTGAAGAGCTGCAGCAACATTTAGTTTCCAGTAGTCTGTTCTGAAACCCAGTCACACTAGTTCTGTTCTGGAAGACACTGTTTCTTCTCTATCATTTTAACTATTTATTTGACGTCTCTCTTCTTTAAAAAATACAGATTCAAGTTTTCAAGATGAAGAAGAAATTCAGAACTTCAAATTCAGTTTTCTAACATTCAATTCAGGGAAAACTCAGATCGTACAGAAAGTAGGCCGGAGGTCGGTCCGTGTACTTTTGCGTCCAGTTTTATCTTTTTAACCCGTAATTGAAAACTGAAAAATTAACGGTTGTTGTATTTTTAAAACACAAAGTTGAACACAGAAAAAGTGAATTTGACCTGTACACACCAAATGCTGCGCAAAAAAATACATATTGACATTTTCAGATTTTTGTTTATGAACTTAGCCCCTTTATTAAACATTTGAAATATTCACAAATTAATATGGAAAAAATGTAGATTTGACTGGTTTTCTAAGGCCAAATTAGAGAAGAGCCGTGTCTCTGGAACCATACAGAGAGGTGATTTATAGGTGATTATAGGCTAATGATAATAAATGTGTCTGAAAATATAACGAGGCATTTTAATTGTTTATTAATAAACTAGTGTTTTCTAAATCAGTGCCGGCTGCAAGCATATCTCCATACATCTCCTTTAGATGCGCCTTTAGAGAGAAATGCACCTTTCATATGGATTACATAATCAGACGTATTTGCTTTCGATTCAAGTCAAGTCAAGTCAAGTCAAGTGTATTTATATAGCGCTTTTCACAATATAAATTGCATCAAAGCAGCTTCACAATATCAATCAAATAACATAATGTTTGTTTCTTAGTGAAAAAACATCCACGTTTGGTAGGGCTGATCAATGGTATTAATGCTTGGCTAATTATTTTGAAAATCCCCAACTGAACAAGCCAAAGGCAACAGTGGCAAGGAACCGAAAAACTCCATCAAGTGACCTACTGGTGTCCTAAAACTCCATCAGGTGACCTAATGGAGAAAAAAAAACCTTGGGAGAACCCAGGCTCAGTCGGGGGCCAGTTCTCCTCTGGCGTTTATGAACTAGAGGCCGGATTTACAGTAACTGTAATTTGATACAGAATTTTGTTTTATTTTATCACTTCGGGGTGGGTACGCGAACCGGAATCACAACATTTTATCTGTAGAGTGGGAAAGGGATCCTCCATAGGGAGAGGCTAGTTGGCACTTCAGCACTGCGTTGTCATCGGGTCCAGGCAAAGCTCCTAGTCAGATCTGGATACGGCCTGGATCCGGTAGGCTGCGGGAAAACCTCGGGATAAACAAAGACACTAAAATTAGCGTAGATGCCATTCTTCTTATGATGTAACGAGTACATCAGAATTTAAGGGAAGTGTTCCCAGTTCCGGCTGACCTAATCTATGCAGCCTAACATTGAATTATAGAAGTCTATAATATATTATGTGTATGCTAGGTCAAAGAGATGTGTTTTTAGTCTAGCTTTGAACTGACAGAGTGTGTCTGCTTCCCGGACAATGGTAGGAAGACTGTTCCAAAGTTTTGGTGCTAAATAGGAAAAGGATCTACCGCCCGCAGTCGATTTTGAAATTCTAGGTATTATCAACTGGCCCGAATTTTGAGATCGCAATAGACGTGAAGGACTATAATGCGTTAAGAGCTCGCTCAAGTACTGCGGAGCTAAACCATTTAGTGCTTTGTAAGTAATCAACAATATTTTAAAATTTATACGATGTTTAATAGGCAGCCAATGCAGTGTTGACAGAACCAGGCTAATATGGTCATATTTCCTGGTTCTAGTAAGAACTCGAGCGGCTGCGTTTTGGACCAGCTGTAATTTATTTATTAAGCGTGCAGAGCAACCACCCAGTAGAGCATTACAATAATCTAGTCTTGTTGTCATGAAAGCATGAACTAATTGTTCCGCATTTGTTAATGAGAGCATATGTCGTAATTTAGATATATTTTTAAGATGGAAAAATGCGGTTTTACAGATACTAGACACATGACTTTCAAATGAAAGATTGCTATCAAAGAGCACACCCAGGTTCCTAACCGACGACGAAGACTTAACAGAGCAGCCATCAAAGGTTAGACAGTATTCTAGGTTATTACGTGTGGAAGTTTTTTGTCCAATAATTAGAATCTCTGTTTTTTCAGAGTTTAGTAGTAGGAAATTACTAGTCATCCAATTTTTTATATCAGCTATGCATTCCGTTAATTTTGTGAATTGGTAAGTTTCGTTAGGTTTTGAAGAAATATACAGCTGAGTATCATCGGCATAACAATGAAAGCTAATTCCATGTTTCCTAATGATATGTCCTAATGGTAGCATGTACAGAGTGAACAGCAGCGGTCCTAGTACTGAGCCTTGTGGTACGCCATACTGAACTTGTGATCGATAAGACATCTCTTCATTTACTGCTACAAACTGATAACGGTCAGATAAGTATGATTTAAACCATGCTAGTGCAATTCCACTAATGCCAACATAGTTTTCTAGTCTATTTAAAAGAATGTTGTGGTCAATTGTGTCAAATGCAGCACTGAGATCAAGTAACACTAATAGAGAGATACAACCACGATCGGATGATAAAAGTAAATCATTTGTAACTCTAATGAGAGCTGTCTCAGTACTATGGTGCGGTCTAAATCCTGACTGAAAATCCTCGCAGATATCATTTCTTTCAAGAAAGGAACACAGTTGTGAGGATACTGCTTTTTCTAATATCTTTGACAGAAAAGGCAGATTTGAGATCGGCCTGTAATTGACTAATTCTGAAGGATCAAGTTGCGGTTTTTTAACAAGCGGTTTTATCATAGCCAGCTTAAAGGTTTTTGGTACATATCCTAGAGACAAAGACGAATTAATGATATTAAGAAGAGGATCTATGATCTCTGGAAGCATCTCTTTCAGTAGCTTAGTCGGTATAGGGTCTAACATACAAGTTGTCGATTTAGATGAATTAACGAGTTTGCAGAAATCTTCCTCTCCTATAGCAACAAATGAAAACAATTTTTCCTCAGGGAGACTACAATGCACTCCCTGATGCGATACTGTAGTAGACGGTTGCATAGTTATAATTTTGTCCCTGATATTATCAATCTTATAAGTGAAGAAGTTCATAAAGTCATTACTGCTGTGTTGCTTGGAAACTTCTGATTCAAATATGTTCGTTTAAAAGTGGACATTTCAAGCTTTATATAGGTAGGCTATATAATAATATATAATATACTTGGATTACTCTAGTCAATAATTCAAATTTACACAATTCAAATTCAAATCATTTCATAAGCTCCATAGTCACACTAGTTCAAATTCAAATTCTATATGATCTTAGCCCTGTATTATTATTGTCTAACCTGTATTATGACTGACATTTGACGAATTGCTTCGTTCCTCTTTTGGATAAAAGCGTCTTCTAAATATGTAGCCTAAATGTAATAATAATAATGATTATTATTATTTGTGTTTATAACTATAAATGAGTTCACTTCAGACAGTAATATGTTTATCATAAAATAATTTATGAATGTTTTATGACTTTTCTGAGATCCTCTACTCTTCCCTGAGGACGACCTCTGACCTACTTTCTGTACGATCTGAATTTTCCACGTTTTGAATTTTAGAAAACTGAATTTGAAGTTCATCTTGAAAAGTTGAATCTGTATATTTTAAAACGGGATATTTGCAGTTTAATTAATTCAGAACAAAAAAAAAAACATCTGTTTGGAAATACATGTCTATAAAATTCAGCCATAAAGACATTTCAATTAGTTAAATTTCAAATGTTCAATATTCTTATATAGAAATCAGATTCAGAACAATTAAAAAATCCACATAATATTCAATTTTGATAGATTACTCTAGTCAACAATTCAAATTTAAATAATTGTATAATCTCGATAGTCACACTCGTTCTGTGTGCTGGAAGACACTGTTTCTTCTCTTTCATTTTAACTATTTATTTGACGTCTCTCTTCTTTATTCTCTGTTGAAAAGGCAGATTTCTGCATGTACACAATCAGTACATTATATCAAATGCTGGAATTAAACAATTACTAACTAGATAAAAACACATACACATGTGACCAACAGGGAAACCCAGAAAGTGCAGAGCTATAAACAATGAAACATAAGCCCTGCTGTCTTCAAATAAATAAACTTCAGTCACACTGTAATTGCTGTACAGTATAATGATACTAACTGTAGTTTCTCCAGCTTGGATTGTGGGTTCATCAGTAGATCACGGAGGTGTTTCACTCCTGAGTCTCCTAGTGTATTCCAGCTCAGGTCCAGATCTCTCAGGTGTGACGGGTTTGATTTCAGAGCTGAAGTCAGGATGAGACTCTGTTCCTCTGTAATTCTGCAATCCCACAGACTGAAGACAGAGAAATAACAATAGTTCACATCTATGATGATCATCTTATTGAAGAGCTGCAGCAGCATTTAGTTTCCAGTAGTCAGGCAGATTTCTGCATGTACACAATCAGTACATTGTATAAAATGCTTGTAATTAAAGACAGTCTGACAGATACAGCCTGAAGACAGAAAGAGAAAATGACTCAGATCTATGATGATCCACTAACGTGCTCATCTTCATGGCAGATGAATACTCGTTTGTTAAATAAGAGGCGATCTGAAATGTGTTCTTTTTTAAATCAAGTGACCAAAGTGCTCGTTGCCGTGGAAACAGTGTTCTGTTGTGACTCGCGCATGTCTTCACTCGGACGCGCGCTTCAATCCGTTGCGGAGAGACTCTCTATTCGTTACGGTGAAATCACAAAACATTATGCACAAAAAAGTGTCCCTGCTTGATATAAAACCACTAATAAACAATCAGTTTTGATGAGGGGGGGGGGGGGGGACTATACTACTTAGTGCGGATTAGAACCCAGAACCTCTGACACGCTTGGCAAAAGTTCTGCCACTGAACCATTAAAGTACATTGGGTTAGTAGTCGGATCTATGTATTTATTATTCAAGTAAAAAATTCTCGCCACTAACAACATATATTAGATCTCATTAAACGACTGTTCTGCTAATGACTGGTGCTAATAGCGGTTTACCACAATACCGCGGGTATTTCTTGCTTTTCAACCGCGGTAAGATAAAAATCTATACCGCCTTCGTCCTACATGTATCTGTGTTAAAAATGAATGTATTGTAATAATGTTAATCTCCCCCTGGCACAGTGTGCAACACCTGCTCTTCCTCTCTCATCTCCATCACACTCTCTCTTCTTCTCCAGTCTCCTTATCTCCACCTGTTGTTTGCTTTAGCTACTTCCATCTTGAAGGCCGGACTCGCACTGTATGAGCGTTAACTGAAGCGTGTGGTGAAGCGTCGCGCTGGAACTGGCGCTCGGCTCGCAGCTTCTGTGAACATAAAGCCTAACGCAGGGATAGGCAACTTCGGTCATGGAGGGCCACTGTCCTGCAGAGTTTAGCTTCAGCCCTGATCAAACTATCTAGTCATCCTGAAGATCGCTCTCTGTTTGAGAGGGGCGGCTCGTCGGTGCGGACAAATAAATGTAATATATATTTTCAGTTTTATTTAACTTAAATAATGTGCAATTATGTGTATAAACATTGTGTGTAAAATATTTTGAGAACATATTGAATTGTTTTGTATTTTTGAAATTCAATTAAAAAAAAACACGAATAAAATAAAAAGTTCTGCACTATCAGAGGCTGGAAAGTGTGTGGTGTTCTCTAGCCTGGGCTTTTCTTTCTTTTTTTCTTTTCTTTTAAATGATTGTGATTCACACTCAGTACATTTAGCATTGCAGTTCATATTATTTGCTTGTCTATATTGTGTAAAATATGTACAGTATGTGCAATAGGCTGTTATGTGTAGGCTAATATAAGCACAGGGAACAAGAATTAAAGGAATTTCACTGTAAGAAATAGGCTAGTGAAAATTATGTTTTTTATGTATTTTATTAATAATTGTTAATAATTCTTATTATAAATAACCTGTTAATTCATTTGCATTGTTTTATACTTCCGTATAAAAAATAATAATAAAAATAATAAATATAATATAATAATATAATAAAAAATGTTTGAACATTTTTGTGTAATATTTATTAAACGTGTAGAATACTTTCCAAACCGTTACATATAGTATAATTAAGGTTACATGTAGTATTATAATTTCAGACGTTCATGATAAAAAAGAAACATATTAGAATAACTTTTAAAAAGGAGTGAACACGGAGCAGTTTTTCGTGAGCGGGAATGTAAAGCCCGGAGTGGATTCGGAGCGGAGTGATTACAGAACGCTTAGAGTGCAGAGAGGAACGGGCTTTCGCTCCACTCCAGGCTTTGATCACACCCCCCTCAGCAAGGTGAACACACCTCATCTGTCCCTCATTTAAGACCTATTCAAACTGACATTAAGACATTATTATACTATTTATTAACACTGACTTGGCGTTTCGTCCCTGTGTGTGTGTGTGTGTGTGTGTGTGTGTGTGTGTGTGTGTGTGTGTGTGTGTTTGTGTGTGTGTGTGTGTAACATTGTTATTCCACACCGGCGATGTCATGACTGCGGCGCCCAATCATTTAAGACCCAACGCATCATGTGGCCTACTTTCTTTTCTTTTTTTTGACTGTTAAAAGCACACGATTGGCTTTCCAGCGGGAGGGGCGGCACATGTGCATACAACCGCCATCTTTGGCGTTATGGGTTTTCCCTATATAGTTGTATTGAGGATTGAGTAAGTGGCATGTCTCTATATAAATAGTCTCTGGTCCCAACGCATCATGTGGCCTACGTCCTCGCATGTTTGATGATGATCGACGTCATCAGATTGTGGTCGGTTTGTGAGATCAGCCTAGTTTAGTGAGTACCGATCGAGTCATAAAATGTGATTATCAGCCGATACCGATCTCCGGCCGATCGATCGATCATCCCTAATTTGACTTTAAAACAGTCATAAATCATCATACTCTATTATGCATCATTTTGTCGGCCCATTCTATCATGGACTCGTACAGAAAGTGGGCCACAGGTCGGCCCGTGTAGTTTTGCGTCCATTCGTTTTTCCTTTTTAACGTTCTGTTGTTCGTTTAAAAGTGGACATTTCAAGCTTTATATGGGTAGGCTATATAATATATATATATAGAAATCAGATTCAGAACAATTAAAAAATCCACATAATATTCAATTTTGATAGATTACTCTAGTCAACAGTTCAAATTTAAATCATTGTATAATCTCCATAGTCACACTAGTTCTGTGTGCTGGATAACTATTTTAACTATTTATTTGACGTCTCTCTTCTTTATTCTCTGTTGAAAAGGCAGATTTCTGCATGTACACAATCAGTACATTATATCAAATGCTGGAAATTAAACAATTACTAACTAGATAAAAAAACACATACACATGTGACCAATAGGGAAACCCAGAAAGTGCAGAGCTATAAACAATGAAACATAAGCCCTGCTGTCTTCAAATAAATAAACTTCAGTCACACTGTAATTGCTGTACAGTATAATGATACTAACTGTAGTTTCTCCAGCTTGGATTGTGGGTTCATCAGTAGATCACGGAGGTGTTTCACTCCTGAGTCTCCTAGTGTATTCCAGCTCAGGTCCAGCTCTCTCAGGTGTGACGGGTTTGATTTCAGAGCTGAAGTCAGGATGAGAGTCTGTTCATCTGTAATTCTGCATAAACTCAGACTGAAGACAGAGAAATAACAATAGTTCACATCTATGATGATCATCTTATTGAAGAGCTGCAGCAGCATTTAGTTTCCAGTAGTCTGTTCTGAAACCCAGTCACACTAGTTCTGTTCTGGAAGACACTGTTTCTTCTCTATGATTTTAGAGTGTGATTGGCTGAATGTGAGGTAGAAGCGTGCTTTCGGAGCGTGATTGGCTGAATGTGAGGTAGAAGCGTGCTTTCGGAGCGTGTGATTGGCTGAATGTGAGGTAGAAGCGTGTCGGAGCGTGTGATTGGCTGAATGTGAGGTAGAAGCGTGCTTTCGGAGCGTGTGATTGGCTGAATGTGAGGTAGAAGCGTGCTTTCGGAGCGTGTGATTGGCTGAATGTGAGGTAGAAGTGTGCTGTCGGAGCGTGTGATTGGCTGAATGTGAGGTAGAAGCGTGCTTTCGGAGCGTGTGATTGGCTGAATGTGAGGTAGAAGCGTGCTTTCGGAGCGTGTGATTGGCTGAATGTGAGGTAGAAGCGTGCTGTCGGAGCGTGTGATTGGCTGAATGTGAGGTACAAGCGTGCTTTCGGAGCGTGTGATTGGCTGAATGTGAGGTAGAAGCGTGGTTTCGGAGTTTGTATGGCAGTAGTCACGACTGTTTAGTATTATAGACATTGTAAACTCATTCGTGAGAAACACTGTTTTTTTTTTTTTTTTACAACTTTTAACTGCATGTTTCAACCATACAGTTAAATTATTTTATAACCATTTCATTTATACTCTTTTAACTGTATGTTTTCAACTTTAGTTAGATTATTTTATAACCATTTCATTTATACAATTTTAACACTACGTTTTCAACTTAAATTGTTTTATAATAATTTCGTTTATACATTTATAAAGATCAGTATGTTTTTCAACTCTAGTTTCATTTGAATAATATTTTAAACGATCAACCTTAGTTAAATTATTTTATAACCATTTCATTTACACCATTTTAACTATATGTTTTCAACTTTAGTTAAATTATTTATAACCATTTCATTTATACATTTATAAAGAATAGTATGTTTCAACTTTAGTTAAATTATTTATAACCATTTCATTTATACATTTATAAAGAATAGTATGTTTCAACCTTAGTTAAATTATTTTATAACCATTTCATTTACACCATTTTAACTATACGTTTTCAACTTAAATTGTTTTATAATCATTTCGTTTATACATTTATAAAGAATAGTATGTTTTTCAACTCTGCTTTCATTTGAATAATATTTTAAACGATCAACCTTAGTTAAATTATTTATAACCATTTCATTTATACATTTATAAAGACCAGTATGTTTTTCAACTCTGCTTTCATTTGAATAATATTTTAAACGATAGACCCTGTTTATGTAACATTGTTTCAGATATCAGAGCAGACATGGACGGGTAGGCAAGAACCCCCGTGACACACATGCAGAGGGAGGGGGAGCGTCTGTGACACACATGCAGAGGGAGGGGGAGCGTCAGCGACACACTTGCAGAGGGAGGGGGAGCGTCTGTGACACTTGCAGAGGGAGGGGGAGCGTCTGTGACACACATACAGAGGGAGGGGGAGCGTCTGTGACACTTGCAGAGGGAGGGGGAGCGTCTGTGACACTTGCAGAGGGAGGGGGAGCGTCTGTGACACTTGCAGAGGGAGGGGGAGCGTCTGTGACACTTGCAGAGGGAGGGGGAGCGTCTGTGACACATGCAGAGGGAGGGGGAGCGTCTGTGACACACATGCAGAGGGAGGGGGAGCGTCTGTGACACACATGCAGAGGGAGGGGGAGCGTCTGTGACACACATGCAGAGGGAGGGGGAGCGTCTGTGACACACATGCAGAGGGAGGGGGAGCGTCTGTGACACACTTGCAGAGGGAGGGGGAGCGTCTGTGACACACATGCAGAGGGAGGGGGAGCGTCTGTGACACACATGCAGAGGGAGGGGGAGCGTCTGTGACACACTTGCAGAGGGAGGGGGAGCGTCTGTGACACACTTGCAGAGGGAGGGGGAGCGTCTGTGACACACTTGCAGAGGGAGGGGGAGCGTCTGTGACACACATGCAGAGGGAGGGGGAGCGTCTGTGACACACATGCAGAGGGAGGGGGAGCGTCTGTGACACACATGCAGAGGGAGGGGGAGCGTCTGTGACACACATGCAGAGGGAGGGGGAGCGTCTGTGACACACTTGCAGAGGGAGGGGGAGCGTCTGTGACACACTTGCAGAGGGAGGGGGAGCGTCTGTGACACACATGCAGAGGGAGGGGGAGCGTCTGTGACACATGCAGAGGGAGGGGGAGCGTCTGTGACACACATGCAGAGGGACACCCGGTGACTTTTTTCCTCTCACATTACACAGCAAAACACAATGGCCTCTGGAATGCCAAAACACTTGATTGATCAGATAGCTCAACACCACAACCCTTATCAATAGAGGCCAGAGCAGAGGTAGGGGGAGCGTCTGTGACACACATACAGAGGGACCCCCGGTGACACTGACTTTTTTCCTCTCACATTACCCACATCACATTGAAACCACTATGGCCTCTGGAATGCCAAAACAGTTGATTGATCAGATAGCTCAACACCACAACCCTTATCAATAGAGGCCAGATGGTCAAAACATTTCATTGATCGGATAGGCGGGGTCAACTGCTTGACCCTTAACAATAGACGCCGGATGCACAATCTCTCAAAACACATCGATTGGATGGGTGGGGTCAATAGGTCAATCCTTATCTATAGATAACGGATGCACACCAGGAATAGGCGGGGCCGGAAAAGGTCAAAGGTCAACCGGAAGTCATCAATCATTTTGACACATGGTGTCCGGTAATAACTACTCCCAACGCATCATGTGGCCTACTTTCTTTTCTTTCTTTTTTACTTTAGAGCTCCTCCTCTTTTTTTATTTATTTATTAAATGCCACAAGAACAAGAGGCATCACATATTCACAATATTACACTAACAGCCAGGAAATGAAAAAAAAAAAAAAAAAACCTTTTTACATAAAATCCAGTGCTTTCAAAGCATTACATGTTCTTATTGCTTTTCTGGTTTTAGTTTGTACATATCATGTAAAGTCATTTATAAAATGTGGAACATTTGGTTTTCCTCGAGCGCACTTCTTTTTATGTATATGGTATTTTCCTAATAACATAAATAACTGTATAATATGCTGTTCTTTACAATCCAAATTGTCTTTCTGAGTATAAAAAGCACACCAAAAACACACATTTCCATCATACACTTCAGTTTTCTATTAATAAAGGTTTCTAAATCTTTCCAAAATAATCTTGAGTAAATACACTGAAAAAACAGATGCAAAATTGTTTCTTTCTCTAGTGCACATAATACACAAGTATATGAAATATTAAGATTAAATCTTTCCAAAACATGCTTAGCAGGATCAATTCTGTGAAGTATTTTGTGAGACACTTCCTTAATTTAGTCACTGACACAAAACGTATGTGGTAATTTCCATGCTTTAACCCGAGAGATCTCAGCAAATAAAGAAGAGCAGCAGAATCTTGCTGCAGGAAAAGACACAGAGCTTTCCTTATAAGCGTATCGCTACATTTTTGCTTTAAAACATCAACATTATCAATGAACATTTTACCACAAAGATTGTCCGTGTTGATTTCCACTGAATCGGCGTTTTTAAGAGTAACATCACACTCTTTGGAATCGCGCAGTATATGTATAACAAATTCAGTATATGATAACAAATATCCAATAGTGATTTGTTTTTAAATACGTCTTTGTTATTCCATATGAAATAGTTGTGTGGTGAGAAATTGTGCTTATATACCCATTTCCATGCTAGCAGGGCTTGTCCGTGAAAACTGGCCAGTTCTACAGGAATTTTGTCAGCAGAAAAATTACATTTCAACAAAAAATCTATGCCTCCAAGAGTATGAAATATATAATTAGGAAATACGTTCCAAAGACTTTCTCTATTCTTCATAAACTCTATCAACCGTTTAATTGTGAAAGTGTCATTAAGTGTACTATAATCTAAGACCTCAAGTCCCCCTTGCTCTTTGGTGTTACATATTACCTCCTTAAATACTGTGTGTTTTTCTTCATATGAAGTCATAAAGTATCTCGTCTAATTTCTTAATCACCTTAGGAGGCATATCTAATGATACAGATGTATATACTGATCTAGATATACCTTCCGCCTTAAATAATACCCTCCCAATTATTGATATATCCCTCATTAACCACAAATTACATGTATTTTTTGTTCTCTCAATAATTGGTTCAAAATTGAACTGACTCCTTTGTTTTTCATTTGTACACATTACGACACCTAGACATGTTAATTGGTGTTTAACTGGGATGTTGTCTATTTCTGTAGAGGAGCAATCTTTAAGGGGAATCAATACAGATTTAGCACAATTCATTTTAAGGCCAGATACAGCAGAGAAGGCCTCAATACATCTAATTATTTTTGCTACCTCGAATTTGTTTTTCACAAAAATTCAGTGTCATCAGCAAACTGGCTCAGTTTAAATTCTAAACCTAAAGCTGTGACGCCATTATACTGATGTCTTTCTCCATGCATTGCCTAAACCTGTGTGACTAACACAAATAAAGAAGGAGAGAGGGCGTCCTTGCCTAATGCCACGGTGAACATCAAACCTTTGTGAAGTATACGCAAGTTTGACAGAACTATCACAACCACTGTACAGTGTTTTAACTGCTTTCAAAAATACATCTCCAAAACACAACAATTCAATAACTGAAAATAAAATCGTGATTTACTGTATCAAATGCTTTATAAAAATCAAGAAATAATAGAAAACTATCATCTTCAATAAAATGATTTTAGTCTATCATATCTAAGATTAGTCTAATATTATTCCTAACATGACGGCCTGCATAAAACCAGACTGTTCCATATCAATTATTGTATCTAAACCTTGTTTTATTCTTCTAGCAAAAATCATTGCAAACAACTTACAGTCATTATTGAGCAAACTAATGGGCCTCCAATGTTCAATGAGAAACTTGTCCTTGTTGGGTTTGGGAATCAGTGTCATAACCCCTTGTTTTAATGAAGCAAGCAATTCACCTTTTCTATCGCTTCTACAAACACTGATAATAAAAGGGTGAAAGTTCTTTAGCACACGTCTTATAAACTCTCCTGTTAGCCCGTCATTGCCTGGAGATGTGTAATTCTTTAGCAAGTTAACGCTCTCTCTCAACTCCTCAATATCTATTTCTTTATCACACACATTGTGGACGTTCTGATCTATTTTTTGGTATCACTCAAAGCTATTGAAAAATATATCAATATTGGAAGTAGCCATTGTGGAAGAATACAAATTACTACAAAACTGAACAACATATTTTGAAATATCTAAAGAATTATCTACTATTTTGTTGTTAATCATTAGTTTTGAGACTGAGGCAAAATCAGTGTTTCTTTTTTCAAGGCCAAAAAAATATATTTTGTATTTTTTCCCCTTTTTCTAACCATTTAAGTCTAGATCGAATAAATGCTCCTTTTGCTTTATCCTCATAGATATGATCCAGCTCAGTGTGTAATACATTTAATTTATTTAATTCAAAATCAGTCAAGGCTTCTTTCTTCTTTCTATTCAAATGTAATATTTCCTCAATAATTGAATTTTCTTTCCTTTTTTTATTGTTTGCTTCCACTTTTCCGTGGTTAAAGGATGCCGTTCTGATATCAAACTTCATTAATTCCCAGTACTTTCCAAACGTCTTTTCCACAGCTGCAATTGTTCTATATTTTTTAATAATATGTTTGATTCTTTTCTTTAGGCATTCACTTTCAAGCAATTTATTATTTAATTTCCAGTGACTATTAATTTTTTTGACAGATGTATCTTTCACCATATTTATTCGTATGAATATTCCTTTATGATCTGTCTTATGCAAGCTTCTATCAGTACCGAGGCCACATTATTAGCTAAATCATTGGACACTAACCAACAGGCGATACGAGAATGAAGAGATGAGTTCTTACTCCACGTGTATTCCTCCCTGTCTGCATTCGTATCTCTGCACACATCAGTGCGGCCCAATCTTAATCATACAGTAACTAGTTCACTCGAAGGGCCAGGCCTACTTTAGGAGGCCATCTATCAATGCTGGCATCAAACACAGCATTGAAATCTGCTCCCCAAATAACTTCAGCTAAAGGATATAACAGAATAAAGTGCTGAATTCTAGATTCAATATGCAAAGAGTGTTTCATTTGTGAAAGAGTGTTGCATCTGAAGAACATGTGTGGGGGGGGGGGGTTCGTTTCTCTAAATACCGGCTATGTGTAAACGTGGCCTAAATCGCAGGCTATCATTAGATAAAGCCCAGCCAAACTCAACATGACTTGTGTTAACGGTGTATTCCGTGGTGTTGTCTCCGGCGGGGCGTGTTGGGGGCGGGGCTTGGGTACACGATATAATCAGATATTGCAATGTTTTTAAAGACGATTATCGATAAATTATTTTTTAAATATCGTCCAGCTCTAGTGTTCATGTAAATGTTGAAAACACCATACGACCATATGAGAAACCATTGGCGTCAGCAACACGCGCTTGCACCCCCTGCTGGTGAGGAAGACTAACAGCAGATGGAGATTATGCTCGGTAATCCACTGCTTTTCCTGCAGTTCCTGGATGTCAATGTTGAATTTACTGTCGAATTTGAACCACTGAATTTGTGGAAGCGAAATTTAATGGACAGAAAATTGCCTGTTGAATATTATAGGTTGTATTTTTAAACAGTTTTAATATTTTGGAAGTGAAATATGAAAGGTGAATATGGATTATTGAATTTTTAATAATGAAAATGTGCTTGAAATGTTTTGAATTGAAATATTCACAGCTTAAATATTCAACCATGTCGAATTTGAGCCAATACAAAAATGCAAGTCCCAAAAATACAATGCATTAAAATGCAAGCATGGTTAATGCAATGCATATTTTCTTCCAGTAGTGCAATTCAACAGGCTTTTTGTTTCAAAAACATTTGGCATTATTTTACTTCCATAGTCTGTCTGGAAATATTATCATCAGCTAACAATACAACTAAAAGTAATGTAATATTATAAATAAATGAGCAATACTCACGTCAGTGTGTTGAGTTGACAGTGTTTATCCTGCAGTAGAGCAGCGATCTGATTCACTCGTGTGTCTCCTAGTTCATGTCCACTCAGATTCAGCTCTCTCTGGAGGAACGGGTTTATACCCACAACTCTATTCACATACTGACAGGCTTCCTCTGCAGCAGGACTCAAAAACCTGCAGAACAGTCCATTCAGCTCTCAAATAAATGTCCATTGCATTACAAAAATGACTGATATGATCAAAAAAATGAATTATTGTTCTAAAGTCAAACTCTAGTTATCTACATGTAACACTATTCTTTGAAAATTTAAATACACAAATAAATATATATTTAAAAGAAACTAGAGCGACATTCAGTCCTAAAGCAAACTCATAAAAACAGAAACGTCTCTCAGAGCAGAAGAGCAAAAGCGCACTAGATCATGATTTTCAGTATGAATACAGAGTGTGAAATTAATATCTTTCTGGCTTTTAAGCAGGAGGAGTGAGAAACGTCAGCACAGAGAAAACCGGCTTGTGAAACTGCATGTTTGTGAACTTCTGGAGACTCATAGACCTGCTGTAGAGAGATGCAGTGAATCTGGGCTTGATGGAAAACTACTGTGTTCAGAAAACTATTTCACTAACAGGTTATCTGGAATTTGTGATGAGAAGTGTGCACAAAAATAAAATTGTGCATGTTAATTATCAAGGTATTCTCCAGAATAGCTGCACATATACTGACCCATAATGTCTATTTGACCTTTAGCTCGTATCACAACTAAACTGAGTTGACAGTTATCATCATCGTGAACCTGCAGAATCTGATCTGATCTTGATCATTTTGATGCAGCAAATTGTCCAGCTTATTATATAACTAAAATCATATATTTGTATTGAATATTTAGCCCGCATAAAACAAATTTGGTTAATTATTTGATCCTGTCTCACCTCAGTGTCTTCAGTTGGCAGTCTGGATCCTGTAGTAAATCATTGAGCTGCTTCACTCCTGATTGTCCAGGATCATTTCCTGTGAGATCCAGCTCTATCAGGTGTGAAGGGTTCGATCTCAGAGCTGAAGCCAGAGCTTTATAACCTTCTTCTGTCACACTGCAGTTAGAGAGTCTAGAACAGAGAGGAAAACACTCAGCTGATTAATCAGTTATACCAGAACAATATAAATCTGAATGATCGCTCTTCCAGTCGCCTCTACAATAAGGAAGCGCCTCTTTCTGGTGGTCTACGGCACATTCAGCTGTGTTTTGCTGGAGTATTGCATGGGTAAGTGCAGCAGTTTTTGCTGCAAAATGATCTGAAAATCACCCTGCCTAATCATTCACATAAAACAATACATTGATTTAAATTTTGTAAAACACTTTTGTTTGGAAAGGCAATATGAGCAGAGGCGTGACTATTGCTGTGATTCACACCTGAGAAGACAATGGCCTGCATATTAATGAGCTTGCATATTAATGAGCCTTTCATTCAGGTGTGTCACAAGAAAGAATGCGAGGGAAAAAAAAATAATATATATATACATATGTGCGTGTGTGTGTGTGTGTGTGTGTGTGTGTGTCTGTATGTGTATATATATATATGTGTGTGTGTGTGTGTGTGTGTGTGTGTATATATATATATATGTGTGTGTGTGTGTCTGTATGTGTATATATATATATATATATATGTGTGTGTGTGTGTGTGTGTGTGTGTGTGTCTGTATGTGTATATATATATATATATGTGTGTGTGTGTGTGTGTCTGTATGTGTATATATATACATAAATATATATATATATATAAAAACCAAATATAAATGAAAGTCAAAAGCACATTTTTAGTACATAGTCATACCTGGAAACAAATCATGTTCAAATAGGCTATATGGACCATTCTACAGAATTGGTTATTTAGAGTTAGAAAGTTAGAGTTGGAAACATCTTGAATTTTTTTTTGTTGTCTTTTTCCACACATTTTTTATACATTTTTAAAATTTCATACTGTATTATCAGAAAGTGTTGGAATATATCCTCTCCCCAAATGTGTCACTAATAAAAAACAATAATAAATAATATAATGAGAACACTTATATTGACCTATTAAGATTTTTTTACATCTACCTTGTAAATATATTTTTTGCTATTTAATTCAAATGTTTTTACATGTAAATCAACAACAACTACAATTTTAACATTATTTCAAGTGTAATCATTCTTTTTTTAAAGTATAGCCTACATTTTATCATACATATTTCAAAGTTAAGGATCTATTAGTTTGATATAGCCTACATTGGAACAAACACTATAATAACATCTTAGGTGACGAGTTTATTTTTGACAAAACATACTAACATTATATATTTAACATATGAGCAGAAACTGGCTAACTAAAGCTTATTTGATGTCTATTTTACAGTAAAAACTTCATAATCTATCCAAAACTAGTCAACTAAATGTCATTCATATTTCATTCATATTTCATATCTTGCCGCTTGTGTTCTCCCCGTTATGAGCAGAGGGTTAACATAACGTCTCTGTTTCCTCTATTAGGGAATGAGGGGTACATTAGTAACCAAGACTTTCTCTTGTGCTTTTGTCTCCAGCATCGGCCTGTCCGTCACCGCGCCTCACTCTCGTCATGTGACTCCTGTGGCTCAACTTACTTCAGTATCTTCAATGTACACTTCTTCAGTCCAGTGCAGAGCAGCTTCACTCCGGAATCCTGCAGATTATTATTGTTCATGTTCAGCTCTTTCAGATTGGTGTCTGATCCAAGAACTGCAGCCAGAGCTGAACAGCTTTTGTCTGTTAAGTTACAATCATTTAACCTACAAGGGGAATAAATCACATCACAGAATTAGATAGAGGACATTCAATACATTTTTCAAAAAATAAATATTAAATATATTTTCCATTATAAATTTTTTACATAAATACTTTTAAAATAAAATAAACTCTGGCCAAAGTGGAGATTTCTGAAAACGCCGGTTATGAGTGGCCGTGTCAACTGGGAGAAACGGGGTTTTAGGTTCTCTGTTGTCGATTCTGATTGGCTTGCATGGCTTTATCCTTCTCCCTACACTGCCGCCCATAGGTTGGGCATAGTTATGAAGGCGCTCGACGGCGTATTTATGCGGGTTGTGTGCACAATGTTATTATTGAAAACGGAGGGGGGGGGGGGGATATTCGTTTCTCTAAATACCGGCTATGTGTAAACGTGGCCTAAATCGCAGGCTATCATTAGATAAAGCCCAGCCAAACTCAACATGACTTGTGTTAACGGTGTATTCCGTGGTGTTGTCTCCGGCGGGGCGTGTTGGGGGCGGGGCTTGGGTACACGATATAATCGGATATCGTGATATTTTTTAAGGCGATTATCAATAAATTATTTTTTAAATATCGTCCAGCTCTAGTGTTCATGTATATGTTGAAAATACCATACGACCATATGAGAAACCATTGGCGTCAGCAACACGCGCTTGCACCCCCTGCTGGTGAGGAAGACTAACAGCAGATGGAGATTATGCTCGGTAATCCACTGCTTTTCCTGCAGTTCCTGGATGTCAATGTTGAATTTACTGTCGAATTTGAACCACTGAATTTGTGGAAGCGAATTTGTAAAGCGAAATTTAATGGACAGAAAATTGCCTGTTGAATATTATAGGTTGTTTTTTTAAACGGTTTTAATATTTTGGAAGTGAAATATGAAAGGTGAATATGGATTATTGAATTTTTTATAATGAAAATGTGCTTGAAATGTTTTGAATTGAAATATTCACAGCTTAAATATTCAACCATGTCGAATTTGAGCCAATACAAAAATGCAAGTCCTAAAAATACAATGCATTAAAATGCAAGCATGGTTAATGCAATGCATATTTTCTTCAAGTAGTGCAATTCAACAGGCTTTTTGTTTCAAAAACATTTGGCATTATTTTACTTCCATAGTCTGTCTGGAAATATTATCATCAGCTAACAATACAACTTAAAGTAATGTAATATTATAAATAAATGAGCAATACTCACGTCAGTGTGTTGAGTTGACAGTGTTTATCCTGCAGGAGAGCAGCGATCTGATTCACTCGTGTGTCTCCTAGTTCATGTCCACTCAGATTCAGCTCTCTCTGGAGTAACGGGTTTATACCCACAACTCTATTCACATACTGACAGGCTTCCTCTGCAGCAGGACTCAAAAACCTGCAGAACAGTCCATTCAGCTCTCAAATAAATGTCCATTGCATTACAAAAATGATTGATATGATAAAAAAATTGTTTCATTTAAAAATGAATTATTTTTCTAAAGATAAGCTCTAGTTATCTAGATGTAACACTATTCTTTGAACATTTAAATACACAAATATATATTTAAAAGAAACTAGAGCGACACTCAGTCCTAAAGCAAACTCATAAGAACAGAAACGTCTCTCAGAGCAGAAGAGCAAAAGCGCACTAGATCATGATTTTCAGTATGAATACAGAGTGTGAAATTAATATCTTTCTGGCTTTTAAGCAGGAGGAGTGAGAAACGTCAGCACAGAGAAAACCGGCTTGTGAAACTGCATGTTTGTGAACTTCTGGAGACTCATAGACCTGCTGTAGAGAGATGCAGTGAATCTGGGCTTGATGGAAAACTACTGTGTTCAGAAAACTATTTCACTGACAGGTTATCTGGAATTTGTGATGAGAAGTGTGCACAAAAATAAAATTGTGCATGTTAATTATCAAGGTATTCTCCAGAATAGCAGCACATATACTGACCCATAATGTCTATTTGACCTTTAGCTCGTGTCACAACTAAACTGAGTTGACAGTTATCATCATCATGAACCTGCAGAATCTGATCTGATCTTGATCATTTTGATGCAGCAAATTGTCCAGCTTATTATATAACTAAAATAATATATTTGTATTGAATATTTAGCCCGCATAAAACAAATTTGGTTAATTATTTGATCCTGTCTCACCTCAGTGTCTTCAGTTGGCAGTCTGGATCCTGTAGTAAATCATTGAGCTGCTTCACTCCTGATTGTCCAGGATCATTTCCTGTGAGATCCAGCTCTATCAGGTGTGAAGGGTTCGATCTCAGAGCTGAAGCCAGAGCTTTATAACCTTCTTCTGTCACACTGCAGTTAGAGAGTCTAGAACAGAGAGGAAAACACTCAGCTGATTAATCAGTTATACCAGAACAATATAAATCTGAATGATCGCTCTTCCAGTCGCCTCTACAATAAGGAAGCGCCTCTTTCTGGTGGTCTACGGCACATTCAGCTGTGTTTTGCTGGAGTATTGCATGGGTAAGAGCAGCGGTTTCCCTATGCATGTTCCCTAGTTTACAATATTTTGTATGGCTGTAAGGAAAATTAGGAAGAGAGCCAAAGCATCTTCCTGTGAACTAACATATCAGGAGCAGCAACTACGACTGTCTCCATGGTAAGCCCTGTCCCTACCATCCTGTTGGCATGAAGGACTAGCATTTTGGGCATCTGTGGGGTCATAGGGAAGTTACGGCATAGGGACCCCATTTGTTTGTTTTCGACATAACGTTGAACGTGACTGATGTTACTGATGTAACCCTCATTCCCTGAAGGAGGGAACAGAGACGTTATGTACCTCCTGCCACAACCCTGAACCATCCCACTGAATGGCTGGGACCCCGTCTCGGCTCCTCAGCATAAACCTGAATGAGTGGATGTGTGCCGGTGATTGGGGCTCCCAAGTGAGACCCCATTTGTCAGTCTTTAACCCTCTGGGGTCTAAGGGGTTTTTGGGGTCCTTGAGATATTTTGACATGCCCTGACATTTGTGCTTTTTTCAGTTGCTTATAAACATATTAATGGCAAAGGTGTAATTACACTCTATTCAGCACAAACAGGGCTACCATAATATGTGAGCAACATGTATGTACATGTTAGTATTTTTGAGAGAATAATGTTTATGCGTGGTTATTGAAAAAACTAATAATTTAAGTTTCTGAAATAAGGCCACAAAACACATACTAAAGATGTGTCCACAAGACTTTTGACTAATGGACGTTTGTAGGGCGCTGCTCCAAGTGGAGTGAGAAAGCACTGTTGATGCTAATTTGCAGACGTTCTAATGTTCTATAACAATTCAGACAAATGTATAATTTAAAACTATATATTCCCAGCGTGGTGAGTAACATTTTTTGTTGTTTATAAGTGTATTGATAGATATATGTAGATGTAGATATATGCTAGGCCTATTTGCAATTAGCGCCTAAACGACTATTCGTTTGTTTATTATGTTTGGTTAGACATACTGTTTAAATTGTGTATTGAAATGTTTGTGCAATATGTGTTGCATTTGTTTTTTGGACAGGGTTTAATACATGTTTGTAATACAGCGACTGTTTTAGATATCTGTATTGTCAGTTGTATGACATAGGCTATGTGATAATGTTTCATGCTAATATGTGATATTTGCTTGTAGGGGATATCTTTGATTTATAAGCATATACTTTAATGTCTATTATCTAAAGCTGATGCTATAATGTTTTGGAGTAATGTATTTGTCATGATTCTGCCATCATGTCTTTGATTTCTCCAGTCTTGTGGCAGGATCATGGCAGACCCATGTTTTGTGTATAAGCGCATGGCCAATTGTTTGGGCCATGTGCTTGTGTTGTCTCGTTACGTTGCCCTGCCCCCTTGTTATCCCCGTCTTGTCATTATTGTCTAGTCAGCTTCACCTGTCCTCGTCATTAGTGTTCCCTATTTAATCTCCTCATGTCTTCTGTCCTGTGTCGGTACATTGTCTAACTTTGCGTGTATATCCCTGTGAGTATATAATCTGAAGACCTGTTCTATTAGAATTGTGAGTTTGCTTCTGGTCAAGTCAGAGTCTTTGTTTGTCATCGTGTCTTAGTCTAGTTGTATTCTGCTCCAGCCCTGTTTTGCCCCCTCGTGGGTTTTTGTTTTCTGTTTGTGTCTGAATAAGCGTTTAGTGTCTGCGTTTGGGTTTGTTCCTCAACCTCATGACAGTATTTGGTGATGTAAACATTACTGAATATTAATTGTGAATTGTTTTGCGTTTACAGTTTGACCACACAAACATAAATGTGCACATAAATACTCCAAACTACAACTAAATGACAACAAAACTTAATGTGTACATTGTGAGTTCTGCACAAGAGGAATAAAAGAAAAAAAAAAGGAAACATGATTCAAGTTAATGTTATCATTTTATGGGTAACAACATTATCGCCTAGAGTTTTTGCTGCAAAATGATCTGAAAATCACCCTGCCTAATCATTCACATAAAACAATACATTGATTTAAATTTTGTAAAACACTTTTGTTTGGAAAGGCAATATGAGCAGAGGCGTGACTATTGCTGTGATTCACACCTGAGAAGACAATGGCCTGCATATTAATGAGCTTGCATATTAATGAGCCTTTCATTCAGGTGTGTCACAAGAAAGAATGTGAGGAAAAAAAATATATATATATACATATGTGCGTGTGTGTGTATATATATATATATATAAATAATCCAAATATAAATGAAAGTCAAAAGCACATTTTTAGTACATAGTCATACCTGGAAACAAATCATGTTCAAATAGGCTATATGGACCATTCTACAGAATTGGTTATTTAGAGTTAGAAAGTTAGAGTTGGAAACATCTTGAATTTTTTTTTGTTGTCTTTTTCCACACATTTTTTATACATTTTTAAAATGTCATACTGTATTATCAGAAAGTGTTGGAATATATCCTCTCCCCAAATGTGTCACTAATAAAAAACAATAATAAATAATATAATGAGAACACTTATATTGACCTATTAAGATTTTTTTACATCTACCTTGTAAATATATTTTTTGCTATTTAATTCAAATGTTTTTACATGTAAATCAACAACAATTACAATTTTAACATTATTTCAAGTGTAATCATTCTTTTTTTAAAGTATAGCCTACATTTTATCATACATATTTCAAAGTTAAGGATCTATTAGTTTGATATAGCCTACATTGGAACAAACACTATAATAACATCTTAGGTGACGAGTTTATTTTTGACAAAACATACTAACATTATATATTTAACATATGAGCAGAAACTGGCTAACTAAAGCTTATTTGATGTCTATTTTACAGTAAAAACTTCATAATCTATCCAAAACTAGTCAACAAAATGTCATTCATATTTCATTCATATTTCATATCTTGCCGCTTGTGTTCTCCCCGTTATGAGCAGAGGGTTAACATAACGTCTCTGTTTCCTCTATTAGGGAATGAGGGGTACATTAGTAACCAAGACTTTCTCTTGTGCTTTTGTCTCCAGCATCGGCCTGTCCGTCACCGCGCCTCACTCTCGTCATGTGACTCCTGTGGCTCAACTTACCTCAGTATCTTCAATGTACACTTCTTCAGTCCAGTGCAGAGCAGCTTCACTCCGGAATCCTGCAGATTATTATTGTTCATGTTCAGCTCTTTCAGATTGGTGTCTGATCCAAGAACTGCAGCCAGAGCTGAACAGCTTTTGTCTGTTAAGTTACAATCATTTAACCTACAAGGGGAATAAATCACATCACAGAATTAGATAGAGGACATTCAATACATTTTTCAAAAAATAAATATTAAATATTTTCCATTATATTTTTTTATATAAACACTTTTTAAATAAACTAAGCATTTAAAATATCAAATTATTGGGAGATACAGTAACAACCGATAATGTAAATGTACTTTATTTAAGCAGCCTGTTTTATAAATATCTCAATGTATTTTATTATAACCTTTCAGAATTTCATCTTACTTTTGGCAATATAAATAACGTCTGGACCAAACTGCATTTTTTCCCCCAGTTTGGGTATATAAACAAAACATGTACTTTTTTCCCTTAAGTATGAGTATGAGCTAATATATGATTCTATTTAAGTCATAAAAGTCTGGTGTATCTCATGATAAACAAAACATGCAAACATTTTACATGGTATTTTATATTTCTTCTAAATGTTTGATAAACTGTCTCCACTATTATTTCATATGTCAGGCTTTTCAGGGATAGGTTCATGTTCATGACGGGGAATCACTATAGAGTAATGTAGATAAAGACATTTTTCAGATGAGAGCTAAACATGACAAACTATATAAAAGACTTACAGAGCTCTTCTGGAGGTTTTGATGACTGCCGATAATCTAATGAGACACTCGTCTGATTTCTTGAATTTCTGAAGCTCAAACTCCTCCAGCTCTTCCTCTGATGTCAACAACACAAAGGCTAAAGCAGACCACTGGGCAGGTGAAAGGTCACCAGATGAGAGACTTCCTTTGCTAAGGTGGGTCTGAATCTCGTTCACCAGAGTTTGGTCGTTCAGTTCATTCAGACAGTAGAACAGATTGATGGATCTCTCTGCAGGAAGATTATCTTCTAGTTTCTGCTTGATGTACTGAACTATCCCCCTGTTGCTCTGGTCATTGCCGTCTCGCTGTGTCAACAGACCTCGTAAGAGTCGTCGATTGGACTGGAGGGACAGACCGAGGAGGAAGCGAAGGAAAAGGTCCAGGTGTCCATTGTTACTCTCGAGAGCCTTGTCCACTGCAGTCTTGAGAAAATCAGTCATGGTTTCATTTCTGTTTTTCTGTTCTGCAGACTCATCATCAAACACACTTGTCTTGTTGATGTCTAGAAACAGATGTGCATAAAGGGCTGCAATAAACTCTTGAATGCTCAAGTGAACAAAGCAGTACATGGTGCCAAGAACAATCCCTGTTTCCTCCTTAAAGATCTGGGTACACATGCCTGAGTACACTGATGCCTTATAGACGTCAATACCACAGGCTTCCAGGTCTGTGTCATAGAAGATCAGGTTGTTTCTTTGCAGCTGATCAAATGCCAGTTTCCCCAGTGAAAGGATGGCGTCTTTATCCCAGGAAACATCTGGTGTGTATTCTCCATCATACTTCCGGCGGCTCTGCTGGATCTGAAAGCGGAGAAAGTGTGTGTACATTTGTGTCAGTGTCTTGGGAGTGTCTTCAGTGTTTGATTCCTGCAGTGTTTTAGAGATCTCATCAGCCTGAGTGTTTTTCACATCATTATTTCTTTTCTCCTCCAGAATGTTCTGGAGAACAGTGGCTGAAATCCAGCAGAAGACTGGGATGTGGCACATGATAAAGAGACTCTTTGATCATTTAACATGATCTATGATTGTGCTGGCCTGATTCTGGTCAGTGAATCTTTTTTTGAAGTACTCTTGCTTTTGTGCGTCGCTGAATCCTCGTATCTCTGTCAGCCGGTCGATGCAGTCAGGAGGAATCTTACTGGCAGCTGCTGGTCTGGTGGTGATCCAGAGGAGAGCAGAAGGAAGCAGATTTCCCTTCATGAGGTTCGTTAGGAGAACATCCAGAGAGGCTGGTGACGACACATCACGCCACGCCTCATTACAATCAAACTCCAGAGGAAGCCGGCATTCGTCCAGTCCATCCAGGATGAACAGCACTTTGAACTGATTCCTTCTTGTGAGGTTCAGTCCTTTTGTCTCTGGGAAAAATTGAGTTATAAGGTCCGTCAAACTTAGTTTCTGTTTCTCCTTTAAGTTCATCTCTCTGAATGGAAGAGGAAATATGAAGCTGATATCTTGATTTTCTTTTCCTTCAGCCCAGTCCAGAACAAACTTTTGCACAGAGACTGATTTCCCGATGCCAGCGACTCCTTTTGTCAGTACAGTTCGGATCTCCTTGTTTTGTTCAGGCGCTTCAAACAAATGTGTGCATTCAACCGGTATCTCTTGTGCGTCATGACGCCTGGAAGCAACTTCAATCTGCCTCACCTCATGTTCAGTATTGACCTGTTCACTGCCACCCTGAGTGATGTAGAGATCTGTGTAGATGTTATTCAGGAGTGTGGAGTCACCTTGCTTCGCCATTCCTTCAAACACACATTGATACTTCTTCTTTAGGCCACATTTCAGCTGAGGAATGAGGAACAGCTCATCTAAACACAGGAACAGAAAATAGATAGTTTTAGTCTTAATCTTCTCTCCTACATTTCTAAGACACAATCAGACAGATGATCATGAGCCTCTTGCCTTCTAGAGCATCAGCAGCTCCATCTTGCTCCATCTCTCTCAGGTAATGTAGTGTGAGATCAAGAGCTGATTCTCTGATCCTGGATCTGTTCTCAATAAAGTCCTTCACAAAGTGTTGTGTGTTCTCTTTTTGTAATATTTTCTTTAACTTCTCCAGTTCATTCTTCAGAAATATGATTATTTTGCTCTCAAGATCCTACAAACAAAAGTAAGAAAAATGACAGAATAAAACAATTTAAACCAAATTGTACATCTACATTTGGTCAACACTATTTATTCAATAATTATAATACGTGTACATAATAAAATCCAGTTAAAAGACTAACATGCTAACCATGTTGTGTTTAAAAGGAAAAATAAGTGATCAAGAAAAATGTTATTCAATTTCTTTGTTCAATAACATATTTGTTTGTTAGAATCATTAAACATTTATAAAAATGTGTTTTCCTACCTGGAAGATCCCTAGAAGATTATCTTTGAAATTCTCGTGGTTCCTGTGAGTCTGAACGTCTGAGTCTAATGTCTCATATTGAAGCCTGAAATCAAATTAGTAAAATAAAATACTAACTGATATTTTACATAGAGAAATAAGCATTAGCTGTGAAAACTCTGACAAATATTTGATCTAAACATGTTTCATGATTGGTATTCACTGATACAACACAAAATACCTTTTATCAGATGATGGTGTTTTCTCACTGAAGTTTGGTACTTCACCTTTAGACCGATCACTCTTCAGAGACACAGAGCTGGACACATGTGAGCCTGATCTTACACTGATGACACAAAGAACAGAGAGAGAGAGAAAACACTTTACTACAGGAGAGACTACAGTCTCATTTGAAAAGGTTTAATGTTGCAAATAGTAATTAAAGGTAGTATAGCTGTGCATTTGTTCATTTATGACAATAGTTGAATGGATGGATATATATATAGGGCTTAAAACTAACTTTTTGCCACAGCTGCCAATGGCTGGTAACTTAAGGACATTTTACCAGCCAAAAATATTTGTTACCAGCCATGACACAAAAATATGCAGTTTTGACACAAAAATATGTGATACTTGTGAAAATTCACAATCCTTTATTCCAATTTCTATACAACAGCTAAAACTAGATTAACTAATATAAATGATACAACACAAAATACCTTTTATCAGATGATGGTGTTTTCTCACTGAAGTCTGGTGGATCATCTTTAGACCGATCACTCTTCAGAGACACAGAGCTGGACACATGTGAGCCTGATCTTACACTGATGACACAAAGAACAGAGAGAGAGAGAAAACACTTTACTACAGGAGGATCAACTGTGTCTGAAACACATCTGTGTCTTTATCTAATCCTCCACAGAAACACACACAATCACACACAATTTACAGTTTTATAGTTAATCATTTTATTCTACTGGCTCACATTAGTTTAACGATTTCTTTAATATACATAAGAGAAATGAAACATGTTAAAAATACTTAATACTTAGACTCTAATTTATCAGAACATTTCAAGTTTTTGATTATTGACAGAAATAGAGAACAGAAATGTCTGTGTGACACAGTTTTGTTAGAATACTTGAATTAAATTAAGTGTATAGTTTTTTACTAATGTTTGTCAATCATTTATGATCTAAAAACTAAAGTGATTTATTTGGATTAATTCAGCATCTAGAAGATTATTAACAAATTATTAACTGCTATTTTCTATAGAGCAAACAGGGCTTTATAGATAATGTCAGAGGTAATTTAAGAAGTTGAAAATGTAAGTTGTGCAAAGCATCTGCAAATATAGATCACTGCTTAAAGTTGTGTTATTGTGAGGGAAACAGAAAGTCCAGTGGAGCTGAAGCTGATGGTGTGAAACAGACGCAGTCTTACCTGTGTTTCTCTGAGAGACTCATCTGAGAGAGAGAGTCCTTTCCTCTTTCCTCTGACATCCTGCAGCTAAACTGACACTGAAAACTGATCAGCACTGCTTTCTGAAAACACTCAATCCTTCAGCATCACCTGGAGATCACTACATCTACACACATGCACAACATCTTATTCCACACAAGAATGAAGAATAAACACTTATCAGCAACAACAAGGTCTCGAATAAAGCGAGTTACAAACAAACACATAGCCATGTAAAATAACCGAATGCTCTTGATCATTTCTGAGAGTTTAATGAGTTTAACTGACTCTAAATATGAAATCATTGGGGAACAGAAATATACACTGAGAAAACTGAACCCAATCTGTTATATTCTATATTACAGTTTAATATCATTTTACAATCATATTTACAGAGTCTTTATTAATTGTTGAATCGTTTGTCATTTAATCATTACTTCAAGTTCACAATGATGGTTGATTTCATTACTTTCAAATGATCCTAAAATAACCGATTGAGTAAAAGTAACCTGAATTATAATAGACATAATGCATAACTGCTAATCATAATTGCTCTATATGAACTGAAATATTTAATAATATCAGATTGTTGTTGATTGGCGTTAGGCTTCATCTGTCTGTCTACTGTAAATGTCGGCTTCAAAAATACTTTCGATTTCACGTCACAAAAACAACAGCCTGAAACGGAACAGGAAATGGGAGAAAACTTCCAGACACATTTGTTTTCAATAAACCTTTCTCGATAAACTTCATGTTTTAAGCTCAAAAGATTGTAATTTCTGTCAGATTCTTCGTCTGTTCGGAGTAGCAGAAGAACAGCCTTCTGTAACTTCACATTTAAATCTCGCTTAATATACAATATGAAGTCCTAATAATGGTAGATGACTGTAATGGAGAATGTATAAACTTACTTGCAGTCTTGTCCACTAAGAAGAGAATTGATCAGTATTGTAAACTCAGTAACGCTTGTTGTCAGTCCGCGCGCGTCGTTCTCAGAATCTCTCGCTGGTCTCGATGGACTG
Organism: Meda fulgida; assembly: GCA_030578275.1. Classification (NCBI taxonomy): domain Eukaryota; kingdom Metazoa; phylum Chordata; class Actinopteri; order Cypriniformes; family Leuciscidae; genus Meda; species Meda fulgida. The sequence continues at coordinate 38,209,937 of CM060617.1, read as the reverse complement.
TGGATTAAACACATAAATGGCCGCGAGTGTTATTAGATTTGGTAGGCATTGTGCTAAACTGACATCTGTAGAAATGTTTTCTGGATCATAGATCAGATCATGTCCAGTGAGCGACAGGTTTAGGTGTCAGAGGTTGGTTCTTCTTCTTCTTCTTTCAGTTTAATGGCGGATCGCAAACCTAGGAGGATATCATTCACCTGTGCTTAATTTGTTACCACCCCTATGGCAAGCCGTTTTAACATTTAATCATTTTAACCTAATAGTCTATTTTCATGCTACTAGTCCTTATTCATTAGATACTAGTGCTTATTCCAATAGTGTCTATTTAATTATACCCAACTTGTTAAGAAAAAATAGAACTAGTGCTTATTTTTAGTTACTAGCAACATTTTAGATCAAAGATATCCTTACCTGAATAGATACTAGTACTATTTAAAAAATCAGTATGCAAATAATATGTTGAATATTAATGAACCAACTGCATATTAAGGGAGATGACAGGAAACGGAAGGAGAAGAGGAGAAATAATTAAGGTGCAACATATCGGAGGTTGTTGAACAAATTCGCAGAAAATGCAGTCATGTAGAAAGAGCACATCTGAATGCCGTTGATTGGACTTTATTGAATGTAAGAAGAATTGAAGGCATGCTGTCTCCTGAAACAGTGGAAGAACTTATTAGCAGTCTATCGGATCTCAGAGCTTTCGTCAGACAGTCCGTGTCACTCAAGATGGCGGACTGAGCGGACGGCTTTTTAAGAGCTCGTACTTAAGTTCCTCAAAAGGGTTAAATACGGAATAGTCCCCCTCACTGAAGTGATAGGATATTTGTCGGAATGCCAAAGAAAGTAAAAGAAAAAGTTTCAAGTGACAAAGGGATGGAAATGACGGCAAAAACCAACGCAAGCCAAAAGGCCAATGTCACAGAAGCGCTGTTTCACCATGACTACTCGCTGGAAGCCATGGAAACAACGAACGCCGGGAAGGATAAAAGACACTTCGGCGAGCTGGAGGACCCTCAGGATAACTCATTAACGGACACTTCCCCGGCTCGAAAATGGGTGAGGCCAAACGAAGAACTTTTAGGGTCGGCAATTCTGGATGCAATAAACACTCTGGGCACCAGATTTGACAAACAGCAAAAGCACCTGGAAGTTATTAACGCTCAGATTAGAGAGAACAGCGCAATGATTGGTAACCTGGCTAAAGCACTGGAGTTCAATGCAGCAGAACTCAAAGAATGTAAGAGTAAAGTGTCGACCTTGGAAGAGAAAGTGGCAGCGTTGAAAAAAGAAAACTCGGAGCTCAAAGAGAGAATGGGGGAGCATGAAAGGTACAGCAAAAGGTGGAACCTGAGGATAAAAGGCATTAAAGAAACGATGAATGAAAACACAAGAGAGGAGGTGATCACTCTACTTAAGAAGGTAGCACCGCACTGGGCACAGAAGATGGAGGATATAGTAGACACGACTCATAGGGTCGGGAGAAAGGAAGAGAAGAGAACACGCCAGGTCATTGTCCAGTTTGTGAAACGTCAACACCGAGATGGTATATGGAGAATGACGAAGGAGTCGGAAACATGCAGGGAGCTGGGCGTTCGCTTCACTTAAGATTTAACAAGGGAAGACAAGCAGGCGAGAGAAGCTCTCTGGCCTCAGATACAAGAGGCGAGGAAGGCTGGGAAGAAGGCTTATTTCAGAGGTCCCTATGGATTCATTAATGGGCAGAAGATCTAGTGTGGTCACGGGCATATCCTACAGGGGCTGTCAAAGGACTTAGGAAATGACAGAGGGGGAAAGACATTTTCTTTTCTTAACAGGAACCGCTGAGTGGAGCTTGCACTTAAAGAGGTAGGTTCTAAGTTCATCACAAAAAGCTGTGTGTTAACAGTTAAAGTTATTGGCTTAGTTTTTTTCTTCTTCTTTTTTTTTCTCTCTTTAGCGTATATGTTCTTGTTGAAGTCAGAACTTTCTTTTCTATCTTTAAATGCAAGAGGTCTAAAGGACAATGTAAAGTGCAAGGCAATCTTTCTGTTTTGTAAAGGACTCAAAGCAACTTGCATACTGTTACAAGAGACTCATTCGTGTGAAGAGGACACTACCTTTTGAAGAACCAGTGGGGAGACGAGATCTTTTTTTCCCACGGCAGTAATAGATCTGGGGGAGTGGCAATATGTCTCCGGGGATTCCCGGGGAAGGTAGTTACATTCAAATGTGATAAAGATGGTCACTGGATTGCCATGGTCGTGAATTTGGAGGGGTCGTTTGCAATTTTGATTAATATCTATGGATATAAGAGTAATGTTCAAAACAGAATATTTTTGGGAGTTATTACTGAAATTATTGCTGATTATAAGAAACTGTATGGTATAAGATTTACTTTGATGGGTGGAGATTTTAATATGGCACCGGACGAGTGGTTCGATAGATGCCCTTCTATTCATACTGATCACCACTACAATATTGTATTGAAGGAATTATTAGAAGTAAATTCACTTATTGATATTTGGAGAGTGAAAAACCCATATAGACGAGAATACTCTTGGATAAAACCTAATGGGAGATCGAGGTCCAGAATAGATCTGTGGCTGATGACTCCAGAAGTAACAAATGCTGTGACAGATGTTTCAATATCTGCTGCTCCCTTAACAGATCATTGTGCTATTGAAATAACACTGAAGCCCGATAGTAATTATAAAAGTAGGAAAAACTACTGGAAGTTTAATGCAGACCTGTTAAATGATGAAGTTTATGTTGAGGAAGTGAAGGTCTTATTAGGGGAAATTAAAAGGGATATGGAGATAAATACATATAGTAGGAAATGGGAATATTTTAAATATAAGGTTAGGTGTATGTCCTTTACGTACAGTAAAACCAGGAGTCAACAGTTAAGAGAAAGGGAATTTAAACTGGTTCAGGAAATTAATGATGTTTGTAAAAAAAGTGAATTGTTAGAGGAAGATAAAGCCACGTTATTAAGTTTACAAGCCAGGTTAGATAATTTATTCATCCATAAAGCGGAAGGTGCTTATGTCAGATCCAGAGCAAAATGGATAGAACAGGGGGAAAGGAATACCTCATATTTTCTTGGACTTGAAAGGAGGAGACAGGAGAGAAATAAAATAAATGTTCTAATGATGAATAATACAGAATGCTCTGACACAAAAGCAATTTCTGAAGAAATATATAAATTCTTCTCTAAATTATACTCTTCATCCCATTCAGAGGAGCATTCATTATTATTTCTTGAAAGCATTAAGCAATATATTCCTCAAATTGAGACAGATTATAAAGAAAGATGTGACTCTGTGATTAGTATGAAGGAGTTGGATTTAGCTTTAAAGCAAATGTCAATAGTCAAATCCCCGGGTCAAGATGGTTTAACCTCAAACTTTTATAAATTTTTCTGGGAAGATATAAAAGAATTATTATTTAATGCCCTAAAAGAATGTACTGAAAACAATAATTTGATGACAACCATGAAACAAGGTATTATTACTTTGTTACCCAAACCTGGAAAGGACAAAAGATATATTGATAACCTGAGGCCAATAACTTTATTAAATGTGGATTACAAATTATTTACACGGATTTTTGCTAATCGGTTGAAAGAGGGCATGGGACAGATAATTAGTGAAACTCAGTCAGGATTTCTTAAAGACAGATCTATACACAACAACATTAGGCTGGTTCTTGATTTACTAGATTACAAGGACTTTATCGAGAACAAAGGTTTCATATTGTTTTTAGATTTTTACAAGGCCTTTGACTCAGTTGAACATCCATTTATAATGAAAACTTTAGAGCATTTTGGGTTTGGGTCAGAATTTATTAAGGTGGTTAATATGATATATAAAGATATTAATAGCTCAGTTTCTCTTCCACAAGGAACGTCAAGAAGATTTGAGGTTAAACGAGGGATTCGGCAGGGATGTCCTTTCTCCCCTTTATTATTTATTTTAGTTGCAGAATTATTGGCGATTTTTATAAAAAACAGCCCTGACATAGAGCCTTTACATGTGCTAGGTAATTATCTATGTATAACTCAGCTGGCAGATGATACTACTGTCTTCCTCAAAAGTTCAGAACAGATCCCTCTCATTATTGAGAAGATTAAGGGGTTCTCTACAGCATCTGGATTACAGTTAAATTTAAAGAAATGTGAACTAATGGCTATACATGAACATCCTCTAATGGATCTGTATGGTATTCCAGTTAAAACGGAAGTGAAATATTTAGGGGTAGTGATAACCAGAGACAGAAAAAACAGAGAAGAACAAAATATTGAGGTTGGCATAAAAAAAAGTAAATCTATATTTAACTCTTGGCTACAGAGGGATTTATCTATTTTCGGAAGGGTGTTAATTACTAAAATAGAATCATTATCTAGAGTTATGTACCCTGCATTTTCTCTAGCCATCCCTAATAATTTAATTAAATCAATGAATCAAACTAATTTTAACTTCATTTGGAAAAATAGACATCACTATTTAAGAAAAGGAGATGTTGTAAAATCGCTAGAAGAAGGGGGTTTAAATGTGATTGACTATGAGGCTATGAATGGAGTGATAAAACTCAAATGGTTACAGAAATTCATACAAAATATGAATTCTGGCTTCTGGTTTAATATTCCTTCTAAAATATTTGACAAGTGTGGGGGGATTGATTTTTATTACGGTGTGATTTCTGCGTGGCTAAACTTCCTATTAAGCTGTCCAAATTTCATGAGCAGAACCTCCTGTATTGGAAAACACAACTTCACTCCACATAGTAGTCCCATATGGAATAATAGATGTAATTTGGTTAAAGGAAAATCTTTATGTCACTGTGAGTGGGTGGAGAGGGGTGTCTGGTCTATTCTACATTTGATGGATTCAAGTGGGAATTTTTTGAATTACAATGTATTCACTAATACATTTAATGTGAAGTGTACGAAGAAACAATTTTCAATGGTTATTAAGGCAATTCCACAGGCAATGGGGAACTTGGTTAGAGGCATGTTGGCTTATGAGCTTGTTGAAGCGCGGATGCCGGCACTTTATTTAGGCGAAATGGACTTTAAGGTGAGAACATGTGCAAATAAAACTATAAGGGGCGTCCTTACCTCTGAACTTTTCCCTTTACCATTAAAAAGAAAAAAATATACTAAAAGATCATTCTAAAGAAATTATAAGTATATTAAGAACCAGATACCTCACTCTTCCTATCCCACCAAAAGCTAAAGAAACTCATTTTAAAATATTAAATGATATTTATCCCTGTAATGTGTTTCTGAAACAAAGGTTTAATATTGATAAGAATAATTGTACTTTCTGTGATTTGGAGATGGAGACTTTAGAGCCATTGTTTTTTGATTGTAATTATATAAAATCCTTTTGAGGTTCGGTCCAAAAGTGGATATTTGAAAAGGACTATTGTCAATTAAAAAAAAAAAAAATTTTTTTTTAAAAATTTTTTTTTCCGTGTCACTCGAGGAGCGCAGGGCAGAGCCTTCACAGGGCCTACAACTCGCTCAGGTCTGGAAGCGTATTTTTACTTGAGTTTTCGGAAACACACTTTTACGTTGGTCCCGTTTATTTATCTCGCCTCTCTGTTTCGTGTCTGTTCCATCCCCACATCTTTCCGAGTGAACAAATATGGTGTTAATGAGAAGACTAATTAAAAAGCAAGTAATTTCTCCCTGTCCATTATGCACATGTAGGCCCAGTGTTTACCGAACTTAGATGACTGGTGATAATTAAAAAAAAGTTATCAAAACGCTACAGCACTCAAACGAATTAAACTACTGACATTGGCTTTGGTTTATGAACTAATGCCTTGCCAATACCTCCTTACAGTAGCCCACATGAATGCAGGAATAATTCAATATCCACTGTATAACGTTAGTCTACAGTATTTCTCTGCAGCATGGTGGTAGGCTACCTGTAATATTATTTTCAAAAAGTTAAATTAGTGATTTTATGTAAATAGGTAAAAAAAACTTGTTCCCTTTCGTTGTCACTCCGAGTTACGTCGGATGACGACGAATGGGGTTTCGCTTAGAAAGCCTATCAGCTTCGAGTATTACAAAACGAGCCAATGGCAAAGAAATGCCATGGGTCTGCGGAATTTGCATGACGTAACTCCGCCCCACCTCGTGGGTATAAAAGGAGGACGCTGGCAACATGCAGTTATGTTTTCGCTTCGGAGCCAAGAGCATCTCTTCACTCCACAAGCCATCTCTGAGAATTGACAGCTTTTACAAACGAGTTCCTCTGGTGTTGGTGTTTGTGGGCGATTCCAGCGAGCGCGCGCTTCCTGCTGATCTGTGCAGTGATTTTGCCAGAGAGTGCGTGTCTCCCCGGCCGCCTCGACATCAGAGTGTTTCTCTCTCACAAAAAGAGCTTGCACGCGGCACGTCTTTTTAAAGATGCCTCGCCCGTGCACTTCTGGTTGCGGCAGATATGTGTCTGACTCTGATGGGCACGAGCGCTGCCTAGTGTGTTTGGGCATGGATCACGCTAGAGCAGCGCTCGTGGATGAGTCATGTTCTCTCTGCGGGAACATGACCATCGCGTCACTAAGGTCGAGACTCAGTGAACTCGCAAGAGTGAGAGTCCCCTCATCCACACCCCGATCTAATGCTCCCCCGAGGAGTGCTACTTCGGCTGGTGGCCAGGGTGACCTGAGGGTAACGGTCTGGAACCAGGCGCCGACTATGTGTCCGCGACCCCAGCCCCCCTCTTCAGTGACGGTGCCCGCTAGTGAGCCTCCGATTCCCGCGGGTCTACCTTCGGGTGCCCCGCGGGCTTCGGTTGAAGCTACAGAGGAAGATGCCATGTCTGTAGCAGCATCCCAAGGTGGGCTTGATTCTTCCGGAAGTGAAGATTCAGCGCAGCTGCCACCTTCCGGTGTGCATACGGCTGTGCCTGAATCGGATCCGGAAATGACGGCCATGCTTTCCCGGGCAGCCGCGAGCATTGGTTTAGAGTGGAGGCCTCCAACCTGTCCCGAGCGCTCGCGGCTGGACGATTGGTTTTTGGGTAAGGCTGCCGACCCCCGTGGTCCATGGCAAACCCCAATACCATTCTTCCCGGATGTGCATGATGAGATCTCGAAGTCCTGGAAGACCCCCCTGTCTTGGGTTGCTTGCTGCTTGCTGATCCCATCCGCCTTTCCTCCCCTCGATGAGGCGGCCGCCCGTGGGTATACTGGGCTTCCCCCGGTTGAACGCTCTGTTGCGATGCAACTGTGTCCTCAGAGTGCTTCTTCTCGGGGCGAGCCTAAGCATCCATCCAAGGCCTGTAGATTTTCGTCGTCTATGGCGGCGAAGTCTTACAGAGCGGCGGGACAGGCGGCTACCTCTCTGCATGCTATGGCCACTCTGCAGGTCTACCAGGCCCAGATGCTCAGAAACATGCACGAGGGCAGGACAGACCCAGGGCTCTTCAATGAGCTGCGGGCCACAACCGACCTCGCTCTCCGGGCGACGAAGGTAGCCGCGCGCTCCCTGGGTTTGGTGATGTCCACCGCGGTGGTCCAGGAGAGACACCTGTGGCTGAACCTGGCTGACATGCGGGATTCCGAGCGGACTCGTCTGCTCGATGCGCCCCTGTCCCAGGCCGGCCTCTTCGGCGGCGCAGTTGAGGACTTTGCCCAACAGTTCTCAACTGCACAGAAACAGACTGAGGCCATCAAACATATTCTGCCCCGCCGACCCGCTGCTGCCTCGTCGTCGGTCGGGCAGACGCCTCAGCCTGTTTCCCGCCGAGGGCGCCCTCCTAAAGCTCCCGCCCCTCCCGCTAGGCCAAAGCAGCAGCCTTCACCCAGGCCGACGCGCGGAGGAAGCCGCAGGAAGGCGCCCCAGCCCTCTCCAGCCCCGCCCCCCGCCAAGCGCCGGGCCAAGCGGCGCTCCTGAGACGGGCTGCTCAGGGATGACGTTTGTTTCACAGGAGATGGTAGCAGGGCCACTCCTTCCCCCGGTGGAGGGCCGGGGGAGAATCTTTTGTTCTCCACTCCCCGCTGCTCACCCACGGGTGGGCAGCACCCTAATGTGGTTAAAGACAGAAACAAACCTCTCACCCCTGAGCACACAGAGTTCTCGGACGACCCAGAGCGCCGCCCACCAGCCGTGCTCTCCTCGTCCCCCTCTGTCCCAGAGTCGGTTGACACGGCGTGCCGCCCACGGGCCGTTTCGTCCCTGTCCCACTCTGTCGCCAGACCCCTGGCAGAGCAGGCCCCCGTGGAACGCTGGCCCTTCCCTGGCCTCCTCTGTCAGGGCGCGGAGCCTAACTGCGCCCCCACACCGGATCGCTATGCCGTCCACGTCCGGGCCAGTTACTCCGCTTCGCTGCCCCTCCGGGGGGACGCCGGTGGTCCGCATGACCCCGCTGGTACAGTTCCTAGAAGCCTGGCTAGAGCTTCCCCAACTGTCCCGCTGGGTCGCCCGCACCGTCCGGTTCGGCTATGCGATTCAGTTCGCACGGTCTCCTCCCCGATACAGGGGAGTCCGCTCCACTTTGGTCGGTGGCAACGCCCCGATCATGCGAGCAGAGATTGCCACTCTGCTGGCGAAGGGTGCAATCGAGACTGTCCCTCCAGCCGAGATGAGGTCCGGCTTCTACAGCCCTTACTTCATTGTCCCCAAGAAAACCGGTGGGTTACGACCAATCCTGGACCTGCGAGTATTGAATCGCTCCCTTTACAGGATGCCGTTCAAATTGCTCACCGCCAAACGCATTTTCGAGTGTGTGCGGCCCCAAGATTGGTTTGCAGCGATCGACCTGAAGGACGCCTACTTTCATGTCTCCATTCTCCCTCGTCACAGACCGTTCCTCCGGTTTGCTTTCGAGGGACGGGCATATCAGTACGCGGTTCTCCCGTTCGGGCTAGCCCTGTCCCCTCGCATCTTCACGAAGGTCGTCGAGGCAGCCCTTGTTCCCCTTCGGGTTCACGGGGTTCGCATCCTGAACTATCTCGACGACTGGCTGATTATAGCTCACTCTCGAGACCAGGTTTGCGAACACAGGGACCTTGTGCTCCGGCACTTAGCCCGTCTGGGCCTTCGGGTCAACTGGGAGAAGAGCAAACTTTGCCCCGTGCAGAGGATCTCTTTTCTCGGTATGGACATCGACTCGGTCGCCATGTCCGCGCAGCTTACGAGCGAGCGCGCGCAGTCACTGCTGACTTGTCTGAGACAAATACAGGGCAAGAAAGCGGCTCCACTGAAACTTTTTCAGAGGCTCCTGGGGCATATGGCATCTGCAGCCGCGGTCACGCCGCTCGGATTGCTTCATATGAGACCGCTTCAGCTTTGGCTTCGCGACCGAGTCCCGAGGTGGGCATGGCAACAAGGCAAGCTCCGAGTTCCAGTGACTTCGAGCTGCCGTCAGACCTTCACCCCGTGGTTGAACCTCAGTTTTCTCAGGGCTGGTGTCCCCCTGGAACGAGCGTCGAGGCATGTTGTTGTCTCAACAGATGCCTCCACCACGGGCTGGGGCGCCATGTGCAATGGTCATGCTGCCGCGGGCTCCTGGACAGGACCCCAGCGCCTATGGCATGTGAATTGCCTCGAGTTGCTGGCAGTACGCCTTGCTCTGCACCGCTTCCAAGCGCTGCTCATGGGTCAACACGTACTAGTCCGATCAGACAATACCGCCACAGTAGCGTACATCAACCATCAAGGTGGTCTACGCTCCCGCCGTATGTCGCAACTCGCTCGCCACCTCCTCCTATGGAGTCAGAAGCATCTGAGGTCCCTTCGTGCTATTTACATTCCCGGAGCCCTGAACCGTGCTGCCGACGAGCTGTCACGGCTTCAGCCCCTCCCTGGAGAATGGCGACTCCATCCCCAGTCGGTCCAGCTGATTTGGGACCAGTTTGGCGACGCACAGATAGATCTGTTTGCCTCCCGCGACTCATCCCATTGCGCCCAGTTTTATTCTCTGACCGAGGGCACGCTCGGCACGGATGCACTGGCGCACAGCTGGCCACGGGGCCGCAAGTATGCGTTTCCCCCAGTGAGCCTTCTTGCGCAGCTCCTGCGCAAGGTCAGGGAGGACGAGGAGCAAGTCCTTCTGGTTGCGCCGTACTGGCCCACCCGGACTTGGTTCTCCGAACTAGTGCTCCTCGCGACAGCACCTCCTTGGCCAATTCCTCTGAGGAAGGACCTCCTTTCTCAGGGACGGGGCACTCTATGGCACCCTCGTCCCGATCTCTGGAACCTCCACGTGTGGCTCCTCGACGGGACGAGACAGGTTTGAGTACCCTACCACCTGCGGTGGTGGCTACCATCACTTCCACTAGAGCGTCGTCCACGAGACATGCCTACGCGTTGAAGTGGAACCTATTCGTCAATTGGTGCTCTTCTCGCCGAGAAGATCCCCGGAGTTGTTCGATCAGTTTCGTGCTTTCCTTCCTTCAAGATGGGTTGGAGCGAAGGCTGTCTCCCTCCACCCTCAAAGTTTATGTTGCCGCGATTGCCGCTCACCACGACTTAGTGGAAGGTAAGTCCATAGGGAAGCACGACCTGATCGTCAGGTTCCTGAGGGGGGCGAGGAGACTGAATCCTCCTCGCTCTCCTCTCGTTCCCTCTTGGGACCTCTCAGTGGTCTTAAGTGCCCTGCGGAGTGCTCCCTTTGAGCCTTTGCAATCAGTGGAGCTTAAGTTCCTGTCGATGAAGACAGCGCTCCTGATTGCATTGGCCTCTCTCAAGAGGGTCGGGGACCTGCACGCATTCTCCGTTGACGAAGCGTGCCTAGAGTTCGGGCCGGCCGGTTCTCACGTGATCCTGAGACCCCGGCCTGGATATGTGCCCAAGGTTCCTACCACTCCCTTCCGGGACCAGGTGGTGAACCTGCAAGCGCTGCCCTCGGAGGAGGCAGACCCAGCCTTGGCACTGCTCTGTCCAGTACGCGCTCTCCGCGCTTATGTAGACAGGACGCAGTGTTTCAGGACCTCAGACCAGCTCTTTGTCTGTTATGGTGGGAAGCTGAAGGGAAAGGCTCTCTCAAAGCAGAGGTTGTCTCACTGGATTGTGGACACCATTGCTTTGGCTTACCAGCAGCAAGGCCGACCGGAGTGTGGCATCCTCCTAGGCGCTGGCGCATGGCGCCTCGCTAGCAGACATCTGCAGAGCTGCAGGCTGGGCGACACCTAACACATTCGCCAGATTCTATAATCTCCGAGTGGAGCCAGTGTCCTCTCGTGTTCTCGCTTCAAACAGCTAGTTCCGGACCCGCTCAGGTGTCTTCGCTTGCTCGCCATTCCACTCCGCGGACTGGATACGTGCGATATTCTGCTCAGGTGAGCTTCTCCGAAAGCCCTGAGTTCCTCCAGCACCCCTGATGCTAGCGCCAGTGTCTATTGCCTGGGCGTCGGCTAGGTGCCTCCGTGTGCATGGTCCCTCCCATGAGCTACCCCCACACGTGTATTTCCACTGTAAGCCTCTTTGAGCATGTGTCTTTCCCTCGGCAAGCCACCTTGCCACCCCTGAGGTTGAAATATTCCACCTGCGGCTGGACACCTCAGAGTTTCCCCATATGTTACTATCAGGTCATATGTGTATTTTCAAATGCCCCCCCCCCCACTGGGTTGGTGATAATTGCATATTTCCCCTTAAAAGCTTGGGATATGCTTCCCAGTGTACCTTGGTATTCCTGTGTTAAATAGGAGTCCTTCGTCCTAATATCTCGAGGGCTCAGATTTTTCGCAGGGCGCTGGAAGACAGCTGTGAAGGTGGCGTGATTTGACTGGTAACCCCATTCGTCGTCATCCGACGTAACTCGGAGTGACAACGAAAGGGAACGTCTCGGTTACGTATTTAACCCTCGTTCCCTGAGTAGGGAACGGAGACGTTACGTCTTCCTGCCACTTCCGCTGTTTCGCGGGGATCGCCCGAGTTCAGTCTTGGCTCCTCAGCGAGAAAACATAACTGCATGTTGCCAGCGTCCTCCTTTTATACCCACGAGGTGGGGCGGAGTTACGTCATGCAAATTCCGCAGACCCATGGCATTTCTTTGCCATTGGCTCGTTTTGTAATACTCGAAGCTGATAGGCTTTCTAAGCGAAACCCCATTCGTCGTCATCCGACGTAACGTCTCCGTTCCCTACTCAGGGAACGAGGGTTACATACGTAACCGAGACGTTATATGTGAACACATGCAGTTGTTTTTTTTATTGCAAGGAAATAAACAGCACTGAATTGAATACATTAACATAACAAACTTGTTCTTATTGTTATCAATGAGTTTTCAATTGTTTTGTTTTTTTACAATAATGTAATTCCCAACGATAAATACATCAAATAGGCAGTCTTGAGATTCTGCAGTTCAAAAATGCATATAAAGTTGTCATGATGTCATTGTTTCGATTTAATTCAAATGCATGTTTAGTTATAATTATGCAGATAATTTGAGCTAGTGAAGTCATACAGTACTTTATTGATGCACAGTATTTATTGTTCAAGAAATTGGAAAATGTTAGGGGAGCCCAATGCTTTTTGCCCCAATACTGATAAAGTCTAGAAACGCCCCTGCTACCAAACATTCTGTTCTTACAGGGTTCCCCAGTAAACAATACATGTCTAAATTTGTTTATTAGACGTTGAAATATACATTCATAATGACATTTAAGATCAAATGACACTATTTAAGCAAAGCAAGGAATTACAAAAACAAAATTAAAGAAGAAAAGGAATTAACAGTTTATATGAAACTCAACAACCCAAATTTTGTATAATCCTGGTGCATTTGCTGGTTTTTAAGGTTTTGTATTCATTTACTTACATTTGAGAATACAAGAATGTATTCAAAAATAAATGTGGCTATAAAATAAAAGATATTTAGGTGTGCCTACATCAGCTTCAGAACTTTGTCTCGTGGTATTGGCACATATTACTTATTTATGCTTCATAAAAACCAAAATCCTATCACTGCCACAAGACAAAATGCATTACTATTATTCATAGTTTCTGTTAAAACATGATTTGCATATTCTCAAGTAAAGTTTTGTGTTTAAATATTTATTTCACACAATAAATCATTAATTGTTGTTTAGTCAATTTGGCTTAACAGTGTGTGAATATCCATAGGTCAGCGAGGGAGACCTAAGATCACCGTGACCAGACAACAGCTGCAGTTCTTGGTGACCCAGGGCTACACCATCAAGCGCATGGCCCAACTTTTGGGATGTTCGCCATCACTTTTATACAAGAGGACAAAAGCTCTAGGGCTGCCAACTAGCAATTTTTTTTCACAAATAAGAACTCATAAATTAGTTAGGATTTTTGGTGATTGCTTGGAGCATTCTACAGACCTTCGTCACCTTCATCAAACCTTGAGGTCACCTCAGATTGTTTTTATCAATGCACAAATCCTAAAACCAGATTAGCACTATACTTTCCTAAATGGAAACACTGTACAATACGGGAGCATGCATTAATTCATGTTTAACAAATGCACCGATAATCATATGTTAATGTATGACTCATGAAGAACTAAACCATTAATTGATGATTACTGCATCAACAACTAATAAAGATTCTATATGGTTAATATATTAAGTCATATATGAAATGTATCATTCATTATGTTATGACTTTACTTGTTGAGGCACATGACTAACTAACTGTTAAGGACACAGTGAATGTAATGTCAAAGAATGTGTTTGAAAAGTTGGACCGCACATGAATACCAGCACACCAGAATCTGAACTCCTGCCGCCGTTTTAACATTAATCATTTAACATAATCATTTGTTAGATACTAGTATCTATTCCATTAAGTACTAGTCCTTATTTATTAGTGACTAGTACTTATTTTTTAGATACTAATTCTTATTCATTAGATACTAGTCCTTATTTATTAGTGACTAGTGCTTATTCTTTAGATACTAGTCCTTATTTATTAGATACTAGTACTTATTCAATAGATACTAGTTCTTATTCATTAGATACTAGTTCTTATTCATTAGATACTAGTACTTATTCATTAGTGACTAGTGCTTATTCTTTAGATACTAGTCCTTATTTATTAGATACTAGTCCTTATTTATTAGATACTAGTACTTATTCAATAGATACTAGTTCTTATTCATTAGCTACTAGTTCTTATTCAACAGATACTAGTACTTATTCAACAGATACTAGTACTTATTCATTAGCTACTAGTTCTTATTCAATACATACTAGTACTTATTCATTAGATACTAGTACTTATTCAATAGATACTAGTCCTTATTTATTAGATACTAGTCCTTATTTATTAGATACTAGTCCTTATTTATTAGATAGTAGTCCTTATTCATTAGACACTAGTCCTTATTCATTAGACACTAGTCCTTATTCATTAGACACTAGTCCTTATTCATTAGATACTAGTCCTTATTTATTAGTGACTAGTGCTTATTCTTTAGATACTAGTGCCTTTTCTTTAGATACTAGTTCTTATTCATTAGATACTAGTCCTTATTTATTAGTGACTAGTGCCTTTTCATTAGATACTAGTGCTTATTCATTAGATACTAGTCCTTATTCATTAGATACTAGTCCTTATTCATTAGATACTAGTCCTTATTCATTAGATACTAGTCCTTATTTATTAGATACTAGTCCTTATTTATTAGATACTAGTCCTTATTTATTAGATACTAGTCCTTATTTATTAGATACTAGTCCTTATTTATTAGATACTAGTCCTTATTCATTAGACACTAGTCCTTATTCATTAGATACTAGTGTCACGATACGATTTACAGAAAGTGGAGAAGAGGACTCAAGTGCAGTAAAGGATATTTATTAATAAATGAAAACAAAAACACAAAGCAAAAACCCACAAGGGGGAAAAACATAATCAATGAAACATAAAACAGAACTGAACTAAACTAAACTGACAAACACAGACCAAGAACACGAAGACCATCACAAGGAACTGGGGTGACATAAGACAAAGATCCGACAAAGACAGCAAACAAGAAGAGACTTAAATAGGGAACAAATCAAGAGGGAACAGGTGGAAGAACTCAAACACTAATCAGGTAACGAGGGGGAGGGATCAAACAATAACAAGAGCACATGGCCCAACATAACAAAGACACCCATGTGCAATACGAGACAGGACAGACACGTGACATTACCCCCTCCCTACGGAGCGGCTACCAGACGCTCCATCAGGTGGAACGGGAGGGACAGACCAGGGCGGGACGGGCGGCCAGGGCGGTGAAGACCCCTCGGGCGGCCAGGGCGACGAAGACCCCTCGGGCGGCCAGGGCGACGAAGACCCCTCGGGCGGCCAGGGCGACGAAGACCCCTCGGGCGGCCAGGGCGACGAAGACCCCTCGGGCGGCCAGGGCGACGAAGACCCCTCGGGCGGCCAGGGCGACGAAGACCCCTCGGGCGGCCAGGGCGACGAAGACCCCTCGGGCGGCCAGGGCGACGAAGACCCCTCGGCCGGCCAGGGCGACGAAGACCCCTCGGGCGGCCAGGGCGGAGGAGACCCCTCGGGCGGCCAGGGGGGAGGAGACCCCTCGGGCGGCCAGGGGGGAGGAGACCCCTCGGGCGGCCAGGGCGGTGGAGACCCCTCGGGCGGCCAGGGCGGTGGAGACCCCTCGGGCGGCCAGGGCGGTGGAGACCCCTCGGGCGGCCAGGGCGGTGGAGACCCCTCGGGCGGCCAGGGCGGTGGAGACCCCTCGGGCGGCCAGGGCGGTGGAGACCCCTCGGGCGGCCAGGGCGGTGGAGACCCCTCGGGCGGCCAGGGCGGTGGAGACCCCTCGGGCGGCCAGGGCGGTGGAGACCCCTCGGGCGGCCAGGGCGGTGGAGACCCCTCGGGCGGCCAGGGCGGTGGAGACCCCTCGGGCGGCCGTGGCGGTGGAGACCCCTCGGGCGGCCGTGGCGGCGAGAACCTTTCGGGCGGCCGTGGCGGCGAGAGCCCCTCGGGCGGCCATGGTGGTGACTCCGGCTCAGGAACCGCGGACACCGGCTCAGGAACCGCGGACACCGGCTCAGGAACCGCGGACACCGGCTCAGGAACCGCGGACACCGGCTCAGGAACCGCGGACACCGGCTCAGGAACCGCGGACACCGGCTCAGGAACCGCGGACACCGGCTCAGGAACCGCGGACACCGGCTCAGGAACCGCGGACACCGGCTCAGGAACCGCGGACACCGGCTCAGGAACCGCGGACACCGGCTCAGGAACCGCGGACACCGGCTCAGGAACCGCGGACACCGGCTCAGGAACCGCGGACACCGGCTCAGGAACAGCGGACACCGGCTCAGGAACAGCGGACACCGGCTCAGGAACAGCGGACACCGGCTCAGGAACAGCGGACACCGGCTCAGGAACAGCGGACACCGGCTCAGGAACAGCGGACACCGGCTCAGGAACAGCGGACACCGGCTCAGGAACAGCGGACACCGGCTCAGGAACAGCGGACACCGGCTCAGGAACAGCCACAAGAACTGAAACAGTTACAAGAACAGACGCAAACACAGACACAAACACTGGGTCCGGAACCAACATGGGCTCCAGCTCTGAAACAGGCACTGGCTCTGCCTCCGGCTCAGGAACAGGCATGTCCAGGATCCGAGCCAGACGTTCCAAATAATGCGTAAGTGCCTTGGCGGCCACACAAATGTACACTTCCGGATCTGTCCCAGACTGGGCAGACTGGACGTGCTCAGTCTCTCGCTGGGCAGACGGGACGTGAACAGTCTCTCGCTGGGCAGACGGGACGTGAACAGTCTCTCGCTGGGCAGACGGGACGTGAACAGTCTCTCGCTGGGCAGACGGGACGTGAACAGTCTCTCGCTGTGCAGATGGGACGTGAACAGTCTCTCGCTGTGCAGACGGGACGTGAACAGTCTCTCGCTGTGCAGACGGGACGTGAACAGTCTCTCGCTGGGCAGACGGGACGTGAACAGTCTCTCGCTGGGCAGACGGGACGTGAACAGTCTCTCGCTGGGCAGACGGGACGTGAACAGTCTCTCGCTGGGCAGACGGGACGTGAACAGTCTCTCGCTGGGCAGACGGGACGTGAACAGTCTCTCGCTGGGCAGACGGGACGTGAACAGTCTCTCGCTGGGCAGACGGGCATTTCCTCCTCCTTCTCCGTCCGTGATGGTGAGAAGTAGGTCCTGAGCTATCCCTACAGATGGATGAAAATTGGGTTGACCCAAATGTGGCGATGATGTAGTCCGGGCAATCCAAGTAGTCGTCGTCCATATAATTTTCATCCAGATTCACCCAGTCAAACTCCTCGTCCTCCATACTGCTGAGTCCACAGGTGGTTGGATCTTTCTGTCACGATACGATTTACAGAAAGTGGAGAAGAGGACTCAAGTGCAGTAAAGGATATTTATTAATAAATGAAAACAAAAACACAAAGCAAAAACCCACAAGGGGGAAAAACATTATCAATGAAACATAAAACAGAACTGAACTAAACTAAACTGACAAACACAGACCAAGAACACGAAGACCATCACAAGGAACTGGGGTGACATAAGACAAAGATCCGACAAAGACAGCAAACAAGAAGAGACTTAAATAGGGAACAAATCAAGAGGGAACAGGTGGAAGAACTCAAACACTAATCAGGTAACGAGGGGGAGGGATCAAACAATAACAAGAGCACATGGCCCAACATAACAAAGACACCCATGTGCAATACGAGACAGGACAGACACGTGACAACTAGTCCTTATTCATTAGATACTAGTCCTTATTTATTAGATACTAGTCCTTATTCATTAGACACTAGTCCTTATTCATTAGATACTAGTCCTTATTCAATAGATACTAGTCCTTATTCATTAGCTACTAGTTCTTATTCAATAGATACTAGTTCTTATTCATTAGCTACTAGTTCTTATTCAATAGATACTAGTACTTATTCATTAGATACTAGTACTTATTCAATAGATACTAGTCCTTATTTATTAGATACTAGTCCTTATTTATTAGATACTAGTCCTTATTTATTAGATACTAGTCCTTATTTATTAGATACTAGTCCTTATTCATTAGATACTAGTCCTTATTTATTAGTGACTAGTGCTTATTCTTTAGATACTAGTCCTTATTTATTAGATACTAGTACTTATTCAATAGATACTAGTTCTTATTCATTAGATACTAGTTCTTATTCATTAGATACTAGTACTTATTCATTAATTACTAGTGCTTATTCTTTAGATACTAGTCCTTATTTATTAGATACTAGTCCTTATTTATTAGATACTAGTACTTATTCAATAGATACTAGTCCTTATTCATTAGATACTAGTCCTTATTCAATAGATACTAGTCCTTATTCATTAGCTACTAGTTCTTATTCAATAGATACTAGTTCTTATTCATTAGCTACTAGTTCTTATTCAATAGATACTAGTACTTATTCATTAGATACTAGTACTTATTCAATAGATACTAGTCCTTATTTATTAGATACTAGTCCTTAATTATTAGATACTAGTCCTTATTTATTAGATACTAGTCCTTATTTATTAGATAGTAGTCCTTATTCATTAGACACTAGTCCTTATTCATTAGACACTAGTCCTTATTCATTAGATACTAGTCCTTATTTATTAGTGACTAGTGCTTATTCTTTAGATACTAGTGCCTTTTCTTTAGATACTAGTTCTTATTCATTAGATACTAGTACTTATTCATTAGTGACTAGTGCTTATTCTTTAGATACTTGTCCTTATTTATTAGATACTAGTCCTTATTTATTAGATACTAGTCCTTATTTATTAGATACTAGTCCTTATTCATTAGACACTAGTCCTTATTCATTAGATACTAGTCCTTATTCATTAGATACTAGTCCTTATTTATTAGATACTAGTCCTTATTCATTAGACACTAGTCCTTATTCATTAGATACTAGTCCTTATTCAATAGATACTAGTCCTTATTCATTAGCTACTAGTTCTTATTCAATAGATACTAGTTCTTATTCATTAGCTACTAGTTCTTATTCAATAGATACTAGTACTTATTCATTAGATACTAGTACTTATTCAATAGATACTAGTCCTTATTTATTAGATACTAGTCCTTATTTATTAGATACTAGTCCTTATTTATTAGATACTAGTCCTTATTTATTAGATACTAGTCCTTATTCATTAGATACTAGTCCTTATTTATTAGTGACTAGTGCTTATTCTTTAGATACTAGTGCCTTTTCTTTAGATACTAGTAATTATTCATTAGTGACTAGTGCTTATTCTTTAGATACTAGTCCTTATTTATTAGATACTAGTCCTTATTTATTAGATACTAGTCCTTATTTATTAGATACTAGTCCTTATTCATTAGATACTAGTCCTTATTTATTAGATACTAGTCCTTATTTATTAGATACTAGTACTTATTCAATAGATACTAGTTCTTATTCATTAGCTACTAGTTCTTATTCAATAGAGACTAGTACTTATTCATTAGATACTAGTACATATTCATTAGATACTAGTACTTATTCAACAGATACTAGTACTTATTCATTAGCTACTAGTACTTATTCAATAGATACTAGTCCTTATTTATTAGATACTAGTCCTTATTCATTAGATACTAGTCCTTATTCATTAGACACTAGTCCTTATTTATTAGATACTAGTGCCTTATTTATGTCACGGACCCTATCAGCAACGACTCAGCTCAAACTAACTCAACTCAGCGCACCTGGTCTCGCTCATCATCTCCGGAGTTCTGATCGGGTCCACCTGCAAGTCATCATCACTCTCCTCTGTTTCTCACCGCTTATAAGGCCCTGTCACTTGATACTCAGCGTCCGGTCTCGTCAATACGATACTCAGGACTCTCTGGTTCCAAACCCTCGTTGTCTGGTTCTAGAACTCTCTCCTTACGCAAAGTTTGATAAGTCTCATGCTAACCCCTATCTGTGTCTCCTGAACAGTTTCAACGCGGAGATCGCCCCTGAATCACCCAGCTCCACTCACCCGTCCTTCCTTTGTTCTGGAATCTACACAAAGCACTCTGATGATGGATTGATACCCTGGACTGTTACAGGAAAAGTATATCTTGTGTGCTGTGCATCTCAGTTTGGATTTTGTGTCTCCTGTGGTCCTGGGCTTGCCTGAGGTGTCAAATAAATATTGTATACTCTACTTCCGTCTCCTCATCCCTCAGTAGACTGTGACAGAAGACCGGACCGTCACTATGCAAGCTCCAACGGCACACGAGATCCCGGCTTTGGGAATAGAGGCCGAGCGCATTGCCGCGGTACCTCAACCTCCCATCGACGACGCAGCTGCAGTACCCACACAGCCGCCAACGTTTCAAGAAACCTTGTCTGAACTCAGTCAGGCTCTACAAAATCTCAGACCCGCCGCAGTCAGTCCCATGGCCAGACCCTCATCTTATTCAGGCGAAGGTGAATGCAGTGGCTTCCTTTTACAATGTCGCCTGTATATGGAGATCAACACTAACCAGTTTGTTTCAGAACGTGCTAAGATATCCTTCATTCTCTCTCTACTCACTGGACGCGCGCTGAACTGGGCACAGGCACTATGGAATTCCCATGCACCTGCACTGCAATCACTAAGTAACTTTGTTGAACATTTTCAAATTGTTTTTGCCCAAACTACTAATGCTGTTTCGGTGCACAACCAGTTGTTACGTCTCCGCCAAGGCCGATCGACTGTGGCTGAATATGCTCTGCAGTTCCGAACTATCGCCGCTAGCAGCGGTTGGAACGAGATTGCTTTGATGTCTGCCTACCATCAAGGATTAAATCCCGACATCTGTCTTCAACTTGCCATCTATGACGATTCCATAGGGATTGAGAAGCTGATCCAGCGATCCATTCTCATTGCACAACAGCGCTTTGCATGTCTCAGTTTGACCACCACATCCTCTCCACGATTCTCTTCCTCCAGGAACCCAAGCTCAACCACAGCACCTACATCACGACCTCTCACGTCCCTGGACACTACCACACCTGAACCGATGGAGATCGACTCAGGACATCTCACTACCGCAGAACGCAATCGCCGTTGGGACCAGAACCTCTGTATCTACTGTGGAGCTTCGGGTCATTATCGTCTAGACTGCCCTGTCCGTCCCCGACGTTCGACGGTGAGTACTGTTGAGCTACCCTTCCCAGTCTCTAGTTTGAAACTAACCCCAGTAATCTTGAGTTATCACCAACACTCCATTTCAGCTAAGGCCTTGATTGACTCAGGCGCAGCGGGGAATTTTATCTCCGCATCGTTACTCAACCGACTCCTAGCCCGCCGTCGTACGATCACCCATCCGTTGAGCATTCTTTCCATTCTGGGCAAACCACTCGGCAGAGGAAGCATCCGTCATTGCAGTCCCGTCATAGATCTATCCATGGGTTGTATGCATCATGAGGAATGTTCGTTTCTAGTGTTAGAGGGCTCTACAGCAG
Organism: Meda fulgida; assembly: GCA_030578275.1. Classification (NCBI taxonomy): domain Eukaryota; kingdom Metazoa; phylum Chordata; class Actinopteri; order Cypriniformes; family Leuciscidae; genus Meda; species Meda fulgida. The sequence continues at coordinate 38,188,539 of CM060617.1, read as the reverse complement.
ACATCATCTTAGGACGTCCATGGCTCACCTTGCATTCGCCAGACATCTGCTGGTCTACGGGTGAGGTACGTCAATGGAGCAACCATTTCAAAGAACACTGTCTACGGTCTATTATGAAAACTATTCCACAGACCACGGCACCTATATTCTTGGGGTCCACCTCCGTAGAAGGTCCAGCCACGGACTCCGTCACCACCATTCCACCAGAATACCACGCTTTCCAAGATGTGTTCAGCAAACGTTTAGCCACCTCATTACCCCCTCATCGACCATGGGATTGCGCGATTGAACTACTGCCTGGGGCCACTCTACCGCGGGGAAAGATCTATCCCTTATCCATACCAGAACGAAAAGCTATGGAGGAGTATGTGGAGGAAGCCTTACGTCAGGGGTATATCAGGCCTTCTACTTCTCCAGCCGCTTCAAGCTTCTTCTTCGTGGGTAAGAAGGATGGTGGCCTACGTCCCTGCATTGACTATCGTGCTCTGAACGCATCCACTGTCAAATACCGATACCCCCTACCGTTGGTACCTGCGGCACTCGAACAACTCCGGTCTGCTAAGATCTTCACGAAGCTCGATCTCAGGAGCGCTTATAATCTAGTGCGAGTACGCGAAGGTGATGAGTGGAAGACGGGGTTCATCACTCCTGCGGGCCACTACGAATACCGGGTCATGCCGTTCGGACTGTCCAACTCACCGTCGGTGTTCCAGGGATTCATGAATGAGATCTTCCGGGACTTCCTCAGTCGCTTTGTAATCATTTACATCGACGACATCCTCATCTACTCCACCAGCCTGGAGGAACACGTACGACAGGTACAGCAAGTCCTGGAACGCCTGCGTGAGTATCAACTATACCTCAAACTAGAGAAGTGTGAGTTCCATCGGAGGACCATTCATTTCCTAGGATACGTGATTCATCCCGAGGGCATCTCCATGGACCAGCACAAGGTGGAGGCCGTCCGCAACTGGCCACGACCTCAGACCCTCAAGGAGTTGCAACGATTCCTTGGCTTTGCCAATTTTTATCGTCGCTTCATCCAGGATTACAGCAAGGTCTGTGCTCCCGTAACGTCGATGGTACGGAAGGGGATCAAACGATTAACCTGGTCTATCGAAGCTACTACCGCCTTCGAAAGGTTGAAGAGTGCCTTCTGTTCCGCGCCCATGCTCTGCCACCCGGATCCGGACAGACCATTTGTGGTAGAAGTCGACGCCTCCACCAATGGGGTGGGAGCCGTGTTGTCCCAACGACAGGGAACCCCTTCCCAGCTCCGGCCATGTGCGTTCTTCTCACGGAAAATGTCCCCGGCAGAGCAAAATTACGATGTAGGCAACCGTGAACTTCTGGCCATTAAGATGGCACTGGAGGAATGGAGACATTGGCTGGAGGGAGCCAATCATCCATTTCAAGTGATCACGGATCATCGTAATTTGGAATATCTGAAAGGGGCCAAGAGGTTGAATCCACGTCAGGCCCGTTGGGCCCTATTCTTCACTCGCTTCAATTTCTCCGTAACCTACCGTCCTGGGTCCAAGAACTTCAAGGCCGACGCTCTGTCTCGTTTGCATCAATCTGAGAATTCTGCAGAAAGTAATGAAACCATTCTTCCCCCAGCCATCGTTGTAAGCCCCATCCAATGGAACCTCGACGAACGGTTAGCGGATGCCACCCTGTCCGAACCTGCCCCTCCAGGAGGTCCTGAGGATAAGATCTATGTGCCAACCACCCTTCGCATTCCCCTCATGGAATCGGTACACACTTCTCCTGGCTCTGGACACCCAGGCAACCATCAGACCCTCGCACTTCTCAGACAACGCTACTGGTGGCCCAGTATGGCTCCAGATATCTCGCGGTATGTACAGGGATGCACCGCCTGCGCCATGGCCAAGGTACCACGACAACTACCAGATGGAAAGTTGATGCCCCTACCTATCCCAAACAGACCCTGGTCTCACATAGCAGTTGATTTTATCACTGATCTGCCTCCCTCAGACACAAAGACCTGTATTCTCGTCGTCGTGGACAGGTTCTCTAAGTCCTGCAAGTTACTGGCGCTCACCGGACTTCCCACCGCATTCAAGGCTGCCGAGTTACTGTTCTCAGGGATATTCCGTCACTTTGGGATTCCGGAGGATATTGTGTCTGATCGGGGACCTCAATTTATCTCTCACGTCTGGAAATCCTTCTTTAAGCTATTGGGAGTGTCGGTCAGTCTGACATCGGGGTACCACCCCCAATCTAATGGTCAAGCGGAACGGAAAATTCAAGAGATTGGCAGGTATCTGCGAACTTACTGCCATGCAGCACAAGATCAATGGCATCAGTACCTTCCATGGGCAGAATATGCCCAGAACTCACTTTGCCAGTCCTCGACTGGTTTAACTCCATTCCAGTGTGTCCTGGGATATCAACCACCTTTGTTTCCCTGGACAGGAGAACCATCTGACGTCCCGGCGGTTCAACATTGGTTCATGGAAAGTGAAAGAGTCTGGGATTCTGCCCATGTCCATCTCCAAAGGGCTGTCCGAAGACATCAGCAACAAGCAGACGTTCGTCGTAGAGTCACTCCCCGCTACACCCCGGGTCAACTGGTGTGGCTCAAGACCCGGGACATACGCCTCCGGTTGCCCTCACGGAAACTGAGTCCCCGTTACATCGGGCCCTTCGCAATCGAAAGACAGATCAATGAGGTGTCCTATCGTCTCACCCTTCCCCGTCACTTCAGGATCGCACCCACCTTCCATGTTTCTTTATTGAAACCTTATGTGACACCCCTCTCCTCTCAGTCCCCAGAACCTAATGCAGACGAAGTACCCCCTCATCCACCTGTAGACCCCGCTGAAGAGACCATCTACCAGGTCCGCACCCTTCTAGATTCCCGTCGACGAGTGGGTCAGCTTCAGTATCTCGTGGATTGGGAGGGATTCGGACCGGAGGAACGCTGCTGGGTCCATCGGGATGACATTCTGGACCCCACACTCCTCCAAGAGTTTCATCAATCTCATCCGGAACGTCCGGGCCCTCGTCCACGGGGCCGCCCTCGTCGTCGGAGTCTACGGCCCTCAGGAGCTGGCCGTGGAGGGGGGGGTACTGTCACGGACCCTATCAGCAACGACTCAGCTCAAACTAACTCAACTCAGCGCACCTGGTCTCGCTCATCATCTCCGGAGTTCTGATCGGGTCCACCTGCAAGTCATCATAACTCTCCTCTGTTTCTCACCGCTTATAAGGCCCTGTCACTTGATACTCAGCGTCCGGTCTCGTCAATACGATACTCAGGACTCTCTGGTTCCAAACCCTCGTTGTCTGGTTCTAGAACTCTCTCCTTATGCAAAGTTTGATAAGTCTCATGCTAACCCCTATCTGTGTCTCCTGAACAGTTTCAACGCGGAGATCGCCCCTGAATCACCCAGCTCCACTCACCCGTCCTTCCTTTGTTCTGGAATCTACACAAAGCACTCTGATGATGGATTGATACCCTGGACTGTTACAGGAAAAGTATATCTTGTGTGCTGTGCATCTCAGTTTGGATTTTGTGTCTCCTGTGGTCCTGGGCTTGCCTGAGGTGTCAAATAAATATTGTATACTCTACTTCCGTCTCCTCATCCCTCAGTAGACTGTGACAATTTATTAGATACTAGTCCTTATTTATTAGATACTAGTGCTTATTTATTAGATACTAGTCCTTATTTATTAGATACTAGTGCCTTATTTATTAGATACTAGTCCTTATTTATTAGATACTAGTGCTTATTTATTAGATACTAGTGCCTTATTTATTAGATACTAGTGCTTATTTATTAGATACTAGTCCTTATTTATTAGATACTAGTGCTTATTCATTAGATACTAGTCCTTATTTATTAGATACTAGTGCTTATTCATTAGATACTAGTCCTTATTCATTAGATACTGGTCCTTATTTATTAGATACTTGTGCTTATTCATTAGATACTAGTCCTTATTCATTAGATACTAGTCCTTATTTATTAGATACTAGTGCCTTATTTATTAGATACTAGTCCTTATTTATTAGATACTAGTGCTTATTTATTAGATACTAGTGCCTTATTTATTAGATACTAGTGCTTATTCATTAGATACTAGTCCTTATTTATTAGATACTAGTGCTTATTCATTAGATACTAGTCCTTATTTATTAGATACTAGTCCTTATTTATTAGATACTAGTGCTTATTTAGTAGATACTAGTCCTTATTTATTAGATACTAGTGCTTATTTAGTAGATACTAGTCCTTATTTATTAGATACTAGTGCCTTATTGTAGACTTGGAATTAAAGCCTCTTTTGTTTCCCCGTTATTATTTGATTTACGGGACCAGACACCAGTTATCTTGCCAAGAAAGATTTTATTCTTATATGTCAGGAGAGAAACTTCAAGATGTTGTATTCATGCCAGGTCTATGCGTTTCCGTGTTTCTCTGAGGTAGTACAGTAAGATTGAGCTTTTATACATCACAGAGAGTCTTACAGCTTCCTTGTAAGGTAACAAAACATGTTCCTCTGAGCTTCTTAAAATTTGAACGTATGTCATACGTACACGTTATGTTTAACATGTCACAATTCACTTCCATATTAAGAACTATCCTTGTTGTTTACATCTGTGATGCACTTACATCAGTCGAACATGTTACATTGTACACACCCCATAGCAAAATATAGCTTCCCCCTGTCTGACATATGATCCTCCCATGGATCCATGCTATCTATAGTTCCCTCATGCATTCAAACTCATGCTTTTGAAACTTCATAAGATGATACAACTGATTATGAATATTAATAAAGAATAATAATACAGATACATAATATTTAATAAAATAATATTAAAAGATGAAATTTTGAATCTTCACTTATTTATTAGATACTAGTCCTTATTTATTAGATACTAGTGCTTATTTTGTAGATACTAGTCCTTATTTATTAGATACTAGTGCCTTATTTATTAGATACTCGTCCTTATTTATTAGATACTAGTGCCTTATTTATTAGATACTAGTCCTTATTTATTAGATACTAGTGCTTATTTATTAGATACTAGTCCTTATTTATTAGATACTAGTCCTTATTCATTAGATACTAGTGCCTTATTTATTAGATACTAGTCCTTATTTATTAGATACTAGTCCTTATTCATTAGATACTAGTCCTTATTAATTAGATACTGGTCCTTATTTATTAGATACTAGTGCTTATTCATTAGATACTAGTGCTAATTTATTAGATACTAGTGCCTTATTTATTAGATACTAGTGCTTATTCATTAGATACTAGTCCTTATTTATTAGATACTACTGCCTTATTTATTAGATACTAGTCCTTATTTATTAGATACTAGTGCTTATTCATTAGATACTAGTCCTTATTTATTAGATACTAGTGCCTTATTTATTAGATACTAGTCCTTATTTATTAGATACTAGTGCTTATTTAGTAGATACTAGTCCTTATTCCAATAGTGTATGGCAAGCTGTTTTAACATTTAATCATTTTAACCTACTAGTCTCTATTTTCATGCTACTAGTGCTTATTTTTTAGATACTAGTATCTATTCCATTAAGTACTAGTACTTATTCATTAGCGACTAGTGCTTATTATTTAGGTACTAGTGCTTATTCAACAGATACTAGTGCTTATATGGCAAGCCGTTTTAACATTTAATCATTTTAACCTACTAGTCTCTATTTTCATGCTACTAGTGCTTATTTTTTAGATACTAGTATCTATTCCATTAAGTACTAGTACTTATTCATTAGCGACTAGTGCTTATTATTTAGGTACTAGTGCTTATTCAACAGATACTAGTGCTTATTCAATAGATACTAGTACTTATTCAATAGATACTAGTACTTATTCATTAGATACTAGTACTTATCAATTAGCTACTAGTACTTATTCAATAGATACTAGTGCTTATTCATTAGATACTAGTACTTATTCATTAGATACTAGTACTTATTCATTAGATACTAGTACTTATCAATTAGCTACTAGTACTTATTCAATAGATACTAGTACTTATTCATTAGTTACTAGTACTTATTCATTAGATACTAGTACTTATTCATTAGATACTAGTACCTATTAAATAGATACTAGTACTTATTCATTAGATACTAGTACTTATTCATTAGATACTAGTACTTATTTCGATAGTCACTAGTAACTATTCTTTTGTTACTAGTAACAAAAAAAAATTTTTGCCATTGACTTCTATGGGGATCTGTCATTCAGATATCAACTATTCAGTTCTGACTAGTATCTATTCCAAATGTGACTAGTACATATATATTAGATACTGGTAGTTATTCTTTAGGTACTAGTACTTCTTTTTTAGATACTAGTACTTATTCATTAGCTAATAGTACTTATTCAATAGATACTAGTACCTTTTAATTAGATACTAGTACTTATCAATTAGCTACTAGTACTCATTCAATAGATACTAGTACTTATTCATTAGATACTAGTACTTATTCATTAGATACTAGTACTTATTCAATAGATACTAGTACTTATTCATTAGATACTAGTACTTATTCATTAGATACTAGTACTTATTCATTAGATACTAGTACTTATTCATTAGATACTAGTACTTAGTTCGATAGTGACTAGTAACTATTCTTTTGTTACTAGTAACAAATTTAATTTTTTGCCATTGACTTCTAAGGGGTCTGTCATTCAGATATCAACTATTCAGTTGTGACTAGTACATATATATTAGATACTAGTACTTATTCATTAGATACTAGTCCTTATTTATTAGCTACTAGTACTTATTCAATAGATACTAGTACTTATTTATTAGATACTAGTACCTATTAAATAGATACTAGTATTTATTCATTAGATACTAGTACTTATTCATTAGATACTAGTACCTATTAAATAGATACTAGTACTTATTCATTAGATACTAGTACTTATTCATTAGATACTAGTACTTATTCATTAGATACTAGTACCTATTCATTAGATACTAGTCCTTATTCATTAGATACTAGTACCTATTAAATAGATACTAGTACTTATTCATTAGATACTAGTACCTATTAAATAGATACTAGTACTTATTCATTAGATACTAGTACCTATTCATTAGATACTAGTCCTTATTCATTAGATACTAGTACCTATTAAATAGATACTAGTACTTATTCATTAGATACTAGTACCTATTAAATAGATACTAGTACTTATTCATTAGATACTAGTACCTATTCATTAGATACTAGTACTTATTCATTAGATACTAGTACCTATTAAATAGATACTAGTACTTATTCATTAGATACTAGTACCTATTAAATAGATACTAGTACTTATTCATTAGATACTAGTACTTATTCATTAGATACTAGTACTTATTTATTAGATACTAGTACCTATTCATTAGTTACTAGTACTTATTCATTAGATACTAGTAACTATTAATTAGATACTAGTACTTATTCATTAGATACTAGTACCTATTAAATAGATACTAGTACTTATTCATTAGATACTAGTACTTATTTATTAGATACTAGTACCTATTCATTAGTTACTAGTACTTATTCATTAGATACTAGTAACTATTAATTAGATCCTAGTACTTATTAATTAGCTACTAGTACTTATTCAATAGATACTAGTACCTATTTATTAGACACTATCCTTTCCTCTGATTTATCAGCCGAAGATCAAACTGTTCCTTCATCAGTCCCGCACAGCAGAATAAAAGTCCTCCGCTGCTGCATTTGTATGGATTCTTATCGCCTTTATTGCAACTATATTTCATCTTTTTCTCATCAAACAACCAGACATAATCCGTACCGGGGAAGAGTAGACAGGGATTTTCTTCTGTGTAGAGACCATAGACTGGTTTAGACCAGCAGTTCTCAAGTGCAGGGGGGTGTGTGAAATAATTTGATAACAGCCTATACTGTATTTTCCGGACTGTAAACTAAAGTCACGTTTTTTTTATAGGCTAATGAAACACGCTGTGATTTATTCCAAAGTGACTTAGGCCAATAAAATGCATTTAACTTCGTTCAAATAATCTAAATGTTGACGTTTAAAAGTAGTCTAGGCGCGCCGAGGCGGCGTTTATTGCTGTATTTGGTTCATTTTTGGTGTGCGCCAGAAAGATGTTCAAAGAGACCGAGACGCGCTAAAGCATGTTTTCTTTATTTTTCAAGGCATGACATGATTTGTAGTCATTTTCAATGTACACAAATAAAAATATAGCCTACATTTTACTATTTCGAATGATGTCATATTATCTGTATGTCTATAACTGACAGTGTATTAAGTTATTTCCCTGAGGAACAAATTGGCGCCGACCACCGCACGCTCACACAATAGCATATTATCAGTTCACTTCTGGCATTATCAAAATAAAACAGTCAACAAAACATAGAAAGTTATTCATGCTTAATTTAATTTGTCTGTTGTAGGCCTAAAGTATAAAGGCTGTGCCGGTTAGTCAAACTCATTTCCCTTGCTGTGAAGTCGCGGATTTAGCCTGTGTTGGGACTCGACTTTATATTAATAGATGCAAATGTTACATTGCAAATATGGAAACTTTTGGACCGAATGAGAGATGCGCGAACCCAACGTGCGTACAATTTCAGTTTGGATACAAATAAATTCGTTTAGCCTTTGCGTTTAAATAGGCTAAATGTTTGTAATAAAGAACACAAAAGGCTTTAGGCTACTGTATATTTTTTATTATAGCCTACATGGCTACTTATTTTTTTAAATCTTGTTTTCTGAATACCATTTATTGAAGGATTTGTCATACAGTAAGGGGAAGTAAAATTCGCATAGCCTACATGTTTATTGTGTTTACAATGTTAAGGTTGTATTTTATTTACCGGCCTTTTACACTATTGCTGAATAGGCTAATAGTAGTTATTACCGGACACCATGTGTCAAAATGATTGATGACTTCCGGTTGACCTTTGACCTTTTCCGGTCCCGCCCTTTTCCTGGTGTGCATCCGTTATCTATAGATAAGGATTGACCTATTGACCCCACCCATCCAATCGATGTGTTTTGAGAGATTGTGCATCCGGCGTCTATTGTTAAGGGTCAAGCAGTTGACCCCGCCTATCCGATCAATGAAATGTTTTGACCATCTGGCCTCTATTGATAAGGGTTGTGGTGTTGAGCTATCTGATCAATCAACTGTTTTGGCATTCCAGAGGCCATAGTGGTTTCAATGTGATGTGGGTAATGTGAGAGGAAAAAAGTCAGTGTCACAGGCTGTCCCTACCTCTGCTCTGGCCTCTATTGATAAGGGTTGTGGTGTTGAGCTATCTGATCAATCAACTGTTTTGGCATTCCAGAGGCCATAGTGTTTTGCTGTGTAATGTGAGAGGAAAAAAGTCAGTGTCACAGGCTGTCCCTCACCTCCCCTCTCTATGTGTGTCACAGACACTCCCCCTACCTCTGCAAGTGTGGCATTCCAGAGGCCATTGTGGTTTCCTGTGTAATGTGAGAGGAAAAAAGTCAGTGTCACCGGGTGTCCCTCTCCATGTGTGGCACTGACGCTCCCCCTACCTCTGCAAGTGTGTCACGGGGGTTCTTGCCTACCCCTCCATGTCTGCTCTGATATCTGAAACAATGTTACATAAACAGGGTCTATCGTTTAAAATATTATTCAAATGAAAGCAGAGTTGAAAAACATACTGGTCTTTTTATAAATGGTTATAAAATAATTTAAATAAGGTTGAAACATACTATTCTTTATAAATGTATAAATGAAATGGTTATAAATAATTTAACTAAGGTTGAAACATACTATTCTTTATAAATGTATAAATGAAATGGTTATAAATATTTTAACTAAAGTTGAAACATACTATTCTTTATAAATGTATAAACGAAATGATTATAAAACAATTTAAGTTGAAAACGTAGTGTTAAAAGAGTATAAATGAAATGGTTATAAAATAATTTAACTGTATGGTTGAAACATGCAGTTAAAAGTTGTAAAACAAAAAAAAAAACAGTGTTTCTCACGAATGAGTTTACAATGTCTATAATACTAAACAGTCGTGACTACAGTGTCTATAAAAGTAAAAGCACCGTGTCTCTATGTACGCTTATCAGTGTGTGTGTGTGTGTGTGTGTGGGTGGGTGTGTGTGTGTGTGTGTGTGTGTGTGTGTGTGTGTGTGTGTGTGTGTGTGTGTGTGTGTGTGTGTGTGTGTGTGTGTGTGTGTGTGTGTGTGTGTGTGTGTGTGTGTCACGCTGTCAAAGCAGTAAACAATCTATCTCTGATACACACGGATGGATAGGTATTTGTTTAAAAACACAAATGCGGACATTTACCAGTCCGTTTGACAGCTTGATTATATTACGAGACTATGGCTGCGATCTGGTCCATCACGATAGCGATAGCGACATCCTGGATGCGAAGTTATTCCTTATGCAATACCTCCATCTAGTGGCGAAAGAGTACTGTTTTTCACCACGTGCTACAGGTGTATAAATAAAGCTTGGATTCCAGCCAAACGCTAAAAACATTTGTCAACCACGCTAGTCTGCCGACCATCAGCGCCCACCTTCGTCAAGATGCAAAAAAGTAAGTGTTTATGTTATATTAATATACTGTTTTTATACATTAGGAATAATTTATTACTGGTTTAATCATTGGTCGAGTAGTTGTTGGAGTTATAGAATTGTTTTATCTAAAAAGATTGTTTTAACTATATTATTTTGATCTGATGTTTTTAACTCTATGCTATTGTTAGCTTTTACCAGTTATTTGTATCGGCTATCTGTTATTTTTATCCGCTGTCTGATGTTTTTAACTGCTTTACCTGCCATTACACCCATTATCTGCTATCTGATATTTTTATCCGGCGGTTGATGATGCTGGATGTTAAAATCTCTATCATTGTTACGATATTAATTTTATACATACCATGGCTTTTATTATGAAAAGACTGGGTCTGCCTTAATTTAGGTTGATGTTAGCATGCTACAATGTTTTTCTATGTTCGACAATAAACAGAGACAAATATTTTTTTCTTACCTTAATCGTATCCCATATACTAACGCGACTGTAGACCGATCTCATTTCTGCAGTCTACATAGTTCTGAAGTTAGATTGGTTTGTTTTCGCGATGTTTTAAAACCTAAAAGCATGTTTTAACACTGTCTGAAAGTTAATGTTGTCGTTGTTAGTGTTTTAAAACTGCCCCACATAGCATCCCTTAGCCATGGGCATGTGTGTACTTCATCCTGATTTGTGAAATAGGTCCATCTAGTGGTTGTAACTGGTATGACACGTTGATTTGTGAAATAGGTCCATCTAGTGGTTGTAGCTGGTATGACATGTTGATTTGTGAAATAGGTCCATCTAGCGGTTGTAACTGGTATGACACGTTGATTTGTGAAATAGGTCCATCTAGTGGTTGTAGCTGGTATGACATGTTGATTTGTGAAATAGGTCCATCTTGCGGTTGTAACTGGTATGACATGTTGATTTGTGAAATAGGTCCATCTAGTGGTTGTAACTGGTATGACACGTTGATTTGTGAAATAGGTCCATCTAGTGGTTGTAGCTGGTATGACATGTTGATTTGTGAAATAGGTCCATCTTGCGGTTGTAACTGGTATGACATGTTGATTTGTGAAATAGATCCATCTAGTGGTTGTAACTGGTATGACACGTTGATTTGTGAAATAGGTCCATCTAGTGGTTGTAACTGGTATGACATGTTGATTTGTGAAATAGGTCCATCTAGTGGTTGTAGCTGGTATGACATGTTGATTTGTGAAATAGGTCCATCTTGCGGTTGTAACTGGTATGACATGTTGATTTGTGAAATAGGTCCATCTAGTGGTTGTAACTGGTATGACACGTTGATTTGTGAAATAGGTCCATCTAGTGGTTGTAGCTGGTATGACATGTTGATTTGTGAAATAGGTCCATCTTGCGGTTGTAACTGGTATGACATGTTGATTTGTGAAATAGATCCATCTAGTGGTTGTAACTGGTATGACACGTTGATTTGTGAAATAGGTCCATCTAGTGGTTGTAACTGGTATGACATGTTGATTTGTGAAATAGGTCCATCTAGTGGTTGTAACTGGTATGATATGCTGATTTGATTTTAGGATCGATAATCTTTTTTTTTTTTACATAATTATTTTAATTCTTCTCATTTATTTATTTTTTATTTAATTATTATTATTTTTTTTTTTATTATTTATTTTTTATTTTTTATTTTTTTTTTTCTCATTTATTTATTTTTTATTTATTTATTATTATTACTATATATTTTTTATTTGTTATTTTTGTATGTGTGCGTGTGTTTGTGTGTGTGCGTGTGTGCGTGTGTGCGTGTGTGTGTGTGTGTGTGTGTGTGTGTGTGTGGGTCTAATTTGTTAAAAGAACACCCATTTAGATTCTAGCGTCAGTTACCCTCTCGAGGCTGAAGGTTGTATATGTGGATTACATTACATGCGTATGTGTTTTATTATTCAGAGTTGATGTGTATAAAATCATCTCACCAATTTGTCTTTCATGCATAAACAGGTTTTATATTTTCCAGGCACAAATACCCCGAACATCGAATTGGGTGTCTTCCAAGCCATTAATGACGCATGTGAGAACTTTTATATTGTATTACAAATTAAAATGAATTATTTTATTTTAACATAATTTTTAATTCGCAGTATTAGATGTCGTGGATCTTACACATGTTGATAATGACGGTGAGAGTGCAGGACCCTGTGATGAGCCTTTGAGAAAAGTCAGAAAGACCGACGGCTCCAGCACGTCCGATACCACACCGCTTGTCGTACCACCCCCCAGTCGTATCACCCCGCATGCCGGTTCTCCTTCCGTCCCTCAGGCCATTCTACCTAACACCCCACCGGCTACTCCACCTGCCATTACCCCTGGTACCTTGGCTATCAACCAGTCTGCTGGTCCATCTACCAGTCGGACATGCAACTTTCATCTCAGTCCTAATACGACAGTGTTTTACGGTAAGACTTACTAAATTATCGCGAGTTTAAAAATCTAAATTGAACAAGACGATTATGATTTTGTTATTTTTCTACACAATAGGTTCGAGCGGTAAGCATAATGATATGACGGATTGGAATAGCGATCAACTGGAAGCATGGTTCTGTGGTTCTTGGGCGAGCGGGCTCGACGACGAGGTATCGGTCATAGAAACTAATCAGACTACAGATGAAAACAACTGCTATCACCAATCGTCGGAAGAAGATCAAGGGCATATCGCTGCTGAATTAGTACCAGCGACTCTGCCGGCTGATGATGAGCATCCTACCCCTCTGATGCATGCGCTTATTGATTCAGTAGAATCATTGAGACAGCAGTTTCGTGATGCACACACCGATACACAAAACCGCTTAGAGACAATCCATGCTGAGCATCGCAACGCACATATTGATACACTTGGTAGAATAGAAACACTGCAAGTTCAGGTTTGTGATGCTCAGATCGAAACACATAGTAGATTATCCTCATTTAGCAGAGATCTTCGCAATTCTCAGCAGGAGATACATGACAGAATCGATACGCAAGATCGATTTATTCGAAATTTGGGTGACGAAATATTTCGTCGTGTCAATAGAAACGAGCAAATGTTCACCGAATTCCATCGCGAACTGATACTATTGATTCATCATCTTCTTCTCATTCTCCTTGAACAGTCGGATGAGTAAGATAGAGCTGTGTTATCAAATCAGGCATTTCATTTATTTCTATTTCATGTATGCTTTTTTATACTTTTTACATATACTCTGATTTTGTACTATTTCGTGTATGCTTTTTATATTTCATGTTTTGGTCTGAAATCTAAAATGGAGGGTGCTAAAAGCTTTGACGATACAGAACTGTCACCGGACGAAATCGAAATGCTAAGTATACTTCCGAATTCTTTAGAAGACTATTTGGTTAATTTAGAATCTTCGCAACCCGTCGCTAATTTGGATCTTTTCGAATTAGCGGTAAATTCAAATATGAATTTATTCGATCCTGTTGTACAATTCGCCGGTGTTTTAAACAACCAACCATCGCTATCACCAAAGCTCCCTGACGGTGATGATACATCACAACCATCTACATCAGGTAATGTTGATTCTACTACACAGCCTCGATTAAACCGCACCGACATCGATAGATTGATTCGCGACGGTGGGGACATTAACGGATATCATGTTTTACCACGACCTCGTTTCAATGGCGTAACTCTGAGAAGGACTATGAATCTGAGAGAGATTAACTCTACAGATTTAGCCTCTTATCATACTTACTTACACGACATGTTAGCAGGGATTGTTAATTTTGCTAGAGAATTCGACCAGAGTGAGCCCATAATCAATATTACATTGTCAGCTCCCAGTCTCCAAGAACCCGTCAGCGGGATTTTAACTTGCGGTAATAATTATGACATAGATCCGGTTTTTGATCAAATTGAAAAAGTTTTACAGAGCAACAATCGGTTACTATCTGACCAGTCCGTTGAAATCGACGCGTCTGTAGTCTTTAACCGACAAGGTGGGGGTCGACGTAAACTAACAGATCTGGCTGTTGATGAGGTGATTAAAAGAAAAAAGACGAACTTATTCTACCCCACAAATATTTCGAATAATTTGTGTTTCTCCATCTGTCTCGCCCGTTTTCTTAACCCCCAATTACCCGAGAATGAGTTAGAAAAACTGGCTACCACTATCCAAAACAATGCCGGCTTCTCAATCCAAGATCAAATCGGTCTTGACGACATAGCATCGTTTGAACGAGCACTAGACATTAAAATTGTCGTATTTTACAGATCTAATGCTATGATCGTAGAAACGTTTAAAAATTCTGACGAACCCCACCCAAAAACAGTTTTCTTATACATCCACAAAGATCATTATTACATGATACTGAATTTGGAGGGATTCATGGGTTCTAGATACGTGTGCTCATTCTGCTATAAAAGTTATAGCTGTCGCAGAGACCATCGATGTAAGCATGTCTGCAACATCTGTTTCGACGCCGATTGTTACACGTTCCCTGTAAGAATCATACATTGCCCCGATTGTCTACGTTACTGTAAATCTGCCTATTGCTTCGAAATGCATAAAAAAAACTCACCTCCTGGTAAGGAACACCCCGCCTGCGATATTATAAAATTTTGCAAACTATGTAACCGACGTTATGACGTTAAACCGGGCGACAAGAAAACCAAACACACATGCGCCTCGGACAGATGTGTGCATTGTCGGGAGCGTCTGACGGGGGATGGTGAGCATCAATGCTTCATACAGCCCCTACCGCCTAAGGAACTGTGTGAGAAATACATATTCTACGATTTTGAAACGCGTTACGAAAACGGTAGACACGAGGCCAATTTTGTTTGCGCCATCACATTCAAAGGGGAGAAATTTACCGCTCACGGTACCGACTGTATCGCTAAGCTAATCAATCGCTTCCGACAACCGCGATATAATGGTTACTGCTTCATAGCGCATTATTCATCCCGATTTGACTCCTTTTTAATTCTTGAGTTTTTCTGCAAAGCCGGGATTGCGTTTCAGGTTATAATGCAAGGCTGCAAATTAATTTTCATGTACGATGAGGCGTATGCCCAGAGATATATCGATAGCTACTCATTTTTCCCAATGGCTCTTGCCAAAATGCCCGCGGCGTTAGACTTAACGACGACTGAAAAAGGTTACTTCCCCCACCTTTTCAACAGGGTGGAAAATGAGAACTATTTTGGGCCATACCCTGACAAAAAGCTCTACAATTACGATAACATGTCGGTCAAAGAAAGACAAAAGTTTTGCGAGTGGTACCAGACGGTTGAGGGTAAGTTCTTTGACTTCAAGAAAGAACTACATGAGTACGGTGTTAACGACGTCGTCTTATTACGTGAAGGATGTATGAAATACAGGGAGTCTTTCATACATTGTACCCAACTCGACCCTTTTTCGTTCACGACGATCGCCGGCTGTTCGATGGGGATCTTCAAAACACATTATCTCACCAGAAACACGCTCGCCCTAACTCATAACAAAGCGTACATCCATCAGAATAAGACTTACTCAAGCGGCGCGATAGAATGGATCGAGTATATAAAAAAGACTCGAAACGTAGACGTACACCACGCCTTAAACCACGGCGAAGTATCGATCGGTAAGTACTTTTTAGACGGATTCTATGAACGCGACGGTATTCGACACGGTCTAGAGTACGCGGGTTGTATTTTCCATGGTCATTGCTGTCGCTTTACACCTCATCAGACGCATCCCTTGTCCGGAGTACCCTACGGGGTTCTCAGGAACCAGTTTGACGATAAGATCGAAATTCTGCGGAACGCGTACGGTTTGCAAATCGAAGTTCTTTGGGAATGCCAATGGACCGATATGAAAAAAACCGACCCGTCCGTGATCGAATTTATGACTGATTATTCCGCGCCAGAGAGATTGAACCCGCGAGACGCTCTGTATGGTGGGAGAACGAACGCCTATAAACTCTATCACAAAGTGACCGGTGATGAGAAAATAAAGTATCTGGACTTCACCAGTCTCTACCCGTATTGTCAGGCGAGGAAAAGCTACCCGATTGAACACCCCCAAATCATTTTCAAAGATTTTGAACCGATTGAAAATTATTACGGCCTTGTCAAAGCGACCGTGTACCCTCCCCGCAAATTACTGCACCCGGTTCTCCCCTACAGATGCCAAGGAAAACTCATGTTTCCCCTTTGTGCCGCGTGTGCTCACGACCAAAACCAGACCACGAGCTGCACCCATACGGACAAGGAAAGAGCGCTCTCCGGTTGTTGGGTCACTATCGAGCTTTTAAAAGCCATCGAGAAGGGTTATGTGGTAGCCAAGATAGACGAGGTTTGGCATTTTCCACAACAGTCTGACACGTTGTTCGCTGAATATGTAAAAACGTTCTTGTGTTTGAAACAGCAAGCGTCGGGCTACCCTTCGAATGTTGTCACGGATGCTGAGAAAGAGACTTACATTCGTGACTATTTTGAAAAAGAGGGGATTCAACTCGACCCTGAAAAGATCAAGTACAATGCCGCCCAGAGGGCAATCACAAAATTAATTCTGAATAGTTTGTGGGGGCGCTTCTCTTTAAGACAGAACTTGCCTCAAACGACTCTGGTGAGCGACCCTGAAGATTTCACCAGAATCGTTTTTGGCAATACCGACACATTGACGTATTTCTCATTCATCGCAGAAGACGTAGCTCTCGTCCAGCATAGACCGTCTAAAGAGGACGTTTGCAAGGCACGCGATGTGAATGTTTTTGTAGGGGCCTTTACTACCGCACACGCCCGACTGGAATTGTACGAATTGATGGATAGACTCGGCGACCGACTGTTATACTCTGACACAGACAGTGTCGTATTCGTGTCTAGGGAAGGGGACTGGGAGCCTCCGTTGGGGGATTATTTAGGGGATCTTACTAGCGAATTAGACGATGATGACCATATAACGGTCTTTTGCTCGAGCGGGCCCAAATCGTATGGTTTTGAAACTGTCAAAGGTAAATCGTGCATGAAGGCTAAGGGGATAACCCTGAATGCTAAAAATTCCCAAGCTATCTGTCTCGAATCCCTGATTGGTCTGGTTGACAGCTATGTGACGTCGCATGATAGATCCAAATACATCCTGGCTCAGACGGAAGACATTGTGAGGAATAAAAAGTCTCTCACACTGCACAACAAATCAGTCGTTAAAAGGTTTAAGGTGGTCTATAATAAACGTAGGCTTCTGTCTGATTTCACCACACTTCCTTATGGCTACTGATCAGATGATGCATAGAGGGGGTCAGGATGTTTCCGATTTCGATTTCAGACTTCAACACCCTTTCAGTTGTGTCGTGAGTGGGCCTTCCAACTCTGGAAAGTCATATTTTGTAAAACTTTTGTTGGAAAAAGGTTTGAATATCATTTCCATGAAAATTGAAAACATTGTTTGGTTGTATGATTGCTGGCAGACTTTGTATGATGATTTACTTCAATTGGACGACATTAAATTTGTGCAAGGAATACCCCAGACTCTGAATGATGATGATTTACTGCCTGTCACCAAAACAAACTTGCTCGTGGTGGATGATTTAATGGAGCAAGCTAGCGGTAACGTCGAACTTCAACGTGTTTTCACCCAATACTGTCACCACCGCAATCTCAGCTCTATCTATATAGTGCAAAATTTATTTGCCCAGGGTAAGTCCAGCCGAACCATAAGCTTAAACGCCAATTATATTATTCTGTTTAAAAATCCACGAGACGTCAATCAAGTGGCGATGCTAGGACGTCAAATGTACCCGGGAAATACAAAATACTTTATGGAGTGTTATCACGATGCTGTCGATCGGGCTTTCGGCTACCTAATGATAGACTATAAAGCGAAAACTCCGGAGCAGTACCGTCTCAGAACAGGATTACTTTCCGACCGTCAAGTGGTTTATATTCCGAAAAAAAGAAGAACGCTATAAATCAGCATGTCTGCCAGACTTTGTAAACATTTGCCTATGTTAAAACTGTTACATAAAGCCAGTCCTAAACAGAGACGTCTTATTTTACAATCGGCGTCCGACGAATTCATTTTAGCGCTGTGCGAAGTGGCTCTTAACATCCTCTACGGTACCATCCCGGTCAATAAGCAACAGTATCGAAAGTTGAAAAAGAGAAAAGCCGAAATCAAATTTATAGTCGATAAAAAAATTGGCATAACTGCTAAGAAACGAGTCTTTAACCAGAAGGGCGGATTCCTGTTGCCACTCCTAAGCGTCGCAGTGCCCTTTATTACAAGTTTAATAGCGAATCGATAGGATGGAGTATGCAGAGAAGATGTATTTAGTTCCGCGCCATCAACTGGATAAGATGAAGAGTGAAACCCCCCGCGAGAACATTCAACGGAGCGTAGAGAACGATTTGGATGACGCCATAAGAGATATTCTACGTCGCACAGACTTGAATCCATACGAAAAAGCCAAACTTTACACCAATACCCTTACCAGGTTTTTGAACATCGTTAAACAAGGCGATCGTGAGAGTAGCGTTTTAACGCTTTCGTTACCTATTACTGATTCCGGTCATAAAGATGAAACCCAGGGGGGTGCTGCTGGTGCTATCGTTGAAGACGGCAGAGCTGTGGGGGAGGATATTGTCGATGAAGTTCTGAAGAATATCCCTTCGAGAAGCATGAAAAACAGCAGATACATATTAGACAAGATGTCTAAAGCTAAAGGTCTAAGCGCATGGAACGAATCGGGCGAGTTTGTGTTCAGGGGCAACACCGTACGAGGGTCACACATGGTAGATTTGTTAAAAAATGTTACGGCCCCTCAAAAGGTTAGGGATGATCGGAGACCTATAGGATGGACAGAGTTTCTACGGGCGTTTGCTGAATTAAACATCCCATTTTCTACAGTGCCGAATCAGCAGGTCAGACACAAAATTAACTCTCTAAAGCGTAAACCTGGCACCCCAAGCCCTCGCCGTGTTAGACCTTATAAAAAAACACAAAGATATACGCCTTACGCGGTTCCAGAGTCCAAAGAC
The DNA here is from genome assembly GCA_030578275.1 of Meda fulgida. NCBI lineage: Eukaryota > Metazoa > Chordata > Actinopteri > Cypriniformes > Leuciscidae > Meda > Meda fulgida. The sequence continues at coordinate 38,168,964 of CM060617.1, read as the reverse complement.
ACTGTGTTTAAATCGCCGACTCTCAAACGAAAGCGATGGTTGGAATTTTAATGAACATTTCCATTCAATGTATACATTAAATAAAAGACGATAAACAAATATATAATGATTTAAAGCTTTTCATTTATACGTCAAACACGTCTGCACACAGTGAATGCATGATAACATTTTATCATTACAAACATGTGGTCTTAATCTCTTCACAAATAGGGACACCATTTTATCGTTTTTAATAGAATCATCAGTGTATAATTTCATCACATGGTTATAGTCGTAGCCTCTAGCTAGATGATACAGAAAAAACACGCAGTGCTGTCCGCAGGTATCCGATGAAAAATCCTGGACACGTCTGCCGGAATGTAACACATCAACATCGTTGGTTGTTAGAAAGTTATTGATGCTGATTGGAAAGCGGGGGCTGTCGGGTGGATTACCGAAGCTGTCGAAAAAACAAGACGGTCCATCCTGGGTTAAATAAACGGCGACCCAATGCTCTCCCGGCAGCTGTGCAGGGTGAGTGTTTATGATGGCCATCGACGGTAAGATCCTCAGCGTTTTTTTGGGAAGTTGATCGCATGGTAGCACCCCGAGAAAATGAATCCTGCACGTGATTTTATCCTTGACAGCGGTGAGCTGTAGCGTATTCATCTCAGTAGTAATCGACTAGTACCTGTCTGCGATTAGACAGTTCTATAATCGAGTCAAATACCGAGTAAATTAATAAATTAACGGTATTCGGCAATGGGTGTCTGAATCGTGCTTCGAGTCTGATATTCCCGGACTTGATGAGCGATATGTGCTGACCGCAGTCTTCATCAGGCGTCAGGTTAAATGCGTAAAGTGTGTATCCGTTCAGGAAATCACCCCTGTCTATGGAGAGTGCTTGGTTTTTAAGATGTCTCCCCGTCGTCATCGCCAACTGATAAAATTCGCGTGCAGCCGTACCGGCTTCAAAATTAGGTTGTAGAGGCTTTGCGGGGAATTGTTGTCCGTCGACGTAGACGGCTAGGAACTCCAGATCGTAATGTTTGAATGCAAATGGATTTTTTTCGTAGGAACCCGTGAATGCGTCATTGTCGACCATAGCTATGACGATAGATTTTGGTAGGGTTCCTAAAAACAGATTTTCTTGATTTGACACACGCGTCCCCTCAGGTATGGAGAAATTTTTTAGAACCACCCTATCTATGGGATACTTGGCTGTTGTCGAGAGTAACGCCTGGGCATGTCCCAGTCTCACCGGCGGTGCTACAGTGACTTTCTTGACAAATAGGGATGCTGACTCTATTTTTATTTTGTAAGCCACATCATCGCACCTCATCAGACAGAATTCATCTTTTGCTCTAATTAGGCGTATTTTGATGTCTACACCGTTTAACAAAAGTTTTTCTTGAAAGAATATATCGCTATGTATAGGGGCCATCAGTTCCACCACCTTGCTCTCGCTAGTGTACATCGACCTCTTCGTCAGCCCTGCGTTACGCCCAACTGGGTCGTTAGAATCCATATGACCAGAAGTGTCTTTGTAAAACAGTCCGACGGAGAAAAGAGATTCCAACGAATCTTTACTATAGTTGATCAGACTCTCTATGATGCATCGATAAGGATAGGTGTTCGAACTCTGCGATATCAGACGATCGCCTAGGGTCACATCGACTTGTGAAAATATTGTAGCGCCGGGATAATTTATTAACGCAACTCTTGCTGGATGTACGATGTCGGTTCCATTAGGTCTTGTGATTTTCAGGCGTAGGTAGAGCATCGTGTTATTTAGATCTACATAATCATCGCCGTTGCCCGCAATAAAAAACTCTAATGGGGCGGTGTCCGATATGGCGGATAAAGGGGCTACTTCTAAATAACTGTTTTTCTCAATAACCGTCTGTGTCAGCGGGACTGTAAATAAGTCCAACTCGGACTTGATGCATTCTCCCGACATACGATGCAGTAGCGCCATGCTAGAATATGGTTTTTACGAATCTCTTGACGGATGATTTTCGACTAACAGACTTCTTACGCTTTCTGCGTATGACTGGTCGCTTCTTTGGTCCACTTGTTGTTTTCTTCTTCTTCTTACCGCATTGACCACGCCTCCTCACACCGGGTGGTTTAGACATCCTCTTACGGGCCATGACCATCAGCCCTGATCCGTCTTGACCATTAGCATTATTGCTATGGGCACGCGTCAATACGTTTGAGACGACGTCGGATACTATATTTTTAGCAGCGGATTTTAGATGGGGTTTCGCGATGCTAAATCCTCTTTTTAACAGAGGTATGGCCATCCTGAACAGACCTCTGAAAAGACCACCCAGTCCAGCTCCGTACATAACCGACCCGCCGGAATAGCCTGGCAAACCCCCTCCGGCCTGATTTCGGTAATAGTCCACATAGTCGGCTGTATGGGGCTCTCTAGGGTTATAGTAATAACTCATTTTTAAAGAATAGAATGATTCGCTGGTTTAAAGTGTAGTTTTACGATGACTTTCCCGTAAGAAAATGGTATCTCGCGGTTTTGGTCGTCCTTCAACTCTATGGTAATGCTGGTGATGTGATCCTTGTTTATCGATACGTAATGGGGGGAGTCGTATCTAGCAATGACTGTGTCATTGCTTTTACCGGATATATGTACGCATCTCAAAAGGGGAACGTAAGAATCGCCGACCGATTGATATTGGATGATGTCGGTGTAAACGTACAATGTGTAGAACCCACCGTTGATATCGGATTGATGAGGAGCATACGTAGTGACGCTCCTAGTAAAATCGGCTGCTTCATGGTAGTTTGAACGTCCAAGATTATCGTCCGGTATCATTCCTAAAATAGTAGCGAGTTTACCTTGGAAACTGACTGAAATGTTGGGTCTCGCGACCAGAAACACTTTGTTTTTTTAATTCATCGTGATCCAACACTGCCAAGGGTGCGAGAACTTGATTTATCAAACGGATGATTGCACGAATGTTTGCGTAGTACCCCCCGCTTATTTGTAATTTCCTCGATACAAAAAACCCTGATAAGTCTTTTTTAAAAGGCCCGCTGTCTGTAGGGGAGGCGTTATTCGTAGGTCCTGGGGCTGTGTGTAGGACGAAATAACCGTCTTCATCATTAAAGTTATACCAGCTTCTAGGATATTCGATTTCGGCTAGTCCCACCTCCCATTGTCCTTTCAATTCTATAGCTTTTGCTATCCTGGTTGTGTAGGCGGATATACGATTTCCGGGGTAAACTGTCGAAGATGCATTGCACGGTAGCGTGACGTAGAAACCTTGATCGTCCATGGTAATCCTTCACTCGTATGATCTCATCCGTTACACGCAGGCTTGTTTTAAGGAGATTGTAAGTCCACCAGAGTTTTTTTATCTATATAACTATTGAATTTTGAAGGCCAGCCTACCCATTTCACTAAAACAAGCGTAGATTTTCCCTGTTTTTTCTGACCTAAAATCTTTTCCACCTTAAAAGATTTGTTTTTACTCACAATTATTTTTTGCATCTCTTTTTCATAAAAAACTCCCTCGATGACATCGCCGTCGTAATCTGTGAGTCTGTAGACAGGTGGTTTGCGCGGAATGCGATCGGATACGGTGAAAAATTCTTCCGTGTAGTTCTGCTCATAACCTTTGGCGAATGGGCCTCTCACTTTAGAAATCCTGACAATGTCGCCGACTTTGAAATTAAATGTGGGTCTCTCGGTCTTCTTTATACCCCCGTACAAGTTTTGAAACACTTGACCCTCATTTAGTTTGTTGACGTCCACGGGTCTCATTTTAATACTTCGGTGATAACTGACGTTGTACCGCTGCATAATGTCTTGTAAAACATCTATGTATCGTCGTGAATTTGTAGCTGTTAAAAATCTCCACATTCGACTTTTTAACGTTCTATTAAATCGTTCCACAACGCTGGCTTTCAAACCGCTAGCGGTAGCGAAATGATTAATATCGTGCTTTTTCATTACATCTTGAAATTGTTTGTTAAAAAATTCCTTTCCCTGATCCGTCTGCAATTTCTGTGGCACACGTCCCTCTTCGAGTATAGACTCGAACGCTCTAGTAACCTCTACGCCACTCTTATTCTTCAACACGCGAACCCACGAATATTTACTAAACACATCTATACAGGTCAGCAGATATTTATTATCGTCATTGTCCTGGGCATACGGGACCATGTCGACTAGATCGGCCTGAAACTGCGTATCGACCCCGTACACAACTACTCTATTTCGTTTGTATTTTATAGGGGCTGTTTTGTGTAAAGTGTAAGCATCCTCACCAGACAGCCATTCTGAAACCTTTTTATCGCTTAGATGGACCCCGCTATCTCTTAAGATGGCTTCTTTTAATCGTTTTTTACCCCCTAAAGAACCGGGGTTGGAGGGTGTATAATAAGCCTTTTTCATGAGCTCCGTCATGCTGTCGTTTCGATCGATGTAAAAGAATAACTCATACATGCAGTTTGAATCAATCTTTTATTAAAAAAAAAAGTTACAGGATACACAATTTAAGTAAATGGCAATAATATAATACATGATACTAGACATGGCTATTATAATAATAATAATAATAATAATAAAAATCAAATAGAAGGTAAATAGAATAATATTAGTACTACAAAATCTAAGTAAAATTGAATATAACGAGGTTAGTACAAAATGCATATAATAAAATATATAATAATTGGATATAACGACGTTACATGCATAGTCTAAGTATAATAGAGGGTGATAAAAGCAGGATAGTCATAATGATGTCACTGATAGTCGAGCCAGAAAAGAAAATCGCGACAGGCCAACATGTGTTTGTCTAGGATGTAGTCGATATACATTACAACAATTTTGACGATGGTGGTACTGATTTCGTCAATTTTAATACCATCATCGTCATCATCCGGGTCGTATTGTTCTGACCTCAAGGTTAGCATGGTACAGACATCTGCCACATACGTACAAGTACAGAGCATGTCGATGACCGAGAGCTGGGATTGTGATTCACACATCATATCCAAAATCTGTTTTATCATCACATCGGGTTTTTCGATACCATGAATGCATTTGCCCACCAAATCATCCCAGGAATTAGCCAGTCCTCTTATATTCACCATTTGTTTCTTGAAATTCGCTTCACGTGTAGTGTCCTCAATAAATGGATGACCATCGCGCGATGCATCTGTAATAATCTTATTCACCAGTTTGGTCATCTGTCGGTTGTAATGTCTTTTAAACATGAATTCCATAGTGTTCTTTACGGTACAGGCAGCTCCCATACCGCTGGTGTCTTGATCAGTCTCCATTCACGATCGCGAGACCTTCCAGAGATCGACGACGTCGTGAACTACTTCGTCGCAGGGTTTCTCCAGAAGTCCAACTCTGATTTCTTCAAGCTTAACACCAATGAATGGCTCGTCTTTTAATTCGTGCAGAATAGTCCCGACTGTTCCTTGAATCCGTTGAGGGTCAGATTTTAACCCACAGCGTTTTAGCAGGATAGCGATGATGACATGAAAATAGGGTCTAAACAGTTTGGTTGAAAGTTCATCAAAATGCGTGTCCAAGTAGTAGTTAGGAGGGTCAAACAGACAGGAATGCTGCAGCTGGCTGGGGTGATCAATCTCACACCCCTCGCACTCGTTCTTCAGCTTCGTTCCGATGAGATGTTGGAGCAAAACCGCAGTCGCAGCTTTTATGAGTTTGAACCCCAACACATTGAAACATCCGTCTGTGACGTCGAAGGTTTGATTAGCACGTGGCAGGGGTCGGTCGATTTTAGATCTGTCGTACGATTGCTGATCGTTATGGAGCTTGAAAATTTTGAATGTCTCCAAATCCTGGTCTTTGTCGCGCTCGATACAGTTACCCGGACCGATGTCGTTTTGCATGTTCAATGGTTCAGGGTTGATAATGTTAGCCGGACCCCAATCGTTTTCAATGCACGTTTCAAAGCCTATGCGACGTTTGATAGTTTTAGTCGAACCCCAGTCTTTGTGGTGGTCCGGCGGGTCACAGGCGTTGTCGTTGGGAGGGTCAAGAATGCTGCCGAAAGAAATTCCGCAGCTGCATACATGGTCGGCTTCTGAACCCCTATCTTCACCCATGGTTTATAAATGATGCATAGAGGGTTTGGGTCCCTGAATTTATGGTCGTTGTAGTAAAGGGGTGGAGACGCCGATTTATAAACGACGCTTGGGAGGGTCTCCCCGTCGAGGTTTATGATGGGTGTAGCGAATGGTGGAGGACGGTAGACAGTCTATACCGCTGCGCACGCATCTCTCAGGGTGGAACAACTGTACTTTAATCTTGTTGTATCCGTCATGCATGTCACACCATTTGAACATTTTGTTGATGATTGAAAAAACACCATTCAGCAGATTCAGATCACACCACTTGAACAAAAATTGCATTTCATACAGGTCATGATGATCCTTGGGCAGGACACTTCCTGATCGGGTGTTGGTGAGCTTAGTCTTGTCTTTACAGCTGAATATGTATACAGAATCATTCGGCGGCTTGTTAGTATGGTCGCCTACCACACGGTATTGGACATTCGGGGTCTCCCCGACCCACTCCGCCACATACAAAGGCTCTTCCCCAGCGTCATTCAGATCCTTCCAGACAAATTTGTAAAATAGACCCCAGTCTTTTTCAGGAAATGTCACACATGGATCTTCCCCAGCCTGAAACTCGCCGACGCCGTCAGTGGTGTAGAGCATAACCACGCGTGTTGGTTTGTGAAATTTATACCCGAATACACGATTACTACACATCATAAATTCGGCTTCAGTCCATTCCGAAACTTCATGGAGAAAATTTGTCAAACGAACATGACCATAAGGTTTTCTCGGAGCCATAGTCAGACTTTCCATCATCCTGCTGGTCAGCCCCGTCTCGGGGGGTTGTGGGGAGGCTAAACCGTCCATGCTCATGTAGCTCATGGTTCTGTTGGTTGTAGAACACACTGACCCCATTTATATATAGAGCTGCCCTATGGAATGCCGGTGGTACATGTTCTATAACAACCGCCTCAAACTTTCTACCATAAAAAAAAAATAAAAAAAAACGAACAATGCTTATGCCAAAACAGTTGATTGATCAGATAGCTCAACACCACAACCCTTATCAATAGAGGCCAGAGCAGAGGTAGGGGGAGCGTCTGTGACACTGACTTTTTTCCTCTCACATTACCCACATCACATTGAAACCACTATGGCCTCTGGAATGCCAAAACAGTTGATTGATCAGATAGCTCAACACCACAACCCTTATCAATAGAGGCCAGATGGTCAAAACATTTCATTGATCGGATAGGCGGGGTCAACTGCTTGACCCTTAACAATAGACGCCGGATGCACAATCTCTCAAAACACATCGATTGGATGGGTGGGGTCAATAGGTCAATCCTTATCTATAGATAACGGATGCACACCAGGAAAGGGCGGGACCGGAAAAGGTCAAAGGTCAACCGGAAGTCATCAATCATTTTGACACATGGTGTCCGGTAATAACTACTGCTAATAAAAAAACGTATTGGAACTGTGAACTAGTAACTCGGTCACCTTATGTTGTTCTAAAGGCTTACCTTCACACACACACACACACACACACACACACACACACACACACACACACACACACAAAGTCCTGCTCGCACTTGCCCATTTAATTTCATGGTGGATTTAAAAAAAGAAAGAAAAAAAAATCAAGCCGATGCAAATCTGTCGTGAAATAACCCAAGCAGACCAAAATGACAAGTTATTACCTTTATGACAATCGTGTGTTGCAGACCTGTGTGCGAGTGAGCAGTATAAAAAATATAATAATGAATAGGCATGTAGCCTAATATAGTGCATGCTACTTTAATTTTGACATTCAATCGCATATCAGACGCAGACTATCCAAAAAATTTTTATGTGAATTATGAATGCTCTCCAAAAGTCACAATCTCTGGATTGTGGTTGTTTGGCTGGTAATTATGAACCGGTTGTTTGGATTTTATTATTGGCAGTTAAGTCTTTAGTATGGTCTATATGTAAAAGTCATATTAAACGCATCTTTTCTCCCCTTAACCAATCAGCTTCTTCTATTGCCGTAGTTTAGCCTGCATTACCATATGAACTCTGATTGGATGGCTGAGAGTACTCATGTTTATGTAATAATCTGCTTGAAAGAAGATATCTCCTAATATTTCCTTACTAGTTCCTTATGAGGTTGAAGATATCTGCAAATTAATAGATACTAGTAGCTATTCTCTTTTGATATCATCTATTAATTTATGACTAGTAAGTATTCCAATTTTGACTAGTATCTTTTTAAATATTACTAGTACTTATTCATTAGATACTAGTACTTATTCATTAGATACTAGTACCTATTAATTAGATACTAGTACTTATTCAATAGATACTAGTTCCTATTAATTAGATACTAGTATTTATTCCAAATGTTACTAGTAACTATTCTCATCTTACTAGTCACAACTGATTTTTTACTAGCCTTATGTTATGACTAGTCAGAACGGCCACTGTATAGTTCAATTAAAAATCTTACTAGTAAAATAAAAAATCTTACTAGTAACATTTGGAATAAATACTAGTATCTAATAAATAGATACTAGTATCTATTGAATAAGTACTAGTATCTATTGAATAAGTACTAGTATCTAATGAATAAGTACTAGTATCTAATGAATAAGTACTAGTATCTAATGAATAAGTACTAGTATCTATTGAATGAGTACTAGTAGCTAATTGATAAGTACTAGTATCTAATTAAAAGGTACTAGTATCTAATGAACAAGTACTAGTATCTAATGAATAAGTACTAGTATCTAATGAATAAGTACTAGTATCTATTGAATAAGTACTATTAGCTAATGAATAAGTACTAGTATCTAAAAAAGAAGTACTAGTACCTAAAGAATAACTACCAGTATCTAATATATATGTACTACTCACAATTGGAATAGATACTAGTCAGAACTGAATAGTTGATATCTGAATGACAGATCCCCATAGAAGTCAATGGCAAAAAAAAATTTTTGTTACTAGTAACAAAAGAATAGTTACTAGTGACTATCGAAATAAGTACTAGTATCTAATGAATAAGTACTAGTATCTAATGAATAAGTACTAGTATCTAATGAATAAGTACTAGTATCTAATGAATAAGTACTAGTAACTAATGAATAAGTACTAGTATCTATTGAATAAGTACTAGTAGCTAATTGATAAGTACTAGTATCTAATGAATAAGTACTAGTATCTAATGAATAAGTACTAGTATCTAATGAATAAGTACTAGTATCTATTGAATAAGTACTAGTATCTATTGAATAAGCACTAGTATCTGTTGAATAAGCACTAGTACCTAAATAATAAGCACTAGTCGCTAATGAATAAGTACTAGTACTTAATGGAATAGATACTAGTATCTAAAAAATAAGCACTAGTAGCATCAAAATAGAGACTAGTAGGTTAAAATGATTAAATGTTAAAACGGCTTGCCATATAAGTAGTATCTATTTAATAGGCACTAGAATAATGAATAAGTACTAGTATCTAATGAATAAGTACTACTATCTAATGAATAAGTACTAGTATCTAATGAATAAGTACTAGTATCTAATGAATAAGCACTAGTATCTAATGAATAAGTACTAGTATCTATTGAATAAGTACTAGTATCTAATAAATAAGGACTAGTATCTAATGAATAAGTACTAGTATCTAATGAAGAAGTACTAGTATCTAATGAATAAGTACTAGTATCTAATGAATAAGTACTAGTATCTAATGAATAAGCACTAGTATCTAATAAATAAGGACTAGTATCTACTGAATAAGTACTAGTATCTAATAAATAAGGACTAGTATCTAATGAATAAGCACTAGTATCTAATAAATAAGGACTAGTATCTAATGAATAAGTACTAGTATGTAATAAATAAGGACTAGTATCTAATGAATAAGTACTAGTACCTAAAGAATAAGCACTAGTAGTCATACATTAATACATGATTATCGGTGCATTAGTTAAACATGAATTAATGCATGCTCCCTTATCGTAAAGTGTTTCCATTTAGGAAATTGTAGTGTTAATCTGTTTTTAGGATTTGTGCATTGATTAAAAACAATCTGAGGTGGGCTCTGTGTTTAAAGTTTTGATGAATGGCTGTATAATGCTCCAAACAATCACAAAAAATCCTAACAATCACAAAAATAACACCAGAAATTTGCAGTATTTTTTATTTTATTAACTGAAAGTAACGGCGCGGCACGTTACAGGCTCACGCGAATGATGAAATTGTAATTGTTTACATATAGACCAAAAAGAAAGATTAATAACTGAATTTACACAAAAGACAGTTAAAAAGTTTATATGTTTCTTAATTCTTAATAGTGTGTGCTGTGGAATGATCAAAAGCTGCAAACGTTCGCTGATGTTTATAGCAACACATCAAGATCCAGTGGCCTAAACTTTTGAAGCGGATGTTAATTATTCTTATTTAATTTAACGATCTTATATCTGTCCTGTACGGAAGCCCTGAACCGCAAGGTGAGAAAAAAAAAAGAAGACGTCAAACGACGTTAACGTCTTAACGTCAAATTATCTCGTTTTAACGACATAAATATCTCGTTATAACGACATAATATCTCGTTTTAACCACATAAATATCTCATTTTAACGACATAAATATCTCGTTATAACGACATAATATCTCGTTTTAACGACATAAATATCTCGTTATGACATAATATCTCGTTTTAACGACATAAATATCTCGTTATAACGACATAATATCTCGTTTTAACCACATAAATATCTCATTTTAACGACATAAATATCTCGTTATAACGACATAATATCTCGTTTTAACCACATAAATATCTCGTTATGACATAATATCTCGTTTTAACCACATAAATATCTCATTTTAACGACATAAATATCTCGTTATAACGACATAATATCTCGTTTTAACGACATAAATATCTCGTTTTAACCGTTATAACGACATAAATATCTCGTTATTTCGACATAAATATCTCGTTATTTCGACATAAATATCTCGTTATTTCGACATAATAAGGGGACATTGTAATATGCATTAAGCTACATTTAGCGTTCTTATAATGAGTTTCTATGGGAGGAAAATGCTTAACGTCAAATTAAACGCTTTGCGTTCATATTCTGGATTTATCTGATTTTTGTAGTATACTTTATTATGATTTTAGTATCATATTGATTAATAAATGCACGCATAATTATCCGTGAACTTGATAAATGTATGTTTTTTATTAGGCTACTATATCCACAAACAAATTGCTTTCAATTATGTGTGCAAAATTCAGAATTCAACGAATGTGCAGCAAATTGTACAAATAGAGAAATGTTTGTGTACGTTTGTGACGTCTGAGTCGATCTCATTTGAGTGTATTCGGCAATTTGCTTAACGTGTAATTAAACGCGTTGAGTTTATATTCTGAGCTCAGCAGATTTTGTTGTACATATACTTTATTAGTATGATTATTTACTGTGTTTGGTCTGAACACTGTCCGTTATGTTAAGGTTTGTATTCATTTCAAGACCGGGAATTAAAGAACGCGTTGTAGTTATGTTGGGACATTCTAAAACGCTTAACGTTAAAAAGGCTTAACGTGGCTTACTGTACTAAGACAGTAATATTAAAAGACCAAACTCAGTAAACATCATATTAATAAGCTATACTATGTGCAAAAAAATAAATGAGCCCAGAATATGAATGCAACGCGTTTAATCACACGTTAAGCATTTTCCTCCCATAGAAAACCGCTATTAGAAAAGGCTTAACGTGGCTTGCAGAAGATGCTGGAAAGCCAACAATCCTGGAGGATTTTTCTAAAGAACTGTGAGCAGGTGCTCAGGACAAACATGGGACTTTAATGCATTTTCAAGGTATGACGCAATACTGAGAATCAAATAAAACGTTTGAGCTGCCTCATTTCTGTAAATGCAGATTTATTATCTTGTGGACTAGGCTATAACATATGTTTATAGCCTGTTGCAGTGCTAAATAAAGATGTAGACTAATTTATGAGTTCTTATTTGTGAAAAAAAATACAAATTATTGATATTTTGCAGATTCTGCAAGCTGTAGCTACATAACTTATGATTTCATGAGGCTAACGAGTGCAATGCGGATATTGATAATACTATGGAGCTAGGCAGCATTATTCCATATTTTACTACAATATTTAAATAATTGTAAAAGTTTTAAATTATTTTGTTTCGTGATTTTACATGGCCTGTAAATCACAATTTTTAAATTCTCTGAAAATGTCCACGTTTTCGATGATAATGTAGCAATGGTGTGAACGCGTTTAAGACCGAGCTATTAAGGCGCTGTCCCCTAACTTAGACTGGGAGAGGAACTTAACATGTTAAGAAATGTAGGCTACTGAAAGAAACGTTGAATTTAAGAGAATGGTTTTTTTTCTTCTTCTTTTTTTTTTTTTTTGCTGAGTTTATGAAGTTTCAATCATTTTAGGTTTTGTCATGATGCCTGGCTTAAAGCACATCCACCACTTTGAAGAGAAAATTGTGGCAATAGACACATAAAAACATTTTCACTCAGATATATTGCTCTTGCACAATTAATAATAAAGAAACACTAGCAGCAGCAAGTCTAGTGCTAATTATTATTAGTGTTTATAGGCAGGATTTTCACAGACAATCACTGTCATTAATAAATAAATAAAAGTTTCACGGGCATACCCCGCCCCTAAAATAATGACGTCAAGTGCCACTTTACCATGCATTTTTTGAAAGTGCATCAATCGATCGGCATCTGATCTGATATGGACACGCAACAGCAAAACAGCGATAATTTTATACAAAACAACGAACAACCTACAGTAGCCATATTTGATAGAGTGTTTAACGCACTGCAACGTGCCAGACGCGAATTAATGGCTTCAAATACAGCTGATACTAACATTTTAACTGCAACCAGAACACTTCAGGAGGCGAAGAAATCAAGTGCAAGGTAGGTAGTCTACTTTTGTGAGTATGGATGAATTTCATTTGAATAGTGACTAACGTTACATCGAAAAAGGTTATAAACCTAAGTTTGTTAGAAGGAGGAAAAAGGAGTAACGTTAGGCTTAAAGGGTACATTAACGTTAAAAGAATTTAACTAACGTACTGCTGATGACGCATTATGAGTAGAGTAGGCCTAGTTGTGTAAGCGGTGGACTATGATAACATTAACAACACATTTGGCAGATGGAAAATATTTTAAGAGAAATATGCGAGTAGTTTGAGAGTAGAAAGATCAACTCATTTTGGCGGGCTTTGTTAGCGCTTAAGCAGCGACAAAATGTCTGCTCAAGATCGCCCCCTATTGTCCTAATTCAGTTACTGATTTAATTTACTTCTTTAAGTGGACTATAATATTAGTGCACTAATGTAGGGAATTATGATTAAGAGTATAGTTGGCGATTTCGGATACAGCTGAGCCTTTAAATATACAAAGACTATATTAATATGAACGCAATTTCAAACGTCTCGCCTTCTAAGTAAAAGAGCCAATCAGCACGTCGTAGCGTCACTGCAGGTGGTTTAGCTCTGGTGAAACCATACATTGGATGCGTTCCAGTCACTGATCTAGATAGCTCATGACGTTCTAAACCATAGACATAATAATACAAATATCCATTTAAATGCAGAGGGTGTTTGTGTTGTAAGAATGTACAGGAGATTTTAGATTTTAAAACGGTGTCTCCTTAGGCAATGTTTTCTCAGTCAAATCATACAATTTCCTATTGATTCAATAGAACGCCTGAGCTCACTAGGGAATACCAATAAGGTGGCGCGGTGGCTTCACTGTTTATGACGTCATGAGCTATCCAGTTATTCTATATAGATCTGGGCCCATATTCATAAAGAATCTTAATGCAAAGAGTTGTTCTTAGTGACAAAATTCTAAGAAATTCTTAGAAATGTGGGCGTTTACTCTTAAAATTAAAGAAAAAATCCTAGTAAAGAAAAAAGTAATTCAGAAAGCATCTTAACCCTTAAAAGAGGTCTTAAGGTCAAAATTGTTAGGAGTACGGACAAGGACTTTAAGAGGCTTAAGAGTTTCTTTAGCAGAGGAGAAAATGGCAGAAAGACGAAGAGGGAGAAGACAATAGATGACAGTGAGTTAATAAGACGCTATAGATTGACACCCGGCCCAAATTTTCCTTTAAGGATGGCCTTGTGTTCATCCACTAAATGGGCTAACAGTAAACACTGTTCCTCTGTTCAGTTGGGCTTTCTCATCCTTCTTGGTTTTGATTCCATGTTTGTTACATTAAAACCAACATTCAAACCACCACTTAAATAGACTTGCCAGAAATCAGTGTAATTGGAAAGAGTGGAACCATTTTTATCATTCTAAGCCAATCAAATACCTTATAGGAAATTAACAGCATGGTAAATAAAATAAAAGGACACATATATAATGTGTGTGTGTGTGTGTGTGTGTGTGAGAGAGAGAACGGTCAAATAGGAAAAATTACGCATGTAATTTCAAAGTGAAGGCTTAGAATAGACCCTATACTTAAAATCACTCTTTTTTCCCTTCTTGGACAACCAACCAATCACAGTCTTCAAAAGATTGTGTCATACATAGCAACGGGGTCAGCCCCGCCTCCTCACTAAGATAAAAGTTTTTGTCTTTTCCTTACTCAGAGTTGCTCTCAGATCGGTCCCGAATCGCTCTTAAGCTAAGACTCCTACGTAGAAAGTTTTTAAGCTAAATTAAGAGTTTTCTGAGAGGATTCTTAGAATCTTTATGAATACGGGGCCCTGTGGTTCCAGTCCACTTTTAGACACGCACTTGCGAACTTCCCTAAGCACTTCCCCTCGGGGGAATCCCTGCCGCCATTTTGAAGTGCGTTCCACTTCGTGAATCGGACGAGGGAAGTTTATATGACAGACCCTCGTTCCCTCGATTTGACCGAGGGAGCGGGTCTACTTCATATGTACACTTCTGGCAGCTCCATATACCGCAATACAACACGATTGTGACGTCACCGCAGATCTCTAATCTAATCTTCACCACCAAAAACAACTCTATTAATTATATTTTTTTAATATAAAACAACCCAAACACACCTGTATAAATTGGATGCTGCATTAAACAAATTCTTAAAGGGAATAAAAAAACAAAAAAAAACAACAACTCCATAGCTGATTCCAAGTGATCAAGGGCTTAGGATGTTTCCAGTCCAGCCCATTGCAGTTTCAGCCAGTAGTGGGCACTCAATGTCGTACATCCGAGTGAACGAGACGGAGGGAAGTTAGCAAGTGAAGGGCATAACACATTTTGGACTGGAATGCAGCCCCAGACTATGGCCCTGTTTACACGAAGGGAAAACGCAGATATTTCCCTGCGGTTTGGCCTCTCATTTACACGAAAACTCAGTTTTTATCACAGAAAAACGATTATTTCTAAAAACTCCGGCCAAAGTGGAGATTTCTGAAAACGCCGGTTATTGTTGTCGTATCAACTGGGAGAAACGGGGTTTTAGGTTCTCTGTTGTTGATTCTGATTGGCTTGCATGGCTTTATCCTTCTCCCTACACTGCCGCCCATAGGTTTGGCATAGTTATGATGGCGCTCGATGGCGTATTTATGCGGGTTGTGTGCACAATGTTATTATTGAAAACGGGGGGGGGGGGGGGGTATTTCGTTTCTCTAAATAGAAAGGCTTTGTGTAAACGAGGCTATAAAGCAGGAAACATGAAGGTCTGAACTAAAAAAACACCTTGCCTAGTGCACCTACAACATCCTGTGACGTTCCACAAATTTTTAACCATCCGCACCTGCAAACAATCACCACAGCTTATTAAGGACTAAAAGGTTTTGAGCTATGGTGATTCTAGAGACTATTAGTCACCAAACACCTGATTCAACTCATCATCTTATTTGTAGAGACTACAAGACATGGACTGGGTTTGTCTATTAAGGACGATATCTATCATGCAGTGCTGAGGGAATACCAATACAGGAACACATAAAGAAAATACATTTGATTAATACTAATAGCTCTTTTGATTAGGCACACCCACCAGAAGAGGACGTTCGACCTGGCAAGTGGGCCTCTTCTCCTCCCAGGACCAGATATTGAGAGACTGCCACCTTTGTCTGAGCGTAATATACTGACAAATAATGGATTAGGTTTGTCATTCACTCTTAAGCCATGGAGTGGTTCATTGTTTTACATAAATAAATGTTATTTAAAACTATGTTTATAATGAAAAATATTTCAAAACACAATACATTTCACAATATATTTTTCAAGGAGTTCCAGCAAAGGAGATCGCAGATGGCCAACTGTCCACAGTTGATTTGAACTGGAGTCTGGGAGATTTAAATAATTTAGTTTGTCAGAGCTTCCCTATGATTAGCTTAAACCTGATTGGGTTTGAGTTGGCAAAAGTGGATAAGGCAAGACGCATTAAGAAGATCCACAAGCTCTACGAGGGATCTAAAGAAGATTGTGGGGGAAAAGCAGACTTTATGTTGTCCCTCGTGCTGAAGTGTGCCAGGTACGTTGTAGTTTCAGTGTACAAATGTATGGCTTAAAATTCACTGAGATTTCATCATGATGATGTTTTCTGCAGACAAGCAACATGCCACTAAATGCAGCAATCACAGATGGACCTGAAACAACAAGTGGTTTAGAGGTAATGTAAAAGTTATTTCAGTTGCTTCTTTTTACAGAATTAAATTATGACAAAAAAATCTTAAAAGACCTAAACTGTGATAACATATTTAACTTTTTTGTAACAGTTAGCTTTTATTGTCAGCCTCTTTATTTTTAGTATTGTACAGAAACACTGAATGACCAATCATCTCAATTGCAGAGTCATTCAATTGAGTAATAATTCATCAGTTAATTGTAAATACGTTCATTAAAACGTGGTTGAGACCTTTTTAGTTCTAATTTTAAAGTTCTGTAATAAAAATTCTTGATTTACGATGTTTCTGAAAAGTTGGTGTAGCAAATTAGCCCAAAAGGGAAATGTATAACTATAAATATTGAAATTGCCTTAAAGGAATGCGCACACACACCTAATCTGTTTGTCCACCAAGCCGACAGTACAATCTTTTATAATCATCTTTTCATAAAGATTATTCTTCATGGCCAAGAATAATAACTTTCTTGTTCTATATACTAACAGCATAAAAGCATGGAGCAAAATCCTTATTGTATCCAAATGTTACATTGGTTGATCTTTAAATTCACTGAGATTTCATCATGATGATGTTTCTGCAGACAAGCAAACATGCCAATAAATGCAGCAATCACAGATGGACCTGAAACAAGTGGTTTAGAGGTAATGTAAAAGTTATTTCAGTTTCTCATAGGGCTGCCACTTACTAAGGTTTATTTTTTGTTGTGATTTTATTTTTTTTATTGCTTTTGGTTTGTTCACTATTTTTATTGCTTTTGCCATTAGTCGACTAATTGCATGTTTATATTAATTTAATGACTTTTAATAAATATACGCAAACTTTAGGATTTACTGCCCGACACACTGTAATTACCACAAGGACCCACTGTTAACCATCTGTTCCTTTACGGACTGTCTGACTTTGCTACGACGTTTAGTTCTAACCGACTATAATTTTGTTCGACTAAGCTGTTTCTAGTTGAATAACAAGTCAACTTTTAGGGGGCAGCCCTAGTTCCAGATTAATCTGAAAATAATAACATGACCAACCATTTATTGCTATGGTAATTTCCTGTACATGTACAAAGCAAACTTCTTAACCACAGTTTTAAGTGAAAATTTTTTCTGCAGCAGAGGCGCTGACCATCTCAGATCCTTATCCGTCTCATGTAAATTACATTTGGCCAAGGCTTCAAAACCGGACTCCGGTTACAAATGATAGACCTAATAACCTCTGCACTAAGATTGCTTTATTAATAATCTTCCTATCAGTTTCATCATCTCAGCATCCTAATACTTAGAAGAACTCGATACTGCGACAGAAACTTTTAACACTCTCTTTTCAGCCCTTTAGATACAGTTCTCCGTTGCGCTTAAAGAAGATCAAAGAAAATCGTCTTACGCCGTGGTACAAAGAGCACACTCAGCCCTTATGAGAGCAGCCAGAAAAATGGAGGAGCGCAACTGGAGAAAACAAAACTAAAGGTATTTCGCCTTTCTGGAAGAGAGGCTCGATTGCTACAGAGAGGCTTTAAAAGCTGCTGATCTGCTTATTTATCAACCCTATTTAGCAGAAAATAAACAAAACCCGAGTGTAGTGATGTTCAGTGTAGTTGGTATGGAAGAAGAAGACGAGGTCGGCGAAGTTTGGGACTCATCACTTAATTAATCCCATCAGAATAACATGAAATTCAAACCAGTGCGCTCGTGCGCGCCGCCGTGGAGTACACTCACGGCACAACAGAAAACACACAGTCACCGAACAAAACACTCAGTCCTACGGTTCTTGACCACACGTCCACAATCTAGTGCGAGTCCCAGGTCCTCTCTCTCCTCACTCACACCGCCGCAGCTTATATGCCATCTCCACGCCAAATTACTGCAAACCGACACAGGGTGTTGTTATCTGCCCTTGACCCCAACTGAACTCACCGCGCTGCACGCTGACTTCTCTCCCGCTACAGACTTCGCGGAACCCCGCCCCCCTCGCCACAAACCCCACCACCGCACTCTCACCGGGGAGGGCCGTCCGGCCTGCAGACCTCCCCCCCCCCCCCCCCCTACCTGGAGAGGAAGTCAGCACAACCATTTGTGCACCCGGCCTGTAGGATCACCTGAACTTAAAAGGCTGCAAAGCAAGATACCAACGAGTGATCCCGCGCGTTGTATCCTTCATGCGGTGGAGCCACTGCAGGGGAGCGTAGGTCCGAACAGAGGTGATACACCCGCCCCAGGAGGTAGTAGCGGAGTGATTGAACGGCCCACCTGATAGGCCAGGCAACTCTTTTTCAAATGATGATGAAACAATCGTCTCTCTCTTATAGTGCTTGCGACTGATGTACAGCACCGGCCGTTCTTCTACACCTCCACCTCCTGGGACAGGACGCGCCAGCCCCCTGTCGATGCGTCAGTCTGCAGGAAAAAAGGAAGAGAGAAGTCAGGAGCATGCAAAACTGCCGCCAACAGAGCAGCCTTTATCTGGGTAAAGGCCCTGCTGGCAGTGCTCCCCGTCCGACTGGACCGTATCTGGCGCTTCCTTTTTTAGTTAGATCAGTCAGCGGGCTAGCGATGTCCTAATAATTAGGACAAACCTCCTGTAATATCCCGCTAGCCCCAGGAATCTGTCTAACATCCTTCTTGGTCTTATGGTCTCGGGCAGGTCGCAACTGCTGCCGTCTTAGCAATTTGGGGACGCACCTGTCGGGACCCAAGTGGAAACCCAATACCTTACTTCCACGCGCCCCAACTGCACACTTCTTCGGGTTGGCCGTGAGGCCCCCCTTTCTCAGCTCCTCAGGACAGGCCGGCAACATGCTGCATATGACGCGTCCAAACGTACTATAGATGATATTATCATCCAAGTAGGCAGCGGCATATGCAGCATCGCCCGAGAATACATTGTCCATCGACGCTGGAAGGTCCGCTGGAGCCCCGAACAACCCGAAAGGAAGGGTAACATTGTGTCATCAAAACGGCGTACGTGAAAGCTGTTTTTTTCTTGGACATTGGAGACACGGGAACTGCCCAAAACACATGTTAAGTCCAATGTCGAATAAAAACGAGCCGTTCCCAGGCCGATCAACAATTCGTCAACCCTCGCATTGGATCGGCATAAAAAACAATTTGGACACCGCGTTTCACCTTTCCTAACGTCGACACAGAAGCGGAATCGAGCCGTCGTTTAGAACAGGACTACGGGCACGCCCATCACAGCTCGACTCTTCAATTACCCCCATCTCCAACATAGTGATTCTAATTCCCAGTCTGAACTACCTTTATTCTTGTGTTCAGGCAAACGATAAAGGGGGCAATCTACCACTACCTCCAGTTCCTCACAACGGGTGCTGAATGAGTTCGTCCGACCAGGCAAGGAGAAAACACATCCGTAAACTCGGCTTGAATAATTTTTACCCGTCAGTGACTGGGAGGGCGAGATGTGAACTCCACCAAGAGCAGCGCGAGAGATTGCGATTTTGAGCTCGCCTCAGGCCCGAGATCCTCCTCTCCACCACCACCGTCGCCAGCATCACTGGACCTCTGCCTCAACCCACTTTTTGAGGAGGATGAGGTGATAGATTTGATGTGCTCCATCCCTCTGTCTGTACGGGCTACCTGCATAGTTAAGAACATTAACTCGCCGTGTGAACCTCAAAGGGCCCTTGCACTTTGGCGAGAAATAATTTAGAGCTGGAATAGGGAGTAATTACAAGACCGCCTTATCTCCCGGTGCAAATTGGCGGAGTCTAGTTCCCTGAGTTGTAAAGCTGCTCTGTCTGCCCTGGGCCTGTAACAAATTCTCGGGCATAGATATCCGCCCCAAATGTGGAGTTTTGTTCTCAGGTCCCAGGACATACGGAATTTCGTTCTTAGCAGCGGTCGGTCCGTCCTCCCAAGTCTCTCTAAGAAACGTCAGCACCCCGCGGGGTTGCCGTCCGTAGAGAAGCTCGAAGGGGAAAAACCCCGTGGAGGCATGTGGGACCTCGCTACAACGAACAAGAGGGGTTCTAGCCATTTATCCCAATTTTTTGGCGTCTTTCGTGAAACGAACTTACGAATCATGGCCTTCAAAGTGGCTAATAAAATCTTTCCACCTAAGCCGTCGTCTGTGGTGGTATACGCTAGTGCTAATCGGATTTAATGCCCAACATTTACGTAGAGTTCGCGAATCGTTCGAGCCATTAACGCCGTCCCTTATGAGTGAGAATCTCCTTGGGGATTCCCACACTGGAGATTAGCGTGAAGAGTGCGCGCGCAACACTTTTAGCCGAAATGTTCAAGCGGGACTGCTTCTGGGTATCGCTGCGTAGTCTACCATAACCAACGCAAAGCGATGCCTCGTGCCGACCGCTCTAATGGCCCGATGAGGTCCATACAATTCTCTCGAAGGGGACCTGCATAACGAAAGGTGGGGCCAATGGTGCTTTTGGAATTGGCCCTGGTGGATTCACCACGACATTCCGACAAGACGCGCACCACCTGCGCACGTTCTGTGACTGCCCGGCCCATAAGAACCGGCCATGAGGACGGTTAAGTGTCGCCGCCTGCCCTAAAATGCCCGCCATTGGGTTTGAGTGAGCCGCCTGAAAAAGCATTATCCCCCCGCGGCTTTTAGGAACCAACAACTGGATGTATCTTCTTTTGTCTGGCGACTTGGGTCACCCAACAACAATATAAAGGGGGGGGGGGGGGGGGGGGGGGAAAAAAAAAAAAAACTGAGAGAAACAAAGAAAAGAAAAAATGAATTTTTTAAAAAATAACAAAAAAAGGGGGGGGGGGGTTTTTAATTAAAAAAAAAATAAAAAATAAAAGAAAGAAGAAAAAAATATAGATATTAAAAAATTACAAATTAGACTAAAATTTAATCTTTTTTTTAAGAAATCACAAAAAATTTAAAATAACATCACAAAGCAACCCACAGCACAGGCAATTAATGTGTGGTAGACCCTCTCCGCCCCCACCCGCCCTACCCCCGGGTGGGATGCCCAGAAACCCCCCCCCCCCCCACCCACATCTCTCTTCCCAAACTGCCCCTACGCGCCCCGACCACCCCCCCAACTCAAGCTCCCGCCTCCCACCCCCCCCACCCCCCCGCCCGAGCCCCCCGCCGTCCCACGCTACCGCCCACCCAAACCACTCCGCACCCCCCACACTATAACCCCAGCCCCCTCGTGGCACCGCGCGCCGAAGGACAGGCAGCGGCGCAGGCCTTCTCATGCTGCTTCCCATCAATCCGCGAACATTCGAATCACCAACCCTGGGACCTGCACCCATGGGCCCTCCACGCGCACGTAGCGCACCGTTTCTCACCGGACGCCCTCTGTACCCCAGCTCGCCGACCTTGGTCCCGGCCTCAGCAATCCTCCCGCTGAACCACCGCTGTCTATTCCCATGTATTTAGATTTTCCAGAGGCACCCCTGAAAAACCCCCAATCACTTCGTTAAAGGCCGGCAATTCGTATCGCAGCAGAACTGATGCCGAGTGCGGGTTTACGGCCACCTCCCCACACAGCTTTTGCCCCTGATTTGAACTACGACCCGCCATTAACGGTATCTCACCACCCCCGCCCTGCACACACCGCCCCTTAACCAACCGGCTGGCTATCCAATGCCCCGGATTGTAACAGACTTCTGATGATATCGAGGTTTGGTATTACAGCCTGATCCACCAAGAGCTGAATAAGTACCCCCTAGATACTCACAGGTATCTGGTAGCAGGCCAGTTGATCGGGGGCAGCCATGCGGCGCGTCGGGACTCGGACAGCCGTCCCCACCTCCATCACCGACACCGACAACAAAGTGACCCGGTCCGCCGCAGCGCCAACATGCCGGCCCAGGCCTCCCCGCCGCTCCAGTGGCGGATGCGGGTCAAGGAAATTGGCGAGGAGAGTGCAGGCTGCCCGACTCGGGACGGGTAGTCGTATGAAGCGGGCCCCCTGGGTGGGGCCCGGGTATGCAGGACGGGCTCCCGCCGCGTCCCTGTCCTCCACCTTGCCGCCGGCCAGGCCGCCACCAGCCCCCCGCGAGACTGGGAAGGGGCACAGGTTTGGGGAGAGAAGGGTGGTGAGAGAGAGAGAGCAGAGAGAGATGGAGAGAGATATAGCCAGATTGGAAGGGGCTCGCCGACCCCTGAGCACACCACGCATGTGGTCTTTTCCGCCAGTGTGGATGGCCTTTCCCAGCGACGTCGGGCGTGGCACTGGACCCACTGAGCAGTTTTTCCTCGGTAGAGTAACGATTACTGCATCCAGTACCCCCTTGTTGATGACATCCTCGCCGTCGCCTCCGTCGGCCATCAGCCATCTGCGGCAGGAGTCCCGGAGCTGATTGCGCCAGCACGAAGTGTCGTCCAGACCTCCCCCAGCGCAAGGACCGGAACCGCTGGCGATGTTGTTCAGGGGTTCCGGCGACCCGCTGCAGATGGCGCGCCTCAGGTCCTTCGTAACCAGGAGTTCTGGACCAGGCAGCTGGTGGCGGCGATTCTGGGACCACCCGACCACAGTGGATGAGTCGCCATGGGCCAGTCACGCTTGGGGTCCATCCCCGGCTCGCGACCTCTCAAAGAGGGTCCAGAACGCCTCCGGATCGCCTGGGGGAACGCCATTTTGTTGAGGAGGCAGGGGCGGGCCGAGGGCCTAGCTGTAGCGGGGACGGCCCAACCTTCCCGGGTCGAGCCAGCTCCGGAACAACTCGCGTCTTCTTGCTGGCCCTCGAGAAGCATCTGGAACCGTTTGATCCTGCTCCTCCTTTACGGCCAGCAGGGCGTGGTGTTGCTCCCGGTGAAGACCCGCGAGCGTCTGGATGGCCTCCGCAAATGGCGAGTCCCCGGGCGGGGTCTGCATGGCGCGGCAGTCTCTTCTTCCCGGTTTCGGCACCAGTGTAGTGAATGTTCAGTGTAGTTGGAGGAAGAAGAAACGAGTGTCGGCGAGTTTTTGGGACTCGCACTTATTAATCCCTCAGATTAACAGGAAATTGCAACAGTGCGCTCGTGCGCGGGCCGCCGTGAACACTCCCGGCAAACAAAAACAAACAGTCACAGAACAAAACACTCAGTCCTACGGTTTCGTGACCACAACGTCCACAAGCGTAGTGCGAGTCCAGGTCTCCGCTCTCCTTCACACCTCACCCGCCGGCAGCTTATAGCAGGGGGTGGAAGGGGGGGGGGGGTCCTCCCCACGCCAATTACTGCAATCAGACACAGGTTGGTTCGATATCTGCACTTGACCCACTTACGCCCCCGCGCGGCTCGCTGACTTCTCTCCGCTACAGACTTCGCGGAAGCCACGCCGCCCCTCCGCCACAACCCGAGGTATTTTATTTGAAACATTGGCTAATACAAATGAAAAAAAAAGCGTCAAGCACAAGAAGTTTCCAAGCAGCACAACTAAATGACTTATGACCTTCTTCACTTATAAAATTGATAATATCCAGGGAGAAATTTAGAACTATTCAACTGTCTAATAATGATTTCATCAGAGTGCATGGTAAAGTATCCCCTAAGGAAAAATTTTGATTCATTCATTCTATAGAAGAGGAAAATTTTCGAACCTCGTTTAATGTCAGTTCATCATAGAGGACAGAAGCAATTGGCAAGTAAATCAGGTTATTAAATTATAGAGATACTGAACCGGGACATGGGGCGTGGCAAGGATGTGCGAGGGACTTCGATGTCAGGAACGAAACGTGCAGTGAGAGGGTGACACGACGACTCATGGGGGGAATGGTGGAACCGGGACTGGCGGATTAATGCGAGAATGAAACAACAGGCTTAATTTTGGAAACATGAAAAATGGGGTGAACCCTCCTGTACACCGAGGTAAACTGAGAGCGGACTGCCACCAACCAATGATCTTGGTGACAGTGAACCGGGCCAATGAAATTTGAAGCAAGTTTATTAGAAATGGAAGCGAGAGGAATGTTTTCTTGTAGCAAGACAAACTTTTTGACCAACGACGTATACGGGAGGCTTTCGACGGTGCGCTCGGCCTTGGCCTTGTGCGCGCCCCACATTGTTTCTGGAGTAGAGTCTCACGGGCTCTAGTCCAAGTGCGGTGAACACTCCTGGACTAAGGTGTGGGTGGGAGGGGATCCGCAACCTCGGATTGCAAACTGGGAAAAATTGGTGGCTGAGTAACCTAAACTACACACAAACCGAGATAGCCCTTGGCAGACACAGTTAACGTGTTTGTGGGCGTACTCCACCAATGGACAGTTGTTGGCTCCATGGAGAAGGATTCTTGGTAACCAAACATCGCAACACCCTCTCCAATCCTGGTTGGCTGTCCTCGGTTTTTTGCCATTGCTGCTGGGGCAGGAAACCCTGAGGACAGACCGAACCGTCTCTCCCAGTAATTTACAAACTCTCAGCAAAAATTTTGGACACAAACTGGGTTCCCTGTCAGAGACCAACGTCCTTTCGGGAGGCCATGTAAGCGAAAAGTGTAATTTGGGTAAGGGGATAAATGGCCCCTTCGAGAACCATCCAACTAAGGTCAAAAGACTGTTTCTTGGAACCCGGGGTGGTTCGAGAAAGAAAAATCAAAACGACCAAAAAAGTGCCCACCGAGCCTGCCTGGAGTTCAATCGCTTACGTTCTGACGATAAAGGTACCCCCGACCCCCTCTTACCAGTGCGCCATTACCTCCAACGCTAACTTGACTGCAACAACTCGTTACCAATGTCGTAATTGGCTTCGCAGGGACAAACGATGAGAAACAAAAACGTTCAGGGATGCAATCTTGTCCGTCTGCAGAAGAGCGGTTGTGGGACAGCACTGCGCTACTCCCACCTCTGATCGCATTGACCTCCACACGAACGACCGTGAAGGATCATGGGCAATAAAAGGAGGGCTGAAACAAGCGCCTTTTAGTTATGCAAACACAGCCTCAGCTGTGTCTGACCACCTGAAACATAGTTCTGGGGGAGGTCCAAAGGCAGTCAGAGGTGCGGCTAGTTGACTGACGTTGCGAATAAAACGCAAGATAGAATTTAGCGAACCCCAGAACCTCTGTAGGGCCTTACGGAATCTGGACTGGCCAATCTACCACCAGCCTAACCTTCTCAGGGTCCTAAGCCCTCCTTCAGACGAAATATGTACCCTAGGAAAGGAACAGACTGTGCAAGAAAACCATTTCTCCACCAAGGACAAACGCCCATTCTCTACAACCTCTTGAAGCACTCGTCGGACGGTTTGCACATGTTTCCTGGAGAAAGGAAAAAATCATATGTCCCATCCAGTATAACATATATGAACTGATCTATCCAAGTCTCGCAATCACTCCATGACCAGCGCCTGGAAACTGCTGGGAGTTGGACAGCCCGAACGGCATGACCAAATATACAAAGTGCCCCCTGGGGGAGTTAAAAGCAGTCTTCACTCACCCACCTCCCTAATGTGAACCAAATGATACGGTGACGTATCCCATTTCGTGAAGATGGACGCTCCCTGTAACCTCTCAAAGGCTGAAGACAACAACGCAAAAGATAAGTATTCTTTACTCATATGTTGTTCAACCCCGGTAATCATACAAGTCGCAGAGACCGTCCTATCTTCCCCACAAAAAAAGAACCCCGCCCCCGCTGGAGAAGAGTAAAGGGCAAAATGAACTTAGTTGCCAAGAATCAGAAATATATTTTCCTCCAAGCTTTCCTCTCTCTGGAGACAGAAAGCGAGTATAACTCGCCTTTAGGCGGAGACTTACCTGGCAGTAAAATCTATGGCACAGTCATCGGGACGATGCGGAGGGAAGAGAAGGCAGCACAGACTTGCTGAACACTTCCTTCAGGTCGAAGTCCTCGCGGCACGTTAGACAAATCCCCTGCTCCTCCTGAAATAAAGAAACAGGCACAGACGGGCAAGCAGACACAAGACAAGACCTTTGAACATTCCTTCTCACTCCCAGCACAGCCTTTTGATGCCCAGTCCACTAGAGGTTGTGACGGGATGAGCCAGGGGTGTCCAAAATGATGGGTGCCAGGGGTGAATCCAGCATGTACAAAAAAACATCCTCGGAGTGTTTGCCTGGAAGTGAAGAGGGTGATGTCCTCAGTAGTGAATGAAATGGTGGGAAGTTCTTGACGTTAGTGGCGTGAACTGCAATCTTCTGTGTGAGGGGTTTAAGGGGGATTTGAAATCTATGTGCAAAAGGTATGGTCCATAAAATACCTTCAGCCCCGGAGTCCAGAAGTGCTCAACATTTGTGCTGGGAACTGACCATCTTTTGTTCTTACCGAGGAGTGTAGATGTGGATGCGGTCTTTCGTCGCAGAGATCCCGAACCCGGATAGTAGCCTCATACTTTGATACTAAATACTATCGGGCTTAGCCTTTTAACCGCAGTTGAACGGCATATATGTTCCCTTCCTCCACAGTAGAGACAAAGGCCTGGGATCTTCCGCCTCTCCCCCTCCTCCCGGAAAGCCGGAGCTCGTTCCCACCTGAATGGGTTCGTGATCGAAGAATGGGCTGACGGCCCGCCACTGACCTGGACCCTCGGCACCTCTAGAGAGACCCGCAGGCCAAGTCAATGAGTCCATTTAGCGAGGTAGGGAGGTCCCAGGGGTGTAGATCTCCTTTGGGACGCGGGCAGCCGACACCATGCCAGGAACATGTCCCACTGCGCTTCCTGTTCAATGACATTCTGCCGCCAGGGTCCGAATCGATGGAAAAATCCTAAACCGACCTCTCTCCCTGATGCAGGTCGGCCCAACCACCCTAGCGGCCTCTCTCCCGCGACGGCTGCGGTCGAATAACCCGTCTCATTTGAGCGGAAAGTGTCTGGAAACGAGGCACAGCATGGGTCTTGGTTCGCCACCACCGCCATTCCCCATAGCGCCGCTCACCCAGTCAGAAAGTTTAACACAACCGCCACTTTGGCCTGTCATTGTTTAAAAGTTCTGGTTTGAAGAGCGAAGTGCAATCGAGCATCGTGTTAAAAATGCTCTGCAGAAAGGCAGACTCACCAGAATAGACTTCCGGACAGGTAGGGCGGGGCTCTGACTGGGAGGGTTCTGTTGGGGAGTGGGGGGAACGGCTGGTGTGGGTGGCGCAGCGGACTCGTAGAAGTTGATCTGTTGTTAAGCCTCGGACACCTGCGCACCAAAGATTGTAACCGCACGACCCGTGTCATTAAATTTCTCTCCTGAGAATCCATTCTTCGTACAACTATGGTGAAATGAATTTCTTCCAACGTCGTTGTACAAAACCCTGCTGAGCTTCCATTGCTTGTCAATCGTTCTGTCATGTTCTTCAATAGAGTACAGGAAGCAATTGCAAGTAAACTCAGGTTTATTAAATGATAGAGAAACTGAAGCGGGGGGGGGGGGGGGGGGGGGGGGGGGGACACCGGGCTGGCAGGATGCGCAGGGACTTCGAGGTCAGGAGCGGAAACCGTGCAGTGAGAGGTGACTCGAAGACAACGAATCCGAACACCATACGACGAAATCCACAGGAGATGACGATAATCCACAGGCACACAAACACAGTAAAGCAGGAAGAACCGGGACTGGAACGCCGACACACAAGACACCAAACAACTCTGACTAAGGGGATGAGACAACAGTGAGTATATATAAGGATGAGATAGACTGCAGCTGGTGATGAATGATGATCAGCTGGAATCCGGATCAGGGGTAGATGACACCCAGTCACGCCCACTACAGCAAGTCTTATCATACACAACATAAACACAAGATGAAAGGAAGCAATGAATTTGTATACGTGACAGTTAAAATCATCTAATCGACCCCATGTAGGTTTTAGAGCCCCGATACGACTAACTACGAAAGAGAATGCTTCAGATATCATAGATTCTTCTTCCAATATCATTAATCACATCTTTGTCACTAGGACAACGTACCAAAAAACTTTTTAAGCGGGCTATAAAACCACTTTGTTAAAAAAACGCAATTGATCGTACAGAATTAGTCAATTACAGCCGATGCTCAATCTAACCTTTCTGTCAAAGATACTAGAAAAAGGGCAGTAACCTCACAACTGTGTTCCTTTTTAGAAAGAATGATAACTAAAAGGGATTTTCGTCAGGATTTGGACCGTACCATAGTAAACTGAGACAGCTCTCATTAGAGTTACAAATGAATTGTCTCTTATCAACGATCGTGGATGTATCTCTTAAATTTTTTTCTCCTATTCATGTGAGTAATCAACTGGTAAAGTTACATGATGATATATGTAAGTTACATTTTTTACCCTATTCACCTGCAGTGTCTCGCCTTAAAAGACTAATGAAGGCATATGACTCGGTTTTGTAACTTGTTATCTTACGCACATTCCTACATGTGGCCAAACTTCTAGCCGTCAGTGTATTTGGCACGTTGTTAGTTTCTCCAGTAGGGGCGTCTTTAACATGCTATGTTCAGATTTGTATTTTGTCGTATCTTTGGTTTTACTGTGAAAGGTTTATTGGTGTAAATCTCTTCTTTATCATATTAAAATGATTTTACTGTGTGGGTGAAATCGTGGCAGTGCCCTTTACAGTCCACCCTTCGCAAACTGTTCATTCAAACCACATGGAAATGCAATCACTCTCATTGTAAAATTATAATATAGCCTATTTATGTATAACTATATACCTTTTAAAACAGGCTTGCATTAAAATTGCCCTTTGTGTTGATCA
The DNA here is from genome assembly GCA_030578275.1 of Meda fulgida. Classification (NCBI taxonomy): domain Eukaryota; kingdom Metazoa; phylum Chordata; class Actinopteri; order Cypriniformes; family Leuciscidae; genus Meda; species Meda fulgida. The sequence continues at coordinate 38,139,638 of CM060617.1, read as the reverse complement.
GGAATAAACAAAGAGAGTTAGGCCTACTATTCTTCTTTTAAATGGCTTAAAAGTAGTCTAATACTCGATTTAGGGGTGACAAAGACCCAAAAGAACAACCAGGGCAAAAGAAGCAGGTGACCGGCTACATAAAAGTAACATTTGAGCTAAATAATGACACTATTGTCTTTTAGAGTGCTGAATCTCCATAGTTGAGTTTCCATAATTGACTCTGCTATTTTCCTGTTCATCACTGTGAGCTGCTTTGACAAAATCTGTATAAAGCGCTATAGAAATAAAAGTGACTTGATATAAGGCAATTGAAGACCCAAAAAAGCACACGACTTCAAAATACTTTGAAATGTCTCGTAAAAAAAAAGAAAAAAAAAAGGAAAAAACGGCTTAGATGACCTGTTCAGTTTATTTCATTAGCTATTTATCTTCACTAAAAGTGAAAATGTCACAAATCCAGCCATTTTCCCCCGCTAAATCTATAATGCTCTTTACAGTCTTAAGATGTAATGGCGTTTACATTTTAAAGAGACTTGACAACTAATTTAAAACAGACTTCAGTCACATGACTCATTATAAATAATTAATTCATGGAATTTACTGTATCCTAACTGCGTGAATTTAATCAGATTTGTCTTTGTTATCTTTTACTAAATTAAAAATATCTTCTGGATCCATAGGGGGTCCTGGAAAAGTGGAATATTTCATGAATTTCAAGCTATGTGCAACAGATTTCATTTAATGTGCTGGAGATTTGTATTGCAACCAACTACTGTTTCTTTATCTGTTAATACAAGTTTGATTACAATTTTTTCATATATAGTATTTTCATTACTGTAAAAAATAAAATAAAAAAACAATGCCCTGATGTAGAATTGGACCGGTTTTCTAGTACACTTGTCACTTAAAAACGGATTGGTCAAAAATATTATTTATTTTCTTTTTGAAGTAGACGAAGTTATAGCAAGTGTACTTGTGTGAGATCCCTTGTTCTTTTTTTACTAAAAAGTACTTTTATAAACTCATTTTTAATAATTTGTTCAATATTAAGAATGCATAACTTTTGTCTTTGAAACAAACAAATAAAGCAAAAGACAAAAGTTATGCATTCTTAATATTTGAACAAATTATTAAAAATGAGTTTATATAAAGTACTTTTTAGTATCCGATAGTATTTAGTGTCCAATTGTGTGACACAATTTCCTTAGGTGTGACAAACAAAAGAAATAAGTTATAATAGTACATTACTGAAAAAATGTTTAGTAAAACAATTAAGTATTATAGTTACATTTTATAAATAACCTTATGTTTTGTTAAAATTAGAAATTCAAGAGAAATTAAACTGCATTTTTAAACCTTTTGTTGTTTTTGACATAATCAGGACAAATCAATAATTATTCGTAATATTTTACATCTTTGTCTTAAGATTTTACATCATACATAGATTTAAAGGAATAAAACCTGTTATTTGATATCATGTTCTCTCCATTACTCGATGATACGTGAGTGAGCAGCATCTGGTGGTTTCATCACAATGAGGTACAAATTCAAAAGGCACTTCCTCTAAATCAATTCTGTTAAAACACTTACTGTCTCTCACTTTTACTTACCTGCATAAATTGCTTTGGGTTATAGAGTCTCAGTAGTTTATTACCGGACACCATGTGTCAAAATGATTGATGACTTCCGGTTGACCTTTGACCTTTTCAGGTCCCGCCCTTTTCCTGGTGTGCATCCGTTATCTATAGATAAGGATTGACCTATTGACCCCACCCATCCAATCGATGTGTTTTGAGAGATTGTGCATCCGGCGTCTATTGTTAAGGGTCAAGCAGTTGACCCCGCCTATCCGATCAATGAAATGTTTTGACCATCTGGCCTCTATTGATAAGGGTTGTGGTGTTGAGCTATCTGATCAATCAACTGTTTTGGCATTCCAGAGGCCATAGTGGTTTCAATGTGATGTGGGTAATGTGAGAGGAAAAAAGTCAGTGTCACAGACGCTCCCCTACCTCTGCTCTGGCCTCTATTGATAAGGGTTGTGGTGTTGAGCTATCTGATCAATCAACTGTTTTGGCATAAGCATTGTTCGTTTTTTTTTTTTTTTTTACGGTAGAAAGTTTGAGGCGGTTGTTATAGAACATGTACCACCGGCATTCCATAGGGCAGCTCTATATATAAATGGGGTCAGTGTGTTCTACAACCAACAGAACCATGAGCTACATGAGCATGGACGGTTTAGCCTCCCCACAACCCCCCGAGACGGGGCTGACCAGCAGGATGATGGAAAGTCTGACTATGGCTCCGAGAAAACCTTATGGTCATGTTCGTTTGACAAATTTTCTCCATGAAGTTTCGGAATGGAGTGAAGCCGAATTTATGATGTGTAGTAATCGTGTATTCGGGTATAAATTTCACAAACCAACACGCGTGGTTATGCTCTACACCACTGACGGCGTCGGCGAGTTTCAGGCTGGGGAAGATCCATGTGTGACATTTCCTGAAAAAGACTGGGTCTATTTTACAAATTTGTCTGGAAGGATCTGAATGACGCTGGGGAAGAGCCTTTGTATGTGGCGGAGTGGGTCGGGGAGACCCCGAATGTCCAATACCGTGTGGTAGGCGACCATACTAACAAGCCGCCGAATGATTCTGTATACATATTCAGCTGTAAAGACAAGACTAAGCTCACCAACACCCGATCAGGAAGTGTCCTGCCCAAGGATCATCATGACCTGTATGAAATGCAATTTTTGTTTAAGTGGTGTGATCTGAATCTGCTGAATGGTGTTTTTTCAATCATCAACAAAATGTTCAAATGGTGTGACATGCATGACGGATACAACAAGATTAAAGTACAGTTTGTTCCACCCTGAGAGATGCGTGCGCAGCGGTATAGACTGTCTACCGTCCTCCACCATTCGCTACAGCCATCATAAACCTCGACGGGGAGACCCTCCCAAGCGTCGTTTATAAATCGGCGTCTCCACCCCTTTACTACAACGACCATAAATTCAGGGACCCAAACCCTCTATGCATCATTTATAAACCATGGGTGAAGATAGGGGTTCAGAAGCCGACCATGTATGCAGCTGCGGAATTTCTTTCGGCAGCATTCTTGACCCTCCCAACGACAACGCCTGTGACCCCGCCGGACCACCACAAAGACTGGGGTTTGACTAAAACTATCAAACGTCGCATAGGCTTTGAAACGTGCATTGAAAACGATTGGGGTCCGGCTAACATTATCAACCCTGAACCATTGAACACGCCAAACGACATCGGTCCGGGTAACTGTATCGAGCGTGACAAAGACCAGGATTTGGAGACATTCAAAATTTTCAAGCTCCATAACGATCAGCAATCGTACGACAGATCTAAAATCGACCGACCCCTGCCACGTGCTAATCAAACCTTCGACGTCACAGACGGATGTTTCAATGTGTTGGGGTTCAAACTCATAATAGCTGCGACTGCGGTTTTGCTCCAACATCTCATTGGAACGAAGCTGAAGAACGAGTGCGAGGGGTGTGAGATTGATCACCCCAGCCAGCTGCAGCATTCCTGTCTGTTTGACCCTCCTAACTACTACTTGGACACGCATTTTGATGAACTTTCAACCAAACTGTTTAGACCCTATTTTCATGTCATCATCGCTATCCTGCTAAAACGCTGTGGGTTAAAATCTGACCCTCAACGGATTCAAGGAACAGTCGGGACTATTCTGCACGAATTAAAAGACGAGCCATTCATTGGTGTTAAGCTTGAAGAAATCAGAGTTGGACTTCTGGAGAAACCCTGCGACGAAGTAGTTCACGACGTCGTCGATCTCTGGAAGGTCTCGCGATCGTGAATGGAGACTGATCAAGACGCCAGCGGTATGGGAGCTGCCTGTACCGTAAAGAACACTATGGAATTCATGTTTAAAAGACATTACAACCGACAGATGACCAAACTGGTGAATAAGATTATTACAGATGCATCGCGCGATGGTCATCCATTTATTGAGGACACTACGCGTGAAGCGAATTTCAAGAAACAAATGGTGAATATAAGAGGACTGGCTAATTCCTGGGATGATTTGGTGGGGAAATGCATTCATGGTATCGAAAAACCCGATGTGATGATAAAACAGATTTTGGATATGATGTGTGAATCACAATCCCAGCTCTCGGTCATCGACATGCTCTGTACTTGTACGTATGTGGCAGATGTCTGTACCATGCTAACCTTGAGGTCAGAACAATACGACCCGGATGATGACGATGATGGTATTAAAATTGACGAAATCAGTACCACCATCGACAAAATTGTTGTAATGTATATCGACTACATCCTAGACAAACACATGTTGGCCTGTCGCGATTTTCTTTTCTGGCTCGACTATCAGTGACATCATTATGACTATCCTGCTTTTATCACCCTCCATTATACTTAGACTATGCATGTAACGTCGTTATATCCAATTATTATATATTTTATTATATGCATTTTGTACTAACCTCGTTATATTCAATTTTACTTAGATTTTGTAGTACTAATATTATTCTATTTACCTTCTATTGATTTTTATTATTATTATTATTATTATTATAATAGCCATGTCTAGTATCATGTATTATATTATTGCCATTTACTTAAATTGTGTATCCTGTAACTTTTTTTTTAATAAAAGATTGATTCAAACTGCATGTATGAGTTATTCTTTTACAGCGATCGAAACGACAGCATGACGGAGCTCATGAAAAAGGCTTATTATACACCCTCCAACCCCGGTTCTTTAGGGGGTAAAAAACGATTAAAAGAAGCCATCTTAAGAGATAGCGGGGTCCATCTAAGCGATAAAAAGGTTTCAGAATGGCTGTCTGGTGAGGATGCTTACACTTTACACAAAACAGCCCCTATAAAATACAAACGAAATAGAGTAGTTGTGTACGGGGTCGATACGCAGTTTCAGGCCGATCTAGTCGACATGGTCCCGTATGCCCAGGACAATGACGATAATAAATATCTGCTGACCTGTATAGATGTGTTTAGTAAATATTCGTGGGTTCGCGTGTTGAAGAATAAGAGTGGCGTAGAGGTTACTAGAGCGTTCGAGTCTATACTCGAAGAGGACGTGTGCCACAGAAATTGCAGACGGATCAGGGAAAGGAATTTTTTAACAAACAATTTCAAGATGTAATGAAAAAGCACGATATTAATCATTTCGCTACCGCTAGCGGTTTGAAAGCCAGCGTTGTGGAACGATTTAATAGAACGTTAAAAAGTCGAATGTGGAGATTTTTAACGGCTACAAATTCACGACGATACATAGATGTTTTACAAGACATTATGCAGGGGTACAACGTCAGTTATCACCGAAGTATTAAAATGAGACCCGTGGACGTCAACAAACTAAATGAGGGTCAAGTGTTTCAAAACTTGTACGGGGGTATAAAGAAGACCGAGAGACCCACATTTAATTTCAAAGTCGGCGACATTGTCAGGATTTCTAAAGTGAGAGGCCCATTCGCCAAAGGTTATGAGCAGAACTACACGGAAGAATTTTTCACCGTATCCGATCGCATTCCGCGCAAACCACCTGTCTACAGACTCACAGATTACGACGGCGATGTCATCGAGGGAGTTTTTTATGAAAAAGAGATGCAAAAATAATTGTGAGTAAAAACAAATCTTTTAAGGTGGAAAAGATTTAGGTCAGAAAAAACAGGGAAAATCTACGCTTGTTTTAGTGAAATGGGTAGGCTGGCCTTCAAAATTCAATAGTTATATAGATAAAAAAACTCTGGTGGACTTACAATCTCCTTAAAACAAGCCTGCGTGTAACGGATGAGATCATACGAGTGAAGGATTACCATGGACGATCAAGGTTTCTACGTCACGCTACCGTGCAATGCATCTTCGACAGTTTACCCCCGGAAATCGTATATCCGCCTACACAACCAGGATAGCAAAAGCTATAGAATTGAAAGGACAATGGGAGGTGGGACTAGCCGAAATCGAATATCCTAGAAGCTGGTATAACTTTAATGATGAAGACGGTTATTTCGTCCTACACACAGCCCCAGGACCTACGAATAACGCCTCCCCTACAGACAGCGGGCCTTTTAAAAAAGACTTATCAGGGTTTTTTGTATCGAGGAAATTACAAATAAGCGGGGGGTACTACGCAAACATTCGTGCAATCATCCGTTTGATAAATCAAGTTCTCGCACCCTTGGCAGTGTTGGATCACGATGAATTAAAAAAACAAAGTGTTTCTGGTCGCGAGACCCAACATTTCAGTCAGTTTCCAAGGTAAACTCGCTACTATTTTAGGAATGATACCGGACGATAATCTTGGACGTTCAAACTACCATGAAGCAGCCGATTTTACTAGGAGCGTCACTACGTATGCTCCTCATCAATCCGATATCAACGGTGGGGTTCTACACATTGTACGTTTACACCGACATCATCCAATATCAATCGGTCGGCGATTCTTACGTTCCCCTTTTGAGATGCGTACATATATCCGGTAAAAGCAATGACACAGTCATTGCTAGATACGACTCCCCCCATTACGTATCGATAAACAAGGATCACATCACCAGCATTACCATAGAGTTGAAGGACGACCAAAACCGCGAGATACCATTTTCTTACGGGAAAGTCATCGTAAAACTACACTTTAAACCAGCGAATCATTCTATTCTTTAAAAATGAGTTATTACTATAACCCTAGAGAGCCCCATACAGCCGACTATGTGGACTATTACCGAAATCAGGCCGGAGGGGGTTTGCCAGGCTATTCCGGCGGGTCGGTTATCTACGGAGGTGGACTGGGTGGTCTTTTCAGAGGTCTGTTCAGGATGGCCATACCTCTGTTAAAAAGAGGATTTAGCATCGCGAAACCCCATCTAAAATCCGCTGCTAAAAATATAGTATCCGACGTCGTCTCAAACGTATTGACGCGTGCCCATAGCAATAATGCTAATGGTCAAGACGGATCAGGGCTGATGGTCATGGCCCGTAAGAGGATGTCTAAACCACCCGGTGTGAGGAGGCGTGGTCAATGCGGTAAGAAGAAGAAGAAAACAACAAGTGGACCAAAGAAGCGACCAGTCATACGCAGAAAGCGTAAGAAGTCTGTTAGTCGAAAATCATCCGTCAAGAGATTCGTAAAAACCATATTCTAGCATGGCGCTACTGCATCGTATGTCGGGAGAATGCATCAAGTCCGAGTTGGACTTATTTACAGTCCCGCTGACACAGACGGTTATTGAGAAAAACAGTTATTTAGAAGTAGCCCCTTTATCCGCCATATCGGACACCGCCCCATTAGAGTTTTTTATTGCGGGCAACGGCGATGATTATGTAGATCTAAATAACACGATGCTCTACCTACGCCTGAAAATCACAAGACCTAATGGAACCGACATCGTACATCCAGCAAGAGTTGCGTTAATAAATTATCCCGGCGCTACAATATTTTCACAAGTCGATGTGACCCTAGGCGATCGTCTGATATCGCAGAGTTCGAACACCTATCCTTATCGATGCATCATAGAGAGTCTGATCAACTATAGTAAAGATTCGTTGGAATCTCTTTCTCTCCGCCGGACTGTTTTACAAAGACACTTCTGGTCATATGGATTCTAACGACCCAGTTGGGCGTAACGCAGGGCTGACGAAGAGATCGATGTACACTAGCGAGAGCAAGGTGGTGGAACTGATGGCCCCTATACATAGCGATATATTCTTTCAAGAAAAACTTTTGTTAAACGTGTAGACATCAAAATACGCCTAATTAGAGCAAAAGATGAATTCTGTCTGATGAGGTGCGATGATGTGGCTTACAAAATAAAAATAGAGTCAGCATCCCTATTTGTCAAGAAAGTCACTGTAGCACCGCCGGTGAGACTGGGACATGCCCAGGCGTTACTCTCGACAACAGCCAAGTATCCCATAGATAGGGTGGTTCTAAAAAATTTCTCCATACCTGAGGGGACGCGTGTGTCAAATCAAGAAAATCTGTTTTTAGGAACCCTACCAAAATCTATCGTCATAGCTATGGTCGACAATGACGCATTCACGGGTTCCTACGAAAAAAATCCATTTGCATTCAAACATTACGATCTGGAGTTCCTAGCCGTCTACGTCGACGGACAACAATTCCCCGCAAAGCCTCTACAACCTAATTTTGAAGCCGGTACGGCTGTACGCGAATTTTATCAGTTGGCGATGACGACGGGGAGACATCTTAAAAACCAAGCACTCTCCATAGACAGGGGTGATTTCCTGAACGGATACACACTTTACGCATTTAACCTGACGCCTGATGAAGACTGCGGTCAGCACATATCGCTCATCAAGTCCGGGAATATCAGACTCGAAGCACGATTCAGACACCCATTGCCGAATACCGTTAATTTATTAATTTACTCGGTATTTGACTCGATTATAGAACTGTCTAATCGCAGACAGGTACTAGTCGATTACTACTGAGATGAATACGCTACAGCTCACCGCTGTCATGGATAAAATCACGTGCAGGATTCATTTTCTCGGGGTGCTACCATGCGATCAACTTCCCAAAAAAACGCTGAGGATCTTACCATCGATGGCCATCATAAACACTCACCCTGCACAGCTGCCGGGAGAGCATTGGGTCGCCGTTTATTTAACCCAGGATGGACCGTCTTGTTTTTTCGACAGCTTCGGTAATCCACCCGACAGCCCCCGCTTTCCAATCAGCATCAATAACTTTCTAACAACCAACGATGTTGATGTGTTACATTCCGGCAGACGTGTCCAGGATTTTTCATCGGATACCTGCGGACAGCACTGCGTGTTTTTTCTGTATCATCTAGCTAGAGGCTACGACTATAACCATGTGATGAAATTATACACTGATGATTCTATTAAAAACGATAAAATGGTGTCCCTATTTGTGAAGAGATTAAGACCACATGTTTGTAATGATAAAATGTTATCATGCATTCACTGTGTGCAGACGTGTTTGACGTATAAATGAAAAGCTTTAAATCATTATATATTTGTTTATCGTCTTTTATTTAATGTATACATTGAATGGAAATGTTCATTAAAATTCCAACCATCGCTTTCGTTTGAGAGTCGGCGATTTAAACACAGTGTCTTTGGACTCTGGAACCGCGTAAGGCGTATATCTTTGTGTTTTTTTATAAGGTCTAACACGGCGAGGGCTTGGGGTGCCGGGTTTACGCTTTAGAGAGTTAATTTTGTGTCTGACCTGCTGATTCGGCACTGTAGAAAATGGGATGTTTAATTCAGCAAACGCCCGTAGAAACTCTGTCCATCCTATAGGTCTCCGATCATCCCTAACCTTTTGAGGGGCCGTAACATTTTTTAACAAATCTACCATGTGTGACCCTCGTACGGTGTTGCCCCTGAACACAAACTCGCCCGATTCGTTCCATGCGCTTAGACCTTTAGCTTTAGACATCTTGTCTAATATGTATCTGCTGTTTTTCATGCTTCTCGAAGGGATATTCTTCAGAACTTCATCGACAATATCCTCCCCCACAGCTCCGCCGTCTTCAACGATAGCACCAGCAGCACCCCCCTGGGTTTCATCTTTATGACCGGAATCAGTAATAGGTAACGAAAGCGTTAAAACGCTACTCTCACGATCGCCTTGTTTAACGATGTTCAAAAACCTGGTAAGGGTATTGGTGTAAAGTTTGGCTTTTTCGTACGGATTCAAGTCTGTGCGACGTAGAATATCTCTTATGGCGTCATCCAAATCGTTCTCTACGCTCCGTTGAATGTTCTCGCGGGGGGTTTCACTCTTCATCTTATCCAGTTGATGGCGCGGAACTAAATACATCTTCTCTGCATACTCCATCCTATCGATTCGCTATTAAACTTGTAATAAAGGGCACTGCGACGCTTAGGAGTGGCAACAGGAATCCGCCCTTCTGGTTAAAGACTCGTTTCTTAGCAGTTATGCCAATTTTTTTATCGACTATAAATTTGATTTCGGCTTTTCTCTTTTTCAACTTTCGATACTGTTGCTTATTGACCGGGATGGTACCGTAGAGGATGTTAAGAGCCACTTCGCACAGCGCTAAAATGAATTCGTCGGACGCCGATTGTAAAATAAGACGTCTCTGTTTAGGACTGGCTTTATGTAACAGTTTTAACATAGGCAAATGTTTACAAAGTCTGGCAGACATGCTGATTTATAGCGTTCTTCTTTTTTTCGGAATATAAACCACTTGACGGTCGGAAAGTAATCCTGTTCTGAGACGGTACTGCTCCGGAGTTTTCGCTTTATAGTCTATCATTAGGTAGCCGAAAGCCCGATCGACAGCATCGTGATAACACTCCATAAAGTATTTTGTATTTCCCGGGTACATTTGACGTCCTAGCATCGCCACTTGATTGACGTCTCGTGGATTTTTAAACAGAATAATATAATTGGCGTTTAAGCTTATGGTTCGGCTGGACTTACCCTGGGCAAATAAATTTTGCACTATATAGATAGAGCTGAGATTGCGGTGGTGACAGTATTGGGTGAAAACACGTTGAAGTTCCACGTTACCGCTAGCTTGCTCCATTAAATCATCCACCACGAGCAAGTTTGTTTTGGTGACAGGCAGTAAATCATCATCATTCAGAGTCTGGGGTATTCCTTGCACAAATTTAATGTCGTACAATTGAAGTAAATCATCATACAAAGTCTGCCAGCAATCATACAACCAAACAATGTTTTCAATTTTCATGGAAATGATATTCAAACCTTTTTCCAACAAAAGTTTTACAAAATATGACTTTCCAGAGTTGGAAGGCCCACTCACGACACAACTGAAAGGGTGTTGAAGTCTGAAATCGAAATCGGAAACATCCTGACCCCCTCTATGCATCATCTGATCAGTAGCCATAAGGAAGTGTGGTGAAATCAGACAGAAGCCTACGTTTATTATAGACCACCTTAAACCTTTTAACGACTGATTTGTTGTGCAGTGTGAGAGACTTTTTATTCCTCACAATGTCTTCCGTCTGAGCCAGGATGTATTTGGATCTATCATGCGACGTCACATAGCTGTCAACCAGACCAATCAGGGATTCGAGACAGATAGCTTGGGAATTTTTAGCATTCAGGGTTATCCCCTTAGCCTTCATGCACGATTTACCTTTGACAGTTTCAAAACCATACGATTTAGGCCCGCTCGAGCAAAAGACCGTTATATGGTCATCATCGTCTAATTCGCTAGTAAGATCCCCTAAATAATCCCCCAACGGAGGCTCCCAGTCCCCTTCCCTAGACACGAATACGACACTGTCTGTGTCAGAGTATAACAGTCGGTCGCCGAGTCTATCCATCAATTCGTACAATTCCAGTCGGGCGTGTGCGGTAGTAAAGGCCCCTACAAAAACATTCACATCGCGTGCCTTGCAAACGTCCTCTTTAGACGGTCTATGCTGGACGAGAGCTACGTCTTCTGCGATGAATGAGAAATACGTCAATGTGTCGGTATTGCCAAAAACGATTCTGGTGAAATCTTCAGGGTCGCTCACCAGAGTCGTTTGAGGCAAGTTCTGTCTTAAAGAGAAGCGCCCCCACAAACTATTCAGAATTAATTTTGTGATTGCCCTCTGGGCGGCGTTGTACTTGATCTTTTCAGGGTCGAGTTGAATCCCCTCTTTTTCAAAATAGTCACGAATGTAAGTCTCTTTCTCAGCATCCGTGACAACATTCGAAGGGTAGCCCGACGCTTGCTGTTTCAAACACAAGAACGTTTTTACATATTCAGCGAACAACGTGTCAGACTGTTGTGGAAAATGCCAAACCTCGTCTATCTTGGCTACCACATAACCCTTCTCGATGGCTTTTAAAAGCTCGATAGTGACCCAACAACCGGAGAGCGCTCTTTCCTTGTCCGTATGGGTGCAGCTCGTGGTCTGGTTTTGGTCGTGAGCACACGCGGCACAAAGGGGAAACATGAGTTTTCCTTGGCATCTGTAGGGGAGAACCGGGTGCAGTAATTTGCGGGGAGGGTACACGGTCGCTTTGACAAGGCCGTAATAATTTTCAATCGGTTCAAAATCTTTGAAAATGATTTGGGGGTGTTCAATCGGGTAGCTTTTCCTCGCCTGACAATACGGGTAGAGACTGGTGAAGTCCAGATACTTTATTTTCTCATCACCGATCACTTTGTGATAGAGTTTATAGGCGTTCGTTCTCCCACCGTACAGAGCGTCTCGCGGGTTCAATCTCTCTGGCGCGGAATAATCAGTCATAAATTCGATCACGGACGGGTCGGTTTTTTTCATATCGGTCCATTGGCATTCCCAAAGAACTTCGATTTGCAAACCGTACGCGTTCCGCAGAATTTCGATCTTATCGTCAAACTGGTTCCTGAGAACCCCGTAGGGTACTCCGGACAAGGGATGCGTCTGATGAGGTGTAAAGCGACAGCAATGACCATGGAAAATACAACCCGCGTACTCTAGACCGTGTCGAATACCATCGCGTTCATAGAATCCGTCTAAAAAGTACTTACCGATCGATACTTCGCCGTGGTTTAAGGCGTGGTGTACGTCTACGTTTCGAGTCTTTTTTATATACTCGATCCATTCTATCGCACCGCTTGAGTAAGTCTTATTCTGATGGATGTACGCTTTGTTATGAGTTAGGGCGAGCGTGTTTCTGGTGAGATAATGTGTTTTGAAGATCCCCATCGAACAGCCGGCGATCGTCGTGAACGAAAAAGGGTCGAGTTGGGTACAATGTATGAAAGACTCCCTGTATTTCATACATCCTTCACGTAATAAGACGACGTCGTTAACACCGTACTCATGTAGTTCTTTCTTGAAGTCAAAGAACTTACCCTCAACCGTCTGGTACCACTCGCAAAACTTTTGTCTTTCTTTGACCGACATGTTATCGTAATTGTAGAGCTTTTTGTCAGGGTATGGCCCAAAATAGTTCTCATTTTCCACCCTGTTGAAAAGGTGGGGGAAGTAACCTTTTTCAGTCGTCGTTAAGTCTAACGCCGCGGGCATTTTGGCAAGAGCCATTGGGAAAAATGAGTAGCTATCGATATATCTCTGGGCATACGCCTCATCGTACATGAAAATTAATTTGCAGCCTTGCATTATAACCTGAAACGCAATCCCGGCTTTGCAGAAAAACTCAAGAATTAAAAAGGAGTCAAATCGGGATGAATAATGCGCTATGAAGCAGTAACCATTATATCGCGGTTGTCGGAAGCGATTGATTAGCTTAGCGATACAGTCGGTACCGTGAGCGGTAAATTTCTCCCCTTTGAATGTGATGGCGCAAACAAAATTGGCCTCGTGTCTACCGTTTTCGTAACGCGTTTCAAAATCGTAGAATATGTATTTCTCACACAGTTCCTTAGGCGGTAGGGGCTGTATGAAGCATTGATGCTCACCATCCCCCGTCAGACGCTCCCGACAATGCACACATCTGTCCGAGGCGCATGTGTGTTTGGTTTTCTTGTCGCCCGGTTTAACGTCATAACGTCGGTTACATAGTTTGCAAAATTTTATAATATCGCAGGCGGGGTGTTCCTTACCTGGAGGTGAGTTTTTTTTTATGCATTTCGAAGCAATAGGCAGATTTACAGTAGCGCAGACAATCGGGGCAATGTATGATTCTTACAGGGAACGTGTAACAATCGGCGTCGAAACAGATGTTGCAGACATGCTTACATCGATGGTCTCTGCGACAGCTATAACTTTTATAGCAGAATGAGCACACGTATCTAGAACCCATGAATCCCTCCAAATTCAGTATCATGTAATAATGATCTTTGTGGATGTATAAGAAAACTGTTTTTGGGTGGGGTTCGTCAGAATTTTTAAACGTTTCTACGATCATAGCATTAGATCTGTAAAATACGACAATTTTAATGTCTAGCGCTCGTTCAAACGATGCTATGTCGTCAAGACCGATTTGATCTTGGATTGAGAAGCCGGCATTGTTTTGGATAGTGGTAGCCAGTTTTTCTAACTCATTCTCGGGTAATTGGGGGTTAAGAAAACGGGCGAGACAGATGGAGAAACACAAATTATTCGAAATATTTGTGGGGCAGAATAAGTTCGTCTTTTTTCTTTTAATCACCTCATCAACAGCCAGATCTGTTAGTTTACGTCGACCCCCACCTTGTCGGTTAAAGACTACAGACGCGTCGATTTCAACGGACTGGTCAGATAGTAACCGATTGTTGCTCTGTAAAACTTTTTCAATTTGATCAAAAACCGGATCTATGTCATAATTATTACCGCAAGTTAAAATCCCGCTGACGGGTTCTCGGAGACTGGGAGCTGACAATGTAATATTGATTATGGGCTCACTCTGGTCGAATTCTCTAGCAAAATTAACAATCCCTGCTAACATGTCGTGTAAGTAAGTATGATAAGAGGCTAAATCTGTAGAGTTAATCTCTCTCAGATTCATAGTCCTTCTCAGAGTTACGCCATTGAAACGAGGTCGTGGTAAAACATGATATCCGTTAATGTCCCCACCGTCGCGAATCAATCTATCGATGTCGGTGCGGTTTAATCGAGGCTGTGTAGTAGAATCAACATTACCTGATGTCGATGGTTGTGATGCATCATTACCGTCAGGGAGCTTTGGTGTTAGCGATGGTTGGTTGTTTAAAACACCGGCGAATTGTACAACAGGATCGAATAAATTCATATTTGGATTTACCGCTAATTCGAAAAGATCCAAATTAGCGACGGGTTGCGAAGATTCTAAATTAACCAAATAGTCTTCTAAAGAATTCGGAAGTATACTTAGCATTTCGATTTCGTCCGGTGACAGTTCTGTATCGTCAAAGCTTTTAGCACCCTCCATTTTAGATTTCAGACCAAAACATGAAATATAAAAAGCATACACGAAATAGTACAAAATCAGAGTATATGTAAAAAGTATAAAAAAGCATACATGAAATAGAAATAAATGAAATGCCTGATTTGATAACACAGCTCTATCTTACTCATCCGACTGTTCAAGGAGAATGAGAAGAAGATGATGAATCAATAGTATCAGTTCGCGATGGAATTCGGTGAACATCTGCTCGTTTCTATTGACACGACGAAATATTTCGTCACCCAAATTTCGAATAAATCGATCTTGCGTATCGATTCTGTCATGTATCTCCTGCTGAGAATTGCGAAGATCTCTGCTAAATGAGGATAATCTAGTATGTGTTTCGATCTGAGCATCACAAACCTGAACTTGCAGTGTTTCTATTCTACCAAGTGTATCAATATGTGCGTTGCGATGCTCAGCATGGATTGTCTCTAAGCGGTTTTGTGTATCGGTGTGTGCATCACGAAACTGCTGTCTCAATGATTCTACTGAATCAATAAGCGCATGCATCAGAGGAGTAGGATGCTCATCATCAGCCGGCCGAGTCGCTGGTACTAATTCAGCAGCGATATGCCCTTGATCTTCTTCCGACGATTGGTGATAGCAGTTGTTTTCATCTATAGTCTGATTAGTTTCTATGACCGATACCTCGTCGTCGAGCCCGCTCGCCCAAGAACCACAGGACCATGCTTCCAGTTGATCGCTATTCCAATCCGTCATATCATTATGCTTTCCGCTCGAACCTATTGTGTAGAAAAATAACAAAATCATAATTGTCTTGTTCAATTTAGATTTTTAAACTTGCGATAATGTAGTAAGTCTTACCGTAAAACAGTGTCGTATTAGGACTGAGATGAAAGTTGCATGTCCGACTGGTAGATGGACCAGCAGACTGGTTGATAGCCAAGGTACCAGGGGTAATGGCAGGCGGAGTAGCCGGTGGGCTGTTAGGTAGAATGGCCTGAGGGACGGCAGGAGAACCGGCATGCGGGGTGATACGACTGGGGGGTGGTACGGCAAGCGGTGTGGTATCGGACGTGCTGGAACCGTCGGTCTTTCTGACTTTTCTCAAAGGCTCATCACAGGGTCCTGCACTCTCACCGTCATTATCAACATGTGTAAGATCCACGACATCTAATACTGCGAATTAAAAATTATGTTAAAATAAAATAATTCATTTTAATTTGTAATACAATATAAAAGTTCTCACATGCATCATTAATGGCTTGGAAGACACCCAATTCGATGTTCGGGGTATTTGTGCCTGGAAAATATAAAACCTGTTTATGCATGAAAGACAAATTGGTGAGATGATTTTATACACATCAACTCAATAATAAAACACATACGCATGTAATGTAATCCACATATACAACCTTCAGCCTCGAGAGGGTAACTGACGCTAGAATCTAAATGGGTGTTCTTTTAACAAATTAGACCCACACACACACACACACACACACACACACGCACACACGCACACACGCACACACGCACACACGCACACACAAACACACAAACACACGCACACATACAAAAATAACAAATAAAAAATATATAGTAATAATAATAAATAAATAAAAAATAAATAAATGAGAAAAAAAATAAATAATAATAATAATAAAAAAAAAAAAAATTAAATAAAAAATAAATAAATGAGAAGAATTAAAATAATTATGTAAAAAAAAAAGATTATCGATCCTAAAATCAAATCAGCGTATCATACCAGTTACAACCACTAGATGGACCTATTTCACAAATCAACATGTCATACCAGTTACAACCACTAGATGGACCTATTTCACAAATCAACGTGTCATACCAGTTACAACCACTAGATGGACCTATTTCACAAATCAACATGTCATACCAGTTACAACCACTAGATGGACCTATTTCACAAATCAGGATGAAGTACACACATGCCCGTGGCTAAGGGATGCTATGTGGCGCCAGTTTTAAAACACTAACAACGACAACATTAACTTTCAGACACTGTTAAAACATGCTTTTAGGTTTTAAAACATCGCGAAATAAACCAATCTAACTTCAGAACTATGTAGACTGCAGAAATGAGATCGGTCTACAGTCGCGTTAGTATATGGGATACGATTAAGGTAAGAAAAAAATATTTGTCTCTGTTTATTGTCGAACATAGAAAAACATTGTAGCATGCTAACATCAACCTAAATTAAGGCAGACCCAGTCTTTTCATAATAAAAGCCATGGTATGTATAAAATTAATATCGTAACAATGATAGAGATTTTAACATCCAGCATCATCAACCGCCGGATAAAAATATCAGATAGCAGATAATGGGTGTAATGGCAGGTAAAGCAGTTAAAAAGATCAGACAGCGGATAAAAATAACAGATAGCCGACACAAATAACTGGTAAAAGCTAACAATAGCATAGAGTTAAAAACATCAGATCAAAATAATATAGTTAAAACAATCTTTTTAGATAAAACATTTCTATAACTCCAACAACTATTCGACCAATGATTAAACCAGTAATAAATTATTCCTAATGTATAAAAACAGTATATTAATATAACATAAACACTTACTTTTTTGCATCTTGACGAAGGTGGGCGCTGATGGTCGGCAGACTAGCGTGGTTGACAAATGTTTTTAGCGTTTGGCTGGAATCCAAGCTTTATTTATACACCTGTAGCACGTGGTAAAAAACAGTACTCTTTCGCCACTAGATGGAGGTATTGCATAAGGAATAACTTCCAGGATGTCGTCCAGGATGTCGCTATCGCTATCGTTCCGAACCAGATCGCAGCCGTAGTTTCGTAATATAATCAAGCTGTCAAACGGACTGGTAAATGTCCGCATTTGTGTTTTTAAACAAATACCTATTCAACCGTGTGTATCAGAGATAGATTGTTTACTGCTTTGACAGCGTGACACACACACACACACACACACACACACACACACACACACACACACACACACACCCACACACACACACACACACACACACACACACACACACACTGATAAGCGTACATAGAGACACGGTGCTTTTACTTTTATAGACACTGTAGTCACGACTGTTTAGTATTATAGACATTGTAAACTCATTCGTGAGAAACACTGTTTTTTTTTTTGTTTTACAACTTTTAACTGCATGTTTCAACCATACAGTTAAATTATTTTATAACCATTTCATTTATACTCTTTTAACACTACGTTTTCAACTTAAATTGTTTTATAATCATTTCGTTTATACATTTATAAAGAATAGTATGTTTCAACTTTAGTTAAATTATTTATAACCATTTCATTTATACATTTATAAAGAATAGTATGTTTCAACCTTAGTTAAATTATTTTATAACCATTTATAAAAAGACCAGTATGTTTTTCAACTCTGCTTTCATTTGAATAATATTTTAAACGATAGACCCTGTTTATGTAACATTGTTTCAGATATCAGAGCAGACATGGAGGGGTAGGCAAGAACCCCCGTGACACACTTGCAGAGGTAGGGGGAGCGTCAGTGCCACACATGGAGAGGGAGGGGGAGCGTCTGTGACACACTTGCAGAGGGAGGGGGACAGCCTGTGACACTGACTTTTTTCCTCTCACATTACACAGGAAACCACAATGGCCTCTGGAATGCCAAAACAGTTGATTGATCAGATAGCTCAACACCACAACCCTTATCAATAGAGGCCAGAGCAGAGGTAGGGGGAGCGTCTGTGACACACATACAGAGGGACCTCCGGTGACACTGACTTTTTTCCTCTCACATTACACAGCAAAACACAATGGCCTCTGGAATGCCAAAACAGTTGATTGATCACACGCACACGGTGTGCTCCGCATTCAGCGGTGAGTTTAACAACACACACGGTGTGCTCCGCATTCAGCGGTGAGTTTAACAACACACACGGTGTGCTCCGCATTCAGCGGTGAGTTTAACAACACACACGGTGTGCTCCGCATTCAGCGGTGAGTTTAACAACGCACACGGTGTGCTCCGCATTCAGCGGTGAGTTTAACAACACACACGGTGTGCTCCGCATTCAGCGGTGAGTTTAACAACACACACGGTGTGCTCCGCATTCAGCGGTGAGTTTAACAACACACACGGTGTGCTCCGCATTCAGCGGTGAGTTTAACAACACACACGGTGTGCTCCGCTTTCAGCGGTGAGTTTAACAACGCACACGGTGTGCTCCGCATTCAGCGGTGAGTTTAACAACACACACGGTGTGCTCCACATTCAGCGGTGAGTTTAACAACACACACGGTGTGCTCCGCATTCAGCGGTGAGTTTAACAACACACACGGTGTGCTCCGCATTCAGCGGTGAGTTTAACAACGCACACGGTGTGCTCCGCATTCAGCGGTGAGTTTAACAACACACACGGTGTGCTCCGCATTCAGCGGTGAGTTTAACAACACACACGGTGTGCTCCGCTTTCAGCGGTGAGTTTAACAACACACACGGTGTGCATCCGCATTCAGCGGTGAGTTTAACAACACACACGGTGTGCTCCGCATTCAGCGGTGAGTTTAACAACACACACGGTGTGCTCCGCTTTCAGCGGTGAGTTTAACAACACACACGGTGTGCTCCGCATTCAGCGGTGAGTTTAACAACACACACGGTGTGCTCCGCATTCAGCGGTGAGTTTAACAACACACACGGTGTGCTCCGCTTTCAGCGGTGAGTTTAACAACGCACACGGTGTGCTCCGCTTTCAGCGGTGAGTTTAACAACACACACGGTGTGCTCCGCTTTCAGCGGTGAGTTTAACAACACTCAACTGCAGGTAAATCGTAAATCAGAGGTGAGTTTGACCAAACCAACGCTCAACTGCAGGTAAAACGGCATTAAAAGGTAAGTTTAACGAACGCTCCAAGGCGCGTGCAAGTAAGTTAAGCAATTTAAGCATTTTCTTGTCATAGGTAACTTAATTAAGCTGACTGCTTTAACTAGAGCATGCTGGATAACGTATTTTTATCGGAGGTTTGCTGATTTTAATAAATATACATATATATATATATATATATATATATATATATATATATATATATATATATATATATATATATATATATATATCATATGCTACGATTGTGTTCAATTAAACAGTTTTATTTATTTATTATTAAATCCACTAATTAATAACGCTGACGTCACCATATGGGTCGATCCCAAGGTCCATTGCGATTTTCCACTGGGTAAGTAGAAGAGTTAATTAATAGAGATGGATACTATTCTTACATTTACACATCAAAAACTGTTGAATTAGGACAAGTTGTGTTTAGAAACTTTGTAAGGTGGCCATTTCATTCTTATGACGATAAATGATAGAAGACTTTAGCTTTCTGCACCAAATCTCGATTTTTGCAGGCTAGCAAAGTTAGCTAACGTTAATTGAATTCAAGTTCATGTTTGTCGCATATAATCATGTAAGGTAGCCTACAATCATAGGGGAATATAAGATTTTCAGTATTACATTAGCCCACAATTATTATCCAACATTATAAATGTTCAGAATAAAGAACGGTGTTGGCAGATTGGTTAACGTTAGTTTTACAGCCTAACGTATTGTTAAAAATCCACGCAAAATTATATAATAAACACCCACATAAATCCATAATAACTATACAAATTCATAACTACTATTGTGGCTAATCACAATTTTTTAACATGAAATAAAAGATAATAGAGAAAATAGAAAAAAATCGCCAAAGAAAATAGTGAACAGAACCAAGTCCATTTTAGTTTTTTAATTGAGCACTTCAGTGCTCATTAAAAAAATGTATATTTAGCTCTGTGCATAACAGTCACAACATTTTTGTTTCATCCATTAAGTCATTTCATTGTCTCTGTCCCATTAACTCCCTCCCCGTAAACAAGTGTTTTGTTTTTGTTTTTAGATTCTTCCAACATTACCCACATACTAGTAGATTACCATTACACCACCACAACCAAGGCCCTTTTAAGCACCAACCTCTCTGGATTTGTGCACTGTTTGTCTTTCGGTCTGTCTCTCATTTCTGTCTGTGTCTCTTATCTCTGTCGGTCCATCTCTGTGTCTGTCCTTCTTTTTCTGTCTGCCCCTCGTTTCTGTGATGACCACTACACGTGTCACCGATTGTCAAGATGACAATTACATGGAGGGGAGACGGATGGCTCTTGAAATGAGCTTAGAACATGTTCTGACTGAAGCCAGGGTAGGTGTTTTTTAGGCGTTTAATTTAAAAAAAAAAAACATTCAGATGCAATGTGAGTGCCTACATTGGGTCCTAGTCCTATTCTATGTATTACCACGTACATAAAAATCCATTGTACCTTAATGGTTGAAGAAATATTTAGGCTATAATAATCACTCTGTAGACTATTGTATAAGCCTAGGTACGTCAGACTCATTCAGTCTGTCTATTTAGCTGCTCTCAATTGTCAAAGATTTTTATGAAAGGGGTATATAGTTGATTTTTACTTTTGAACTCCTTGCTCCAGCCAAACTGAATGCATTGATCAAGGATTCTTTCTTGAAATTGTTTTTCCACCTTAAAATATGTAGGGTATAAAGTTTATGATAAGAGTTTTTTTTTTATATCCATTGCATCTTTTGTTAAAAATATATTTAACAGCCTAATCATGATTTTCACTTCAACCCCCAGAAAGAATCCGAGGAGCAGAGGCAAGTTCCCCTTCCGCCAATCCCAAAAAGGGTGTGTTTAGGGCGTGGCAAGCCAAGGGGGAGGCGTGGAGGGAGGCCCAAAGCCTCAGCTACCGGTAATAATAATAATAGTAATTGGTTACACATCATTGTCAAGAAATCAAGTTGTGTTGGTGGTCTAACTTGGTTTTATTTCTCTGTGTGCTGTTGTAGTTACACACAACCAGATCGGGAACTACCTGCTCACTGAAGGTCTTCCTGCAGCCAGTCTTGATCCTCAAGTGGAATTTGGTCAAATATGGTCAAATACATTTGAATTATTTGTAGGTAATTTTCTGAGGCAGTTCTGAGGTTCACCCAAATCCTGGATTCATGTAAAATTCTGGCATAAAATGTTAAAACTCGAAAGCTTGCCAGACCTCCCGTGCCTAGTTAGGGCCTGCTAAGGCATGAATTGGTCTGTGGTGGTATCGGGCGTGGCTTAGCGAAGGGTCAGTTGTACCCTCATCAACTGCTTATAAATCATCATGTGTGTCCACAATGGCCTGAGTCCTATTATTGAACCACTTTTTTGGTAGTTTCAATCACACATTTACCATAGTATTTTCAATTTTGTCCCAATGGAATTACGTCTCAATTTTCCCGTTCATACAATTAACCCTGATGCATGTTTCAAAATATGCCGAATTTGGCCCTAGACTGTTGGAAAGTTGATTTGGAAAAGTTCTGAAATGTATGTTACTGAAAGCATTGGCAATATATTTACCCATTATTATGAAATCAGGGGTCTGCATAGAAATGGTCCTTTGTCAATTAAATTAATATTTGTCTTTGCAGAAAAAAACATGGAGAGCCTCTCTGCTATGTCTGACTCCCCTGAAATCCAGAGGGCATCATCATCATGGGCTTTCAGGCAGCAGCAAGCCTCACAAAGATGGAAGGAGGCAAGGCCATTCCACCTTAAATGCCTCATCCAAACTCAGGATTTTGGCCAACCATTTTGTAGCCATTGCTGCAAGCCTGCAGTTGTTAGGTGAGATCTCATTAATGTTCTTTCATACTTTGTAGGTTTTTAGAGTGCATCACTAATTGAGGTCTTCATGTTTCGGATAAACTGCATGTTTATGGTGGAGTCAGGGCTGTTTTAAAGAGTTGGTTCAATGACTACATTGGTTCATTGATTTCGTTCCTAGATGCAGTGAGTGTCTGCCAGACCAGTGGTTCTGTGAAATCTGTGATAGCAAGACTCACAGAAGATGGCCACTCCACGATAGGGAGTCAGTCCTTGAGGGCTTTTTTAAAGCTATTCCCCATCCAAATATTTTGTTAGAGGGGAGGGAGGATACAGCTCACACGACCAAGGTAGGTAATTGCGAAACTCTTTTGTACTCTTATCTAATAAATCTAGTAGGCTAATTTTGTGTGTATCTTTCCTTTGCTAGCTTGTATTTTGCCAATGGTGAGAGTGACTCAAAAATGTCTCTGTGAAGTCCCCAGCATAACTGTGTCACCTGGCAAAGCAGTCATTTTAATTTCCATCAATGGTAATATTTCTAAACTCTGATCTTTTTTCAATATTCAGCTGTTTCCCCCTTTTTTTGCCTTTGCTTTGCAATGAAAATAATAGCACTTTAAAAACGACAGAATACATCTCGTCATTATGATAAACCAAAAAATATATACATGAACTATGCTGGTGTGATTCTACTCAAGATGTAGCCCAAGTGTCTTAAGGTGTGCCAGCTGATTGTTTCTAAAAAACTCAGGTATTCATGGGTTTGTTTTCTTATTACCCAAGGGCGTTATGACATGCACCAGCCATTGTTTGCATGCCAAACATGCCAGCAGCAGTGGGCTCCGGAGTTCATGGACCTCATAAACAGTGGATACTGGCCAGCTTCTACCAGCTCTTCCACTTTGTATTCCCTCAACCTTTTCAGCAGTGTGAGGGAACTAAAAGTCCTCGCTCCGGCACTGTCCAGACAAGCCTTGGCAAAGCTTCTGGAGCACCGTACAAAGTGCCTTGGGCGGGTAAGTGTTCACCATATTATAGAATTCTTTACCATATGTAGACATCTCCAAAGTAACATTTAATATAATGCATCTTTCAGTCAGGACCAGTGTGCGGGGACACGCTGCAGCGCAGCTTCCTCGAATTTTCATATTGTGCTTTTGAGGAAGACGGCATGTCCTGCGGTGCACCTTTCACCTGCCCTGCTTGCACCCCAGACATGCTGGCAATCTCTGTGGATGGCAACAGGAAGCTATACCGGTTTCTCCGAAGTGGAAGGTGATATTTTTTTCTTCCAGTATAGATTGATCTGGATTTTTTTATATTCAATATTCAGCATGGATTAATGTTCTGTTTGGTTTCTTCCTCAGCTCCGACTCATCGTTTTTTGAAGGAGCATTTATTGCAGAAGACACATCTGTGTCAACATTTGTTGATATCTTGCATAAAGCTGTTAAACAGGCAGGTTTCAAATTATTTCTTAATACAATTAGAATGCTTCTACAACCCAGATTGTATTTGCATTGGTGAAAAAACTGCCCTCAGCTTCAAATTACAAGGAGTATATACAGTATGTTTATAGTGTGTTTCATTTACATCACAGCTACCTGGACAAGGCAGATGTGGGAGCTCCTCGTGGACTGCAGCGAAGGAGACTTCTAGGAGGACCTTCAAGTTGGACGAAGAGGGCATGGAGGTTGCGGTGTGTCGGCATGGTTTCCTCCTTAAAGCGCTCAATATGTTCAGAGGTGAGATTATAATAAATTGTTTGCTGTTAAATGTAACTTTGTATTGTTGTTATTTGTATGCAGCTTATACCCCTGCTTGGTTGAGTTTCCCATTATGATGTTCTCTTCAGAATGTACAATAATAATTTTTATATCCCTAGGTGAAATCTTTGCCTAGCCCATGTATCTGCACAAGGAGTTGATGAGTTTAAAGCCAAGGTTTATCGCCATGGATGTAATGTGTAAATACTGGCCATATTTACACAAATCAGCAAACATCCTTCCTGATCTCCAGGGGCTAACATCAACCAGGCCTTTCCTAAGTGTCATGCACGCTACAGCACATTCCTCTAAGTGTGAGGTATGTTCAGTGTTTATTATGTTTAACTATCATCGGAAAATAAGTCCCTCTGCTGCGCGTCAGGGTCCGGTTCGCCTTGTCGTTACTTATGATCCGATATGATCGGTGGACATGACATTACCCTTACATGCCTTCTTCTAGATTACATGGAGTGGCAAAAACCAAGAAGGAGCAGGGTCAACTGCAGGGGAGGAAGTTGAACAGGTGAACAGCTACCTCTCCCGCTGTGCCTTAACAACTAAATACATGTCGAAAGGAGGTAATTGTAGAACTTCTCTTCTAATGTCATTTTTTTTATTGCTTATTGCATGATTTTCACTCAACATTTACTCTTAACAGCACGTGTGGATATGCTTACAATCCATGCTATAGCGTGGAACTACAAAAAATTCACAACTCTACATCGGGCATTGTCTGCAAGATATGTGAAGGTGTGTTCTCTGTAAATGGTTTCAATTTGTGATTATTGTGTAGCTTTGTGTAACTGTATTGTTTAACTGTCGAATTAGACTTGCCAGAGGCTTCAGGAGGAGACTGCAAGTCTAGCGGAGCTTAAAGAAAGCTTGGCTTGCACCGATGAAGCAGTGTGGGTGTCTGATGTGAGGGAATGGGCAGCTGGTGGTAAGTTTGAACCAATAACATGTTTCACTTTGTGCTTCCTCATTGGCGACGATCATAGATCATGATATTTAAGCTGTCTACTGCTTACTATACTGCATGCCACTATCACTGTAAGCCTGTGTTTTTGTGTTGTGTTTCCAGATACAACAGGTACTTCCCTAGAGCAGTCAATTGAGGGACGTTACCTTAACGTGAGGCAGCGGAAGCAGGCTCTATACCGCCAAAATGGTAGAATTACATTGTCTATAGATAATTGCTCACTGTATTTTTGGTCATTTTGTTTATACCTTCTGCTTGTCTTTACAGATAGTGGCAAGTTCCGTCATCGCTTGCGGAGAAAAATTGCTGAGAGCAAGAGACTGCTATTGAAAGACAGAGACCTATAACAGTCATGAGCCTGCCAATGCAATTAATCTAAATGAAGTGGAGCAGTCACTATCAGGAGACAACCCATCCCCAACATGGCCGTGGGAGGTTCATGGCAGCGGTAAGCAGAGTTTCCTGAGGCATCTGATTTATTTTGTAAAGATTCAAGTCAAAATTGTTATTTATACATTTTCTTTACTTCTGTTGTAGCACAAATCGAAGACAAGTTAAAAATGTTCAACAAAGCCATGC
This sequence comes from Meda fulgida, assembly GCA_030578275.1. Lineage (NCBI taxonomy): Eukaryota > Metazoa > Chordata > Actinopteri > Cypriniformes > Leuciscidae > Meda > Meda fulgida. Next base: position 38,113,777 of record CM060617.1, on the reverse strand, counting down.
TGAAAATGAGACTGGAGGAGGAAAGGACAATACTTGTTCAGGAGATGGCCCAGCACTGCTCATGGTTGCAGAAGTTGCAGGCAACTCTTAAAAGAAAGACTTCAGAGGAAGGCAAGTTTCATCTTTGTAACCATACCAATCAAACAAGGAAGTAATGGTGATAAGGACACCATACTTTAACTTTACCTAACAACAGACATATCTTACTAGAAAGCAGTTGAAAAACATTACACTGACCATCTAATTTTGATGAGTTATAACAAATATTACAAAGCAAGGTGGGTATGTGCCATGTCTTGTGGTGCCATCTTAAAGAAGCTCAATCTCTTTCTCAGACCTTTACCATGACTTACCTGCTGGTGGAATGATCTGCCTATCTCAATCAGAGCTGCTGAGTCCATAGCCACTATTAAGAAACATCTGAAGATGCATCTTTTTCAAAAGCACTTGATCTAGTATACTAACATTACTCTTCTCTTCAAAAAATAAGCCCAAAAACGTTTCTGTACTGCGTTAGATCAAACTGAGAAAGGTCATAGCACTTGCATATTGTTGTCCTACTGTGGGTTTAACTAAAAGGGTCTGCTAAATGAATTAATGTAAATGTATGTCATGGTAATTTGGATGTTTTTCACTCACAGACAAGCTAAACAAGGGCCTTTCCTGTCTCTGCAGAAGATGTCTATCTGAAGTTTCGGATGTGTTGAAAGAGGTGCATCTTCAATACAAGGCTGTTTTGGGCCCTCAGGTCTCTGCTATAGAGCTGGAAGAGGAAAATGAAAGTGATTTCAGCAGTCCAGACACCAGTGAAAATGAAGAGGAGGAGTGCAGGTAATTATGTGAAAAGTGTAATTTTTTTTAATACCCTTATTTTATGTAACCTGTCAAATTGAGTAAAGATAACATTAATACTACATTTGTTTTCCAGAGTTTGAATCGGGACAGGTTTAATGTTTACTCTGTTTGTGTCTGTGTGTCTCAGGGAGGAGCTACTGGGCAGGTGTCTGTAATCGATTGATTGCAGCCTGGGCAGTGTGAGGGACTTTCATGGCTGCTATTCCGCTCCTGTATCACATTGTTTTTCTTTTTGTTCGCCTTTTTGCCATATGACTGATTACGCCACACTTTTATTTTATACCATATCATTTATACTGATTATTGCTTATTTCTCATTTTTCATCTCATATATTTACTGTAATAAATCACTATTATTTGTATCTTAATCCATGTGTGGTCTCCCATTTCATTTTGCCTGGGCAAAAAGGAGCCTGGTCAGGGTTACACTGTTGTTCCACTTTTCTGGACTTGTAAGGTTTATGTATGAGCCGAGTAAAATCACACCTTACACATTCACTGACTACAGCACTTTCTAGAAATCAAAATGTTTCCAATCTTATGCTCCGCCTCCTGACAACACAGAAGCAGCTAGAGGTCCCTAAATCAAAATATGTGCCACATGCTGACATTTCATAAATTAATGGGTATAACACTTATATACTGTACAAGGTGTTACAAGTATATCCGGTACATCAAACTTGCCATGGCTGGTAAGGTCAGTGAAATTGGGTTTATCTCAAAACACACCTCTTTTTATCATAATAATCAATCAAAATATGGATGTTTTAATGGTTTATGTATGATTTCAGAACTTTTGTTGACCAAATGTAAAAAAAAAAAAAAAATTTAAAACGTACATTGAATGTACAGTATATGCAAATACAGAGCAGCACTAGAGGCATTAAATAATAATAATACATTTAATTTGTTTGATTGGGGAGACAAAGAAAATGTGCAGTGTTGGGGGTCCTTCAGGAGCATAGTAAACACTGCCATAGAGAGTACTGTTGCAGTAGTCCAGTCTGGAGGTGATGAGGGCATGGATGAGATTGATGCATTGGAGAATTAGTTCATCAATATAGAATATGGGGCTATGCATGCAGTATGATGCACCGAAGTAAACAGGAGGATAGAACATGTCTTAATTCATATGAATTGACATGCACAGGCTTTTAGCATATGGGTTACAGTTTACATAGCCCCATATTGTAGATTGTGGAACCAACTTTACAGGTGTTACATTTTGGCCTATTTACCACTGAAGGACAGCTGATTCAACTACCAAAACCATATATTTTTCCAAAAGCCTATAGCTTGTGACAATGACTAACCCTAACCCTAACCCTAACCAGTTCTGTCAATGGTTGGAGAATTATTTAGTGAATTGGTTTGTCCCGAAAATTACTGTCCACATGCTGTCTGAGGATCCGAGTCTGAGCCCTTGACTTGCCAAAGCAGGTCAGCTATGAAACTGGATATATTTAGCAAAACATATACATCTGAATTTATTTAGCCAAAATTGCACATATCTTTATGTTTTATGGTCGTGATTATTGTTCATGACATGCTCATGAAATTGTACTGTATCTCTGCATATAATATGCCTGGTGTGTGTGTGTGGCAATAAAATTATATATGATATTTAACCAGATAGAAGGAAGCATCTGAGAAATTTTTTCTGCCCCTGGACCCCAGGTTATCTCAGTAGAGCCCACCAAAAGTGTAAAAAATGGCACATTTAAAAGGGCTTGAAACCTTAAACCACTGTCAGATCTTTATGAAATGTTTTATACTAATTACTTAAGATATGGTTTATAATTATATCGGTTATTGTTCCATCTCATGTGCAATTATGTTATATGAACCACATCATTCAATGACAAATGATTAAAAGTGTAATTATACAAAATATATAAAAAATGTGTACTTCTGACCCGTTGCTATAGGCAACACCCTGTACAGCTTGGCTAAAGAACAATAAACAGGCTGCATGAAACTACAGAACCTTATAATATACATTGAATTATAATGCATAAGAATCATGAGATTGTTATCACCCAATTCATTGTTAGTCATTGTTAGAAGGAAATAATTTTATTGTTACTTATGCTATGGATTATCAATACATGAACATTCAATCAGAGGAAGAGTGTCCACTCCACACACATTGGGGGCACACCCAGAGTAGTGGGAATAATCTATTTGACTGTAAACATCAACAAACATCAAATAAACTCAGATCACAAACTGCACAACTACCTTTAACAATAAAACAGTCAACATACCCAATTTAAAAACGATTCCATATTTATTAATGTAATGCATACTAATTTCATTTACAGACATTGCTACTTTTAATTAAATTGTACTTTGTTGAATGTTGTCTATTTGAAAGTGACAAAAGTATCTCACAATTATTGTCTTCTCTATGCATATATGTATGAAAGTGACAAAAATATCTCAATATTTTGCAAAAATTGAATTTAATATACATTTAATGGAAAGTACAGGGATGCAAGCAGATGACAGGTGGACAGGTGTGTGGAGTTGTGTTTAGGCTTAACAGGCTGTTTGATTGGACAGCCGTGTGGTAAAAGCGGCACCACCACCATTGTCCACTGGAGCATTCTTATCGTCTTGGGTCTTCTTTTTGGGTCCTTCTACAGTCTCACCACCACAATATAACAGGAGAGCCTAAAAATCAAATTGGAAAATCACAGATTTATGCCCAAAATGCCAGTCATTATTGGGAAATAAGTCCCTTCAGAATGAAGCAAGACCTGTTCGCCTTGTAGGGAGTTATTTTCAATATAATGACTGGCGTTCTACACATGATCCCTTACTTATTAAATTACTACAGTATTTCATAGACATATTGTGTGGCTGTGAAATGAAAGTGAACGACCAAACAGTGGAGAGGTACTTCTACAGGGAAGTGGGACACGAGAAAGACCGGCTTCTTCAGCTTGCTTCTGGTTGGGGGAGGGGACAAATATGTAATAATCAGCTGACATTTTCCAGTGGGAGTACAGAAGTTGGTAAAGTAAAAAATTGAGGATGTCCAAAACAGTACAACACTTACTTATCTACCTTACCACCAAGGACCACTGATGGAACTGAAACCAAATAATGGAGTGGGACCACATCAGCCTATCAGGAACAGTGACTGGTAAAACATCAGTAAAGGGACATATGTAAGGTCATTTAAACCACCAAGAATATAAAGTTTCAGCTAAATCAATCACACACACAACCCCCCAAAACAATCACAAATGATCAAATATTGTAAATAATCACACTACATCACTTGCTATTGTATGAATGTTGGAAGCTGCCAGGTTGGAAACGTGTTTGTGATGACCATTATGGATTTTGCACATTCATTTTAAATAATGAACACTGTCATCTGTGAGGGATTTTTTTTTTTTTTTACAATAAATTGTATCTGACTTACAGCATGTACTGAAGAGTCTTCATAGAGAGAATGAAGAGTCCTGCTTCCATTTGTCCACACATTTTGCTCGGTTTAATAATTTACTAACCTCTTGATAAACCACATCAAAAGAAGAACCTGTTTCTGTATGGAGTTAGGCATTCTTCAATTATCCAGTTCTGAAATGGTAGAAAATGTTGAACATCTACCATCTTCAACTCAGGGCTTGTAGACAACACTTTATTTTGAATAGAAATATAACAAAATTACTATAAAAAAACGTTATTGAATATGGAATGTACAATAAAAATAAATAAAACTACATATATTACAAAATGAACAAAATGAAAAAACTTAAACAAATGACTCCTTGGGCTCCCAAGTAGGAGTCCACTGTTTCCCACTGAAAACAGAAGGGAAAGAATGACGTTACATGTGATATTTCAATTATTAGATTGGGAATGTTACCTTCAAACACATTTGCATATTCTTCAAAACAGGTCTAGGTAAAAGCGTTTGACTTCAAAACATGTGTAAGAGTGAGAGTGAAATAGAGAGTCAGAGCAATCTTATTTCTGTATTTGTCATATAGTAGAACACATACCATGATGCACAAGGCTCCCAGTCAATAAGTAATTCCATTTGGCCCTATGACAGGAACAACAATTCATGCTTACACATTTTTTGCATCAGGCTTTGGTAACAGCCACCATGTTTCCTGTTTCATGTTTTACCATGACAATTAAAGTATTTTAGTCAAGAGGCTGTAGTATATACTTTATACAATATTTACATTATTTGACTATTTGCCATCTTTACTTCTGTGATTGACGGGTATTTTAACTTAACATCTTGACTTTATTTTGACATAAATAGAACAAATAAAGAGTAGTATGGTGTTCAGTTATGCATGCCTTACCTTTCTCACTCTTTCTTTCAGAGCACTCCTAATTGGATAAATACCCAGGCCTGTGTAGTAGTAGCAATCTAAAGGCATCAAAACTCAGATTAGGAACACAACAACATCATTAACATATCCAGGTCAAGCATTCACATCAAAGTGATCAAATATCAAGTCTGAATGCAAATGTATTAAGTCATTTAAACTTACTTATTTGTTTTTTTTTGCTTTTATCCATTTCTGCCTCTGTGGGATAGAAAAATACATATATCCACTCAAAAAAGGCAAACAATTCAGAAACGGTCTTGCTCATCATAGAATTTATTACAAATAACAATATAATTAAAAAAAACTGACAAATGCAAAACATGCCTGACTTCCGCTTTCTCTTCCCTGTTGACCCTGTGGTTTTGAAGAAATCAGATGTCAAACTAAGTATGGAGTGGCAAACAATTAAGGACTATCTAGGTATGTCTTTTTATACATGTTCACTCACTCACACACACACACACACACACACACACACACAAACACACACACACACACACACGTGTAACCTATGTCCAACCACAAAAATGATCATGAACACCCAATCAGAACTAAATCAATCGGTTGAGAAGTTGCCCAGCAACTTGCCCAGCTGAAAAAGTTGTTGGATACAGTACATACAATACTCTTTCTTATGTGTGCAATAAACTCCATTGTAACAAATGACATCATTAGCTTAGCTTGGCCAAATCACAGGAGTACTTGGGCCAATCTAAGCTAATGATTTCAGTTGGAGACAACTAGCCTTTAGCTTACATGCTAGTCGGCCCTTCCAACTTCAATTGAATTAGGCTAATAGGGGGATATGTCGAACTGGTAAAATAAATAAAAAAATTATATGTCCATGCCTAATCTAACACTCTGGTAGACAGCAGGTGAGCGAATTAACTAAAACACAGTGGAATGTTGCTTTAAGAGCTTTGTAGTTAGCTGTAAAAGTTACCTTTTTTAGGTAAATGTATTTCACCCGCCTTCTCCACGAGGCCTTTAGCCTCTACACCGGGGCTTTCCAGCCCGCCTCCTCCACGAGGCCTTCCAGCCCCGCCTCCTCCACGAGGCCTTTAGCCTCTACACCGGGGCTTTCCAGCCCTGCCTCCTCCACGAGGCCTTCCAGCCCCCTCTCCTCCACGAGGCCTTCCAGCCCCGCCTCCTCCACGAGGCCTTCCAGCCCCGCCTCCTCCACTAGGCCTTCCAGCCCCGCCTCCTCCACGAGGCCTTCCAGCCCCGCCTCCTCCACGAGGCCTTCCAGCCCCGCCTCCTCCACGAGGCCTTCCAGCCCTGCCTCCTCCACGAGGCCTTCCAGCCCCGCCTCCTCCACAAGGCCTTCCAGACCCGCCTCCTCCACGAGGCCTTCCGGCCCCGCCTCCTCCACGAGGCCTTCCAGCCCCGCCTCCTCCACAAGGCCTTCCAGCCCCGCCTCCTCCACGAGGCCTTCCAGACCCGCCTCCTCCACGAGGCCTTCCGGCCCCGCCTCCTCCACGAGGCCTTCCAGCCCCGCCTCCTCCACAAGGCCTTCCAGCCCCGCCTCCTCCACAAGGCCTTCCAGCCCCGCCTCCTCCACGAGGCCTTCCAGACCCGCCTCCTCCACGAGGCCTTCCGGCCCCGCCTCCTCCACGAGGCCTTCCGGCCCCGCCTCCTCCACGAGGCTTTCCAGACCCGCCTCCTCCACGAGGCCTTCCAGACCCGCCTCCTCCACGAGGCCTTCCAGACCCGCCTCCTCCACGAGGCCTTCCAGACCTGCCTCCTCCACGAGGCCTTCCAGCCCCGCCTCCTCCACGAGGCCTTCCGGCCCCACCTCCTCCACGAGGCTTTCCAGACCCGCCTCCTCCACGAGGATTTCTGGCCCCGCCTCTGCTGAGGTGCCCTGCTCGTCACAGGGGGTGAGGGTCAGGTTGAGGACAGTGTCCTCACTCGCCTTCCAACCTGTTCAAATTTGATTCGAAAAAAAAAAAGTAGGAATGAGGCTGAAATATAATGTATTATAAAAATTCAAACACGCATATTATTTGACATTCCCGCACAAAAGAATTTTAAGAATATATTTCTTATCTTGTATGCATTTACATATTTCTGAAACACAGGCAAAAAATGGGCTATAGGCTACTTTTCACACTGGATGCAAGTTTACATGATTTTGGTTAAGGCGTGAATGGCTAAATGCAAAACAATGGGGAAAACAGGGAAACTTGGTGCAACATACACCAAATATCAAACTGCCATCTAAAGAAAACCCAACTTTGTTTTACCAAATTTTCAGACTACACTTAGTAACCTATATTAACAGGGCTATGTATTGAACATGGCTGGAATTATAACCTTAAAACATCAGAGTATTGTTTATTTATTTATTTTTCGACTTAGTTTCTCCGCAACAAAAAGTAGTTCTACCTTCAGTGGACAGTGTCTTGTTTGCCACGATTGTCTTGCCATGTAACCAACATTCCACAACGTTGAAATGTAATAAGGTTGTCATTTGTTTTATGAACTATAAATATTTGATAAGTGCTGAAAAAATAGGGAAGGATTGACAATCAACTGTACACTGTATGGCGACTGAAAAAAACATACTGTACATCTCACCTGCACAAACCAACTCATAAAACGCTGCCATTTTGCTGAGGTGTTGTGTAGCCAGCGGGTCCAGCTCACATCTTGGGGTGAGGGAAGTTATTTTGGGTTTCTTCCCATTGCCTTCCTTCTGAAGGAGGAGGAGTGGCTTGTAGCCCATTGCATGTAGCTTCTCAAGCTGCAAAGACATTTATTTGTAAAGGATAAAAATGTATGTTATCAAAAAACCTGAGTGTAAATTCAGTTTGAAGCAAGACTTGAAATTTGTTGTAAGACCAAACATTGACAAAAAACTGCATTACATGTCATATTATACTAAGTTCCTCTGATCATATTGACATAATTCAAATGCACTTATGACCAGCAAAAGCAAAATTACTGAGCCATCCTCAAAAGTGAAGTTTCTATTTTGTCAAATTTACTGTGTATGAAAAATAATCTCTGGCTGGAATTTGATGTTAGAATTATTAACAGATCAAGGACTCAACGTTAAATTTTAAAAGTGGTTAAAAGTCAAAATCTGGTTGCCACTTGGCAAACATTAATGTTCAGCCCTGTATATGATTTTTTCACCCATCTTTCATGTTTACCACCCCAAATGAATAGGTTTACAATGAAAATCAATGCATTTCAATACATTGCAAATACATAACATTTTCGGTTGTCTTTTGAATGTTGTCAGGGATTCTGCATTCCGGATGACGGTGGGGAGATCATTCCTCCAGCATGGAACCGTGAATGAGAATGGTCTGGAGAGTGATTTTTTGGCAAAGGTTACTTAATTCATTAATGCCTTTCAAGTTAACAGTCAGTGACCTTAATGGTTAAATCTGCTGGCCTGTTCCCAAAAGCCATAACCAATTTGAACTCACACAGGCACTGACTCCACACTCACCCCCCGATCCCCGGACTTTCTTCTACCCCCCTACTGTGCAGTATTTAACATTTAATAGCCCCCCCCCCCCCCCTCTTTTGCAATACTAATTTTATTCCTTGTTGTCACATTTCTCTTAGGTACATGTTGACACTGGAAAAGGAGTTGTTTCAATCTCGTTGAACATGTGTATGATAACAATAAAAGGCATTCTATTCTATTCTATTCAATTCTGAAGAATATGTTTTTAAAGTTAAACTCCACTTTTAACAGTAGTACCTAAATTCCTTATTAATATTACATGAATGCCATAACTACATTAAATTCATTACATACTACTGAAAGGGGGAATCACATGCTCAATTTAAGTCAGTTTTTCAATAAAGATTTACCTGGCCCGCAACTTGGACCCAGTTTTTAATTTTGGACCACCGTGTATTTGAGTTTAACACGCCTGCACTAGGCTTTAACTGTGTGAAAGAGAACAGTTGCATTTGGTGTTTAAACTGTTTAGAGGTCGGTAAACCCTATATTTCAGAAATCTGACTTAAATCGCTCTTTTCAAAAATAAAAATAAAAGAATTTGAAAAATATATTATGATCTTCTGTCAAAAATGTCACTCAATCAGGACTGGTAAATGTGGCGACCCTATTAAAAAGGGTAGTGTTAATTGTACACACCAATATGATGGCTTCATCCGCATAGCTGCCTCATTGTGGGTTTTTTAAGATTGCCAAGCCACTCCCCCTTCTTCATATCAAGGGCCTGCAGCCTCTTCATCAAACGAGCCTTCTTGGGCTGCTCTGCCCCACAGGCCTTACAAACCTTAGTGGCACAGGGCATGACCTGGGGGCAGTTGGGGCATTTCTTTTGATTAGAAACCATGTTGTCTGAGAAAAAAAGAAAGAAAAAAGAGAAAGTTATTTATGTATAATATAGGCTACCCATAGAAACATTCTGAATTATTATCACACTATATGATTTAAAATCACACTATGCAAGGGATGTTATGTGCTTTCTTAATTTCAATGGTCAAATTGTAACCAGTCATTCTTCTGAGTTTTGAACTTTTGTTCGTGATGACATTGTTATAAGGGTAAACATTTCTCTGATTTTTAACTGCCATTTACACAATAATACAGTTGTGTGTCTGTGTGTGTGTGTTGCCCAGATGAGAGACAGAACATAGTCCTTAGGATATATCAATATATTGATAAAGGAAAAATGTGACAATTTCATGTCTATTGCATGTCAAATGTTAATATCACATTATTAAACGAAAAGCGAAAAGGAAGAGAAAATGTTTGTGAAGTAGTAGGCTACACTAACATGTGACATGCTAAGACATACAGTTAGCACTTTATAGGATTTTATATCAGACCAATGGAAACACCAAAGCAATGTCACAAAAAGTTAAATAGGGCATAAGACAGACAATACCCCAGCAACATGACACATACTTGACTACACTTTTGTATGTATATTTCATCAAATTATATAGGCTACTTATTCATGAGGTAATAATTTTGACCTACCTTAATCAACGACCCCAGAGAGGATATAGCAATTGGCGCGAGCGGGCTCCGTCATCCGGATATTGTGAAAAAAAAAGAAAAAAATTAAACGAATTAAAAATTATTTTTATATCAGGGCATCAAAAGAAACTCCCTAGAGCTTTTAAAAAATATATTTCGGAGCTTAACTTACTGTAAACAACAAAAAAACTTTTTTTTTTTGGCTGTAAGATACATTTCTTTTTTTTCTTTTTTTTCTTTTTTTTGGGAATTTTTAAAATTACAGAATTCAATATCAAGTCCTTGACACATTACTTTTACACATTTTCACATTTCGTAACAATATAGTTTAAATAAAAAGAATAAAAAAAAAGAAAAAAAAAGAAACTTAAAATAAAGGGCATCACGAACGTATGTTAAATTCATTTAGCAGAGATAGGCCTACAGATCTTTGGGCTTTTCAATTTCTTTAAAACTTTAGACTAAATATATTGTACAGGCTGCTTAAAAATGCGATAGCTAGGCCTACTGTCGTTAATGAACTGCTGATCGCTGTCAGATTCTGTGATATGAATGTCCCGATTGTATTGTGGCTAATGGGCTTAGAATGAGCCCCGCTTGGCCCGTGTTCTGGTTTACTGTAATATCTCACCGGTAATAAGACCGAAATAATATTATTAAAATAAAGAAATGAATGAATACAATGATAACATCTAAATAAATATTGATAGATGTAGCGTTATAGTTTTAAAAATATCAATAAAGAGCCAAGCAATCCAGATTCAAAATAATAACCGAAAAAGACTGAAATAATAGAATACATAATTAATAACCGTGATAAGATCTCGTGAATAAATGTTGAATAAACAGCTTCTGTGCTGCAGCCCGATTGGCAGAAAGAATCGTGCTATTAGACGAAAGATGCATCCGATTGAAATGCATTTGTTTAAAAAACGTGCTGGAGTTACGAAAATAACTAAATTAACGTGTCCCTGCCACGAATAAATAGATTAAATTACGTGACCACATCACGAACTGCCGTGAGACTGGGTTGTGTTTGGCAGACAATGCTTGAATGGTAGCGTCTTGTTTCGCAGACAAAGCTTGAATAGCATTCAAAATGTCGACGAAATCCCCGCTTGTTTCCGACTTCTTTTTCTATTTTTTAGGAGGACTTTTTGCAGTAGACGCTGGAAAGGGTGCTGCTAAACAAAAATTTAAATCCTGTTTAGTATCACCCGACACAGGAGGATCAGAGAGCACAGCGAACCTATTACTCAGGCAAGCTGCATCAGAGATTAGCTCAACTTCGGCGCCAACCTCGACATCCATAGCTTTCGGAAGAATTCGTCTCCTTCTGCCCATTTAACGAATGCCAACACACAAAAAAGTTCAAATAGAAGACCACAAAATATAAATGGAGAATAAAAATGATTGATCGATCACATTTCTACCGCAACCGCCAGAGCTCAACTTTACACGTCCACCAACCACGACGCCATCTTGGCCCCGCCATTCAAGATGATTAAATGTTAAAACGGCTTGCCATAGGCGAAATGACGTTGCAGATATCTGTATGCAAATTAGGCCCGCATCCCACTTTAGGGGGGAGGAGAGTGTGTTGCACAAATCATCAAATAACCTAGCAGTTAACACCTGTTAACTTGTAATTAGTACTGATTAGCACCATGTCTGAGCAGCCAGAGGGCAATTAGTTTTTAATCGTCTTTTTTAAAGCTGTTAGCTACAATTTCAACCTGAAATCAATACCTATAGGCTATCATGGCTTTTTACTGTGGGAAAAAAAAGAACTAATCTGAACTAAGAACTATATTTTCTCATCTAAGGAAGTTAATTTTATTGCACTTCCAAGTCTTTATCTATATTGTAAAAAGCCCTATAAAAATAAAGGTGACTTGACTTTATTAAAGTGAATTAGTGTGAATCTCTCTCATACGTAAATCCTACATCAATAATAACCTACGGTAATTTTAAGCATGATCATAAACATAAAAATGCATGGCAAACATTGAATGTTGCCAATATTTTTGAGACCCCCAGGCTAATGTAAATAAATACAATTTATGTCATGCTGGAAACATGTGCAACACATTTGCACTAGTCAAAATGATGTTTGAGATATCTTTAACTTTCATTTTGCCTAGTCAAAACTGAATTACAGATATCTGCAATTATCATTTAAGATGTGTGACGAGTTGAATGTCATTTTCAATGATGTCATTGCAGATATCTGTAATTCAGTATTGACTAGGCAAAACTGAATTACAGATATCTCTATCTGTCATTTCGGCTAGTCACAATTACGTTACAGATATCTTGAATGACAATTCCAACTATCCAAAATGTAATTATGACTAGTCAGAAAGACATTGTTGATATCTACAATGTTAATTCCGGATAGTCAAACTTATTTTTTAAATGTTAAAATGGCTTGCCATACACGTGCAGAGTCCTGTAAGGCACTTTGGAAACACTATGCACAGGTCATAGAGGCATTGGGTAAAATGTCCAATGACATTCAGGAGAAACGAGAAACCCGCAGCGAAGCTTCTGCGCTGTGCACCAAGCTGGACACTATAGAGATGGCCTTCATGGCGCATTTTTGGAACACTGTATTAGACAGGTTCCCGGCCACAAGCAAGCAATTACAGAGGCACGACATAGACATATTTACGGCAGCTCGTCTTATTTCATCTCTGCTTGAGTTTGTGGCAGCGCAGCGAGATGGCTTTGAAGCATTTGAAAGAGCAGCCATGAATGTGTCCGGCGTTTCTCATTGTTACAAGCGTGACATCCAGCGCATAAAAAAGCGCAAAACGATGGCAGACGAGAGTTCAGAACCAGATGTGGTGCTTGATGGAAGGGATCAATTTAGAGTTGAGACATTCAATGTCATAATTGACAAACTTACATCTTGTCTTCAAAATCGTTTGGAGGCTTACAAACACCTCACCGAGCTGTTTGGTGCTCTTTTCATGCCCGAACATTTTGACACAAGCGCCGACTCGCTCTCAGCTGCGCACCCACTGGATTTGGATAAGACCCTGGCAGACGAACTGACCCATTTTAGATCATTTATGCAAGATGAAGAAAAACTTCCCCTCAAAATGCTCCAAACAATGATTAATCGAAATTTACAATCAACTTTCCCAAACGTGTACATTGCGTTAATGCTTTTTCTAACACTGCCAGTCACGAACTGCGAGGGAGAGCGCTCATTTTCTAAAATGTCTCGAATTAAAAATGAACTGAGAACGAGAATGTGCCAAGAACGTCTCAGCTCTCTGTCGCTTATGGCCATCGAGTCCGAACTCTTAAAAGAGCTCAGTTTCGATGAAGTGGTGGATGACTTTGCGAGGAGGAAGACACGAAAGAAACTCCTGTAAATGTAGTGTGCCCGGGTTGGGTAACCATGGATTGGATGCTTGAATTGCCAGGACCTGCAAACATTTTGTTTGTAGCCTAATTGTGTGCTTTCTTAAATTGTATTTTCTTGCTTGATGATCTAATGTTTAAACTTTACAGGCATGTTTTTTTTTATTGTGACAAATATTTTTTTGATTCATGTGATGCATTAAATATGGTTTTTAATTGTATGTATTTTAATTGTATTTTCATTGTAAATGTATTTTAATTAATTGTGTATAGTGTTTAGTGTATATGTGCAGTTAATTCATTAAATACGTGTTTCATACGCCTCAATGTGGTGCATTGTTGATTATTCGTTGTGTAGCTAATATTAAACTTGTAGAGAGAAAAATATCAGAAAAATGTATGAGTCCTATGCCTCGATTCTGTAAACCCTGTACAATATAGGCCTGTATTTTTAGCGCAGGGGTAGCGCAGACATTTGACGCAGAGTGAGAACGGTTTCATGATCATCATAACTTTCACTTTCTATTGGCTACTGTGAACGCGCAACTAAAATAGTGGGAGGGGGGCCCTTTGAGATAATTGGCCCCGGGGCCTTGCAAGTCATAATCCGTCCCTGCCAGTAAGCACTTTGGATAAGTTCCTGCAGCTCAGGTGTCCATGTTCTGTGGCATGTAATGCAGCTCCAAACAGGCAAAGAGATGTCATAGCGACCTACAATAGAATGACAATTGGATGACAATTCTACAATGACAATAGTAACTGATTTTAAAAAAACGGATTGAATAAATACTTAAGGAGTACATACCATTTATGTTGATGAGATGTACTAATCGGCCAGCACTTACAGACATGTTTTGAGGCACACAATCACAAATATGTTGAGGTTCTTGGATGGGTAACAAACATGCTAAAGAGAAAAAAAAGAACATAACTAACATATGACTTAGACTTTTAGACATAAAAGACAGTTTATTCATGAATAAGTTCTTACCGTGCTCACATAATATGTGTTGGCCATTGATGTATTTTACAATACTTGATGGAGGGATAGGTTTAAAGAATTTTTCTAAAAAACACTCTCTGTTATGCAAAGCAAGGTGTTGATGCGTTGACACACCACAGCTGTCACAGTAATGTGGTTTTGGCAAACAGTCCTTGCACCTTATCACTGCTGCCTTCACTCTGCAGTGATCACAAGATAGGCAATCTACCCTGTCTGAGGCGAGCGAGCAATCCAAAAGTGTTTGTCTTGCTTCTATCCAATGGTTTTCAGACACTATTTGTCTTACAGTCCAGTTGTGAGATGTAGACATACTTTTCTCAGATATAAGAGCATCATGGAGCTGCTGTAACTGTATATCTTGAAAGCCAAAAGTCTCATGTTAGAAAACAAATTGGTCATAATCAAGTTGTATTTTAATTTACCAAAACACAGATAATGATAAAAAAACTCTTGACAAGATAGAAGTCTTTTTGCAACTTACCAATAGCACACTGTGCATTGATGCCTATATCTGAAGAATCCTCATTTATACAAGACTCAGCAGCACTTGTATTTACTAGAATCAATTACAAAAATGTGTCAGTAAAACCATTCTTGTATATTTGAATAGTTATTTTTTAAACTCTACTAAATCAACACAATCAGCTTACCAGGATCAATCAAAGTTTGGTTGCTTGTTCTGATTCCTTTTCCACATCTTCTGCAGTAGGATCAGACAAATCCTTGGTGGCCATTATTACAGAATCTTTACAAGGCCCGGGTTTCTCTGAAGCGGAAGTCGTCATAGTGTTATAGCATTGCATGAAATATATTTGTTGTCTTCACATTTGCTCAAAAATCAAAAGAAAAACTCTACAATAATGTTTTCACAAATTTCAAAAAGAGGAGAAAAATAGAAAGAGATGAATAAAGGCAGTCAGAAGGATGCATGTTTACTGTCACTCACAAAGTTGGTTGTCCACTGCCCACTAATAAACTTCCTGTACGTTTCACTGAGTACAGAACAATCACCTGACTGAAACGTAAACTGAAAAACTAATATTTATGCTTTCGATATCTTAATATATAGGCCTATTCTGCTTACAGTTAACTCATACTCGGTAGTGAGACACCAGAGACACATAGCTATACAAATTAATCAATGGTCGCCGTTCAAGCATATGCCAACTAGTTTTGTGCAGTGTGGTACGTAATCAACACGGTCATTTTCTCGCGATTCCCTGCTGTTTCACTTCAATAAAATAAAGAAAAATAAAACATACAAATGCGTTTTTTAATAATGAATAGTTCCATTTACGAGGCAATACCATAATCTTTCGGTAAACAAGTTACCTCGGAGAAGTGGGATCCAGCGCATCGCACGTCAGTCACGCATCCTCGGCACCTCAAAAGCGTGGGGAAAATACCTAATTGATATTAAAATGATTGTACACTGACAAGTCTGAACATAATTTACTGATATTGTCGCTTTTATGACCTTTAATTAGCGCCACTTAGACCACTTAGCGCCTCTAGTGGACATTTCACCCGAAAAGTGCAAGGAAACGTACCTGGAGGAACGTATTTCAGGTTTTGCAAAATAGGCAGAGTAACGTTTTTCCAATGAGCCTGGGTTGCCTGCCTCCCCTGAGAAATTATCTGTCCATCTGATGATAAATTAAGATAAAAGTGGATTGTTTTGTGCATATTTTCCCATCGCTAGCGGAAGGGTCTGACCCAACAAAAATCCAGTTTGGCGCTGTTTGACAGTGTGCGCGTGCTTCGGACGTATACGCACTCAGAAAAAGTGCATAATAATGTGAAAACAGAACGCCAATGAAATGTTTACCTGTCAAAGCTTTAAAGCACGAGCAAATAATGAACTTTTGTCATTGCGAATAAGTGCAGTGTCCTGTGAGTTTAACTCTACCGCTGCATTAACATGTGATGTGAATGTACGTCGAGTATTGGGACTGCAGCTGATAGAATGTGCGCTGTAGCACGATACTATCATATTATACTATATCATATTTTAGTTTCCATGCGCTTAATGTGTTTTCACAACAATGTTAGTGAGTAAATCTACTGAAATGGCCAAATGATGAATGAGAGAAAGCCGTGTGCAGTGCGTATGCTATATATAGAATATATTTAGTTGCTCAAGCAAGTGGTAAAATATTTAACCATGTATTTATTAAAATCTGATTCGCAAACATTTTAAATTAAAACTTACAATTGACAAAAACAGCAGACTCATACCTTTTCTTTTCATTTAAATTTTAATACAATAAATCCTGCATTTCACAAAGAACTTGTTTTTCCACCTCCACGAATGAGACTAGTATCGTTCATTATGTCGCCTTGTTGAGGTAAATTGTAGCTTCGGACGTATACGCACTGAACACCTGAAATAAAGCTTGCCACAAAGAACAGGCAAAAGTAATGATTAAGCATGAAACATTTTAATTGTTTATTAATAAACAAGTGTTTTCTATGTCAGTGCCTGCAAAGATAAAGTTGACGATGCAGACTCACCATCTTCGCAGTGTTAACGCGCATATAGAGAGAAATGCACACTTCATATGGATTAGCCTACATAAGCAGAGAGTAGCTCATTTCTTTTAGTGTTTAATTGTTTTGTTTAAAAGTAGACATTTCAATCTTTCTAGATATAGCCTACTTCTCAGGTATGTGAGGCAAGTATATGCTGAGTCTCGGTTCATTTATGAGACGCGCTCCAGTTCACGCGCCCGCGCCTCCGTGCTCTGATTATATTGTCTACTATATTTGCTTCTTATTTATTAATCCAGGCAAATTTGTTGATGAAACATTGATTACAATCAAGATACAATTGATCCAAAAGGAAATTTTCAAGCAAAACTAATATTCGAAGATCGCTGGAGCTGTAACGTGCGGTGACATCTTGTCATGGGTAGGCTGTGCCCTATCAGTGTGGCAGAGGCTATATATATTCATTCAGTTACAACCCAAGTTCTCATCAGGCA
Organism: Meda fulgida; assembly: GCA_030578275.1. Taxonomy (NCBI): domain Eukaryota; kingdom Metazoa; phylum Chordata; class Actinopteri; order Cypriniformes; family Leuciscidae; genus Meda; species Meda fulgida. The sequence continues at coordinate 38,096,218 of CM060617.1, read as the reverse complement.
TCATCACATCGCTGCCTGCATACAGCAAAGTCAGTCATATGAAGAATGCACGATCAAATCTAATAATCAAATTAATAGACACATCTATCACTTTTTGCCAGGGTCGATATTGTCCCCACCACTTTTTAAAACCTCTCACGGCGGCACGGATGTACCAATAGAAATAAATAAAACATCTCCAGCCGGCAGAGCATTCATTTCATTTGTTTGTTAAATAAGAGGCGATCTAGCGCTGAAATACGTCGTTTTTTTAAATCTAGTGATCAAAGTGGCGATCGGTGGCGCGGTTACAGTTTTATCTTGTGGCTCACGCACAGCCTTCACATGCACGCGCGCTTCAATCCATTTCGGAGACTCTTTGTTTGTTCCGGTGAAATCACAAAACCAAAATGCACACAAACGTGTCCCTGCTTGATATAATAGCCTACAACCACTGATGAACTTATTCGGGTTTGATTTAAAAAAAAAAAAAAACTTTATGAGTGCGGATTCGAATCAGAAACCCAGAACATCTGACATGCTCGCAAAAGTTCTACCACAGGAGCATTAAAAGACACAAGTCAAATAATCCGATATATGAGTAACACGAGTTACTATCTTGAGGCCACGAGATAGTTATAATAAATTTTTTGACAAAGTGGGACTAGCGGGGCTCCGTATAATGCAGCAAAATACGTTTTCTTCAAATTCCGAATGGATTATGGCATTGAAAGGGAGAATAAAAGCGCACCCGTCACTCATCTTAATTAACTGCGATCTCATAAAGTTCTGACTTCTGACTACATTCCTCTCTCTTTCTTTTAGACGTTCTTCCCTCATATTCAACTCCTGTCAACAAGCACACACACGATGGAGCACTTTACACTCATTTAAACTGGAACAGGCAAAATGTGTGTGTTTTTTACTACCACCTTTTCCAGAGCATCCATTGCCCTGCTCTCACTCTCAGAGTCCTCATATTCATCTGACAGTCGCATTGCGATTGTCCTCTCATCTGGCAGATCCTTACTCAAATCCTTCCTATATCTGACAATATATGAACAATCTCTGAGTACACTCAATTCAGTCTGAGGGCTTGACGCTTACTTTTCAGTGTTTGGGCTTAATAAGGGGATAATATTCAATTCAATTCACATTTATTCGTATAGCGCTTTTCACAATATACAGTTTCAAAGCAGCTTTACAGAAAATGCCACATTACATTTAGAGTGATCTGTTTTCAGAGGTAACTAAGTTATACATTTCAGAAATGTACATATACAAAATCAGCTTATTATTATGCAAAATATGTATTAATTTAAACATTGTAATAATTTAATGCAGAAAAATGAACTCATTGAAGTAATGAATACTTGTTTGTTAAAAAAATGATTTTGACATTTAGAAAATGTAGCATTGGTGCATGTTGATTCGGAGAAAGCATCGTCTGAAAGGATAAAGGCTACCCAGATAGCAAGCTGACATTGATTCACTGCTGAAATAACACCAGAATCATCATTTCAAGAGCTAACGTTACACAAGTTCTTATTTTTATCTGAACTGTTTTTGGTCATTATTGATAGCCCTATGTTGGTGCACGATCCGTTCCACCTGCACGATCCGTTCTACGCATGCGCGTAATTACGTAGAAGGAAACGTCACGGTTTTCCAACACTATCAGTACCACGCATGCGCTAAACACTGGACGGCCAGGCGGCACAACTCGCCGCATATTTGTATAACGTTAGTTGTATTGTGTTTAACATTTCACAGCGGGTCTATTTTGATGCTTTTAAATGTAGCTTACGCTATGCATTACGGTGTGTTTACGTGGTTGCCAATCCAAAATAATAAAGTTGTGAGTTGTTACATGAACAGTTTCCTCATACTCTCCTTTGCGATTCATTGCTGTATGGTATTAACCTGCCGTATTTTGGTCTGAGGTCAGTAGTATTGTCTAAGACGAGTTGTGTCGTTTTTTAGTAATTAAAAGCTGCTAATATTAATTAACTTTTAAGTTGAGTCATTTTGTACTAGTATGGGTCTACACAGGCTAATATATATGAGAAAAATTATCCCTTCAATGTTGTTTAAAGACGACAATAAGAAACTATGCATTTCTGCCTAGACTATCTGCACTTACATGAAGCAAGAACTACAAACAAGTCTGGGGAAACGGTATAGACTAGAGCATCAAACTGACAATAGAAATGACTTGAAAGAAGCATGTGTACACACAGAAGTGACATGAGACCAGCGGTGGACAGTAGTGAAGGACACTTTGAGTATCTTTATTTAAGAGTAAAAATTCTCTCTCTCTCTCTCTCTCTCTCTCTCTCTCTCTCTCTCTCTCTCTCTCTCTCTCTCTCTCTCTCTCTCTCTCTCTCTCTCTCTCTCTCTCTCTCTCTCACACACGACCTGAGCAACGTACAGAGCAAACTTCTCATTTCTTCGAGATAGGTCTGGCTGCAGAACCGCAGAACCACTACGTGTATTATATACCACTATATATATTATTATATAGCCTACCTATATAAAGCTTGAAATGTCCACTTTTAAACGAACAACAGAACGTTATATTTTCAGACACATTCATTATCATTAGCCAAATTCACTTTTTAAAAATACTAAAAACGTTAATTTTTCTTTTTTCAATTATGGGTTAAAAAGGAAAAACGAATGGACGCAAAAGTACACGGGCCGACCTGTGGCCCACTTTCTGTACGAGTCCATGATAGAATGGGCCGACAAAATGATGCATGATAAAGTATGATGATTTACGACTGTTTTAAAGTCAAATTAGGGATGCTCAGATCAATCGGCTGATAATCACATTTTATGACTCGATCGGTACTCACTAAACTAGGCTGATCTCACAAACCGACCACAATCTGATGACGTCGATCATCATCAAACATGCGAGGGCGTAGGCCACATGATGCGTTGGGACCAGAGACTATTTATATAGAGACATGCCACTTACTCAATCCTCAATACAACTATATAGGGAAAACCCGTAACGCCAAAGATGGCGGTTGTGCACATGTCCCGCCCCTCCCGCTGGAAAGCCAATCGTCTGCTTTTAACAGTCAAAAAAAAGAAAAGAAAGTAGGCCATTACGCTACTTCCGTGTTTTGGAAAGAAAAACTTCCATGTCCTGTTGAAACTGGAACCGAAACATGAAAGGCTCTTTGGCCAGTTCCAGAGCATCTTTTCCTTCTTCCTTTCCTTCTGCTGATATTGTTAAATATTAACTTACAAAATACTTCGTTTCAAAATACTTCCTTTCAAAAAAAACATTTCAGTACAGAGCCGTTTAGTATAAGCGTAACGTTATTATGTTAAGTATGCTGCACGATCCATATCAAATTTATAACTTCTTTTTATCCTCTTTCTCTTCTTCTTTTCCTTGTTCTACAGTGTGCTCCGCCATTATTAAACCTTTTACTGTCTAGCTTTTACTGTCTAAAAACATTTTACTGTCTAGTCTAAACACGTCTAAACATGAACTCCGTACACTTCCGGCATCGGACTGCTACCCGCCCACTTCCGGCATCAGACTGCTACCCGCCCACTTCCGGCATCAGACTGCTACCCGCCCACTTCCGGCATCAGACTGCTACCCGCCCACTTCCGGCATCAGACTGCTACCCGCCCACTTCCGGCATCAGACTGCTACCCGCCCACTTCCGGCATCAGACTGCTACCCGCCCACTTCCGGCATCGGACTGCTACCCGCCCACTTCCGGCATCGGACTGCTACCCGCCCACTTCCGGCATCGGACTGCTACCCGCCCACTTCCGGCATCGGACTGCTACCCGCCCACTTCCGCCCTCAGACTGCTACCCGCTCACTTCCGGCATCGGACTGCTACCCGCCCACTTCCGGGATCGGACTGCTACCCGCCCACTTCCGGCATCGGACTGCTACCCGCCCACTTCCGGCATCAGACTGCTACCCGCCCACTTCCGGCATCAGACTGCTACCCGCCCACTTCCGGGATCGGACTGCTACCCGCCCACTTCCGGCATCGGACTGCTACCCGCCCACTTCCGGCATCGGACTGCTACCCGCCCACTTCCGGCATCGGACTGCTACCCGCCCACTTCCGGCATCGGACTGCTACCCGCCCACTTCCGGCATCGGACTGCTACCCGCCCACTTCCGGCATCAGACTGCTACCCGCCCACTTCCGGCATCGGACTGCTACCCGCCCACTTCCGGCATCGGACTGCTACCCGCCCACTTCCGGCATCGGACTGCTACCCGCCCACTTCCGGCATCAGACTGCTACCCGCCCACTTCCGGCATCGGACTGCTACCCGCCCACTTCCGGCATCAGACTGTCGGGCTGGCGCTGTGGTCCTCAGACTGTTATGACGTAATGGTTCTGCAGTTGGTTATTATTGATTTCTTCCGCTGAACTCCATTTTCTTTCGCTGTGAGTGAATCTCGCGGTACAAATATGCGCATGCGTGGAACAGATCGTGTAGTGTCGTAAATCAAAATCAGCGTCGCAAAACAGAATTATCATTTGCGCATGTGCATTTTCTATTGCGTCTACTACGCATGCGTACAACGGATCGTGCAGATGGAACGGACCGTGTACCGACACCCTACTTTAAACTGTATATAGGCATGTGATGGTTTCAAATTATTATTATTTTTTATTATAATGGTTTTGACAATGATATACGCTCTAAGAAAAAAAAAGGTACAAAACACAAGCTGTCACTGGGTGGTTCCCTTTAAAAAGTTTCACCTAAAGAATTCACACCTCAAAAGGTGCACATTGGCAGCAAAAGTGTACATTTTGGTACCTAAATGGTACAGAACCATTTTAAAGTTTACCGTCCCAGTGACAGTTTTTACCAATAGAGTTCAGTGGAAATAGCTTTTGGGAAACGCACCCCTGTTAGCCTAACGTTCATCTCTGAAACCGAATCTCAGCGACTATAACGACGGCACATTAATGCTTGCTTCATAACGGCTTAGGCTGTAATAAGTTACACAAAATGTAACGTTATACCGGTACTTACAATTCCATTTGTTTTTGGAAATCCTTTGGAAAGTCTTTTGCAAGTTTCCGATCGAAACTCATCTTTATTCCGTAACGTTACAAGCTGCGGACAAACTTTCTGCTGGCGTGATTTAAACTTTCAAAAAATGATAACGTTATTAGACCTTATGTAGCCCCGCCCCTTTTCAGCCTGCGCGCTCATTGTCTTCGTCTTCCGGTCTGTATTTTCACAGCGATCGTAAGTGACGTATTTATCAATGAACGTCTCGTTTTAAAATCTTCCCGGTCTACGGACATTTGTTAAGACATCTGCTTTAAACATTACAATCCTCATGCTAACTTTCGTTAACATTACAATAATTAAATCCACGTCACCAGCTAATTACTCCTCGACAGCGATGCCATAGAAATATACAGAGAGCGACTGCAAAAAATGGAAGTTCAAAGACAATATTCTAAAGATGGCTCTCAGGTTTCTCTGGCGCATAATGTCTATACTTCAAAATCACGGTGTAAACATTATTAATATTATAAATAAAACTATTTTTGTTGTATGGATCAGTAATCTGTTCAAATAACGTCTATTAATCAGATCGTGTCCAATGCACTTTGTCTACATTTATAAACAATTATAAAAATAAATTATTTAATACATAAACAAAAGGTGGCAATCAATGTGAAGGTCAATATAGTGAAAAATAGACAGTCAGTTTCAGATTACACGAAAAACGCTAGCAAAAACTTTTGGTAGCTTTTGATTACAGTCCGGAAAGTACTGCGTAATTAAAGCGATTTTACAGTGTGACTTTCTGTAATTATACTATAAAGTACTTACATGTGGAAGAGAACAACATGTACAGTTCGTGGAATAAAGGAGTAACAACCAGGAGAATAAACAACATATTTATACTGTAAGTATTATAGAACTAAGGGGTTCTTATTCTACTCTTATGATACAACAATCACATTTGGGACCAATTTAGCAAGAACATACACTGTGTACCTTTTTGTAATAATGGTGTATCTATACATTCTGTATAGGCTGTTTAAAAATGACAGGGTACATATCCATGCATCTATACAGTTTTTAACAAAAGTGCACTAAAACTAAAAAGTGAAAACTAAAACAATTGCAACTTTTGCTTAAATATTGGGGAAAGATACTCTTGTTTCATGTATTGGTGCTTGTTACCCTCTTGTTCCATGTAGTTACAGGGTAAGTACAAAAAAATACATACACAATCTAATATCACTGACTCTGAAACCTTTATTTGAAAGACAACTTAATTCAAAACAGATTTGCAACGCTTCTTTTTTGTTTAAAACTGCTTTTTAAGCCCAACCTTAAACATCTGCACTATTGCTATAAGATAAAAAAAACAGTATAAATGCATGGATATGTACCCTGTAATTTTGAAAAAGCCTATACAGTTTGTATTTGGTACATTATTACAAAAAGGTACACAGTGTATGTTCTTGCTAAATTGCTCCCAAATGTGATTGTTGTATCATAATAGTAGAATAATTACCCCTTAGTTCTATAATACAGTATAAATATGTTTTTAATTCTCCTGGTTGTTACCCCTTTGTTCCCTTATACTTACATGCAGGTGCATCATAGGTACACTATAATTACCGAAAGTTAAGATGTAAATTCGTCTTTATTACGCAGTACTTTCCAGGCTGTAATCTAAAGCGTTGCCATATATATATATACACACACACACACAGTGCAGCATTACACAAACTAGCAACTGAAAAAAAGTTCCCAGAAAACAAACACTAAAATTAAAAGCTTAAAAACGCAACCAGCTAAAACTGAATTGATGTTTGTTTATTTGATGGCATTACAATGGTGTTTTTTTTTTCTGTCATTGTTTGACATTACAAAATGTGTACAGTACTTTCTTGGTTGATGCTAAATGTTCTCTGAACTCAAAAACACAGTGTTGTAGAAATTTTAATAGTCATTTATTCCTAACAGATATCATAAGGGATTGAACCTATTCAATGTGTAAAAGTATATGTGTGTACGTGCTTGTGCGTGACGTTTCAGGAATATATGGGACAGGACCTCTTGACCTTAGGAATGGTCAGATTTGGCTAGTTTATTTCAGGGCCAGGTTGTGTCTTTAGTAGAAACTGAACAGCAGTGGGGACCTTATCTGAGTGGGTGAAAGGGTAACTGCTGTGAGGAGGAACCTTGAAAAGAGTATAAAGGCTGTCTCATGTCTTCCTGGTGTGCGTCACTCACTTCACAGGGTAACTGCTGTGTTGGCGACTGGGCCTATTCTTGCAAGAATAAATACTTCTCTTTTTATAAATTTGACTCTGAGTGTCTCTTACGCAGTGATGATGTTTAACAGAAGTTTTGCCACAACACAACTCTATTGGAATTGTAATAATGGCAATACAAAATGCAAGAAATTAGCAATGTAATAATGTATTTTGATAGACTTTGCCTTTATTGTTCTCTAAAACTCCACAATGAAATATCTGTCGTAAATAGTTAAACTGAAAATAGTGCAATAGGCTGCACTTAATGTTCGGTCAAATCGATGAATTACTGAAATACAGGTCTTTCTCAGCTTTTTGGCACCTCCATGTTTCCGTACCGTAATTGCGCAAATAGACGAGCATCAACATCCACACGGCGGCTGGCTTGACGAGCGTTTTCCAGATGACGGCTGCCTTGACCGCGGTAGAAAATGAATGTGGAGCGAGAGCGTGCTGAATGCGTCAGAGTTTGGCAGCTGTCAGCTAATTTCATTCCGTTACAGGTTGTTTCCAGTAGGAAGCATTTTCGATAACAATTCAATTTCAAATACACAGAATGACCAATAGAGGAAATTTGTAACACATTTTTACAAATGACTTACCTTTAAGAGTGGAAATGAAATCGCAACACCATCAAGTCCATTCATGGTGAGAAACTGGCGGTAGGAAGTGCCACTGACTGAAAGTGCTCCTCATTAGCTGCAGTTGGCGCGTTGATTGCGCATGCGTATTACAACACGTTATGCGTCACAAGATCAACGCGCGCGCGGTTCTCTTCCTTGTCAGTCGATGAACAACAGTGAACAGCAACTTGTGGGCATATACGTAGTGGACCAACGGCGGTGGATACTCGCAACTCAAGTAACAGTTCGGATAATGAAACGACATTGGGTAGTAATGTGCATCTACAACCGTCTCTTGCTGATCCTGTGGAACACTTTGGTGATTTTGATGCGTTTGACACTGGTGAAACAGTTTCTGGCTTAAGCAGTAACACCGTTTTACAGTCGCCTCAGAACCCGGACCCACAGGATGAACCGAATGAAACCTCGGATTCGAATCCGTCTCTACTCGGTCCAAACAGGCCTTCAGATGACTCCTGTTCTTCACGCCTCCCCCAAGAAACCACGGTAAATTAATAAGTTATTATGTTGTTAATATCATAGCAGTAGCAGTAGTCTCTTATGTAACTGTATTATACATTCAAGTATTTAATATTTTTAATATTTTCTTAGTGTTTAGAATGATGAATTATCGAGTGATGATGTGCTATCCAGACATGCCACTTCTATTGTGATGACTGCTAGAGAGAAACATCATCTCTCACAGGTAAGTATCAGTAAAATAACCTGTGTGTGTGTGTGTGTGTGTGTTTTACACGCATAACGTTTTTGAAAGAAGTCTCTCATGCTCAAGCCAGCATTTATTTGATCAAATATACAGAAGAAACATAATAGTGTAAAATATAACAATATACAATTATAATATACTTAAAAATATAATGTCTTTTTTGTGAATCAAAGCCATATCCAGTATATACTCCATTGCCAAAGTCCAGTAGCGGCTCCTGATAATAAATTTAGGTGGGGCAGATTCTAAATGGTATTGTGGGCTACCGGTAGCCAGGGTTGGGTATCGTTTTGATCTGAACGATTCCGATTCTTCCTTTCGATTTCAGTTCTTTTCGATTCCGATTCTTTGAGGGGTGGGGTCAAAACATGTCACAGGCTCATTTCACAGAGGAAGATTTTATTTTGATTCAATAATGAGTTCTAGTTTTGTATTTAAAGGCACACCGCAGAACTTTTGGCCACTAGGGGCGCTCGACCCGTAACTTTCACGTCTAGCGCCTCTAGAGGCCACAAGCCGAGGAGAAAACCCACGTAATATCAAAATACTACTGTTACTGTGTCACGAAATGTAATTTAAGAGTGTTACAGGCAGGGGTGCGCCAAAATATCGATATGGTGATATCTCACGATATTTGTTCCCGCGATCGATTCTCGATGCGCTCTTGCCAAGTATCGATCTTAAAAGCCGTTATAAAACGCACACTCTATTCATTATCCGAGTTGACTATCATGCCACACGCTCCCTCTCTGCCGTGCACGCGCTATATGTTATGCGCGCAGTATGTTCTGTCTCGCATGCGTAGGGCCCTATAAAATCCCTTTTATTTTTTCCCAAATTCCATTTTTTCCGTTTTAATTTTTGCAAATTCCGATTTTTTACCCTTTACTGTTATTTTAGTTGTAAAAAGTACAATGTTAATGATTAGAATGTACACAAATAAAATAGGCATTTACTCTTAAAATGACACTAAAATGACATTTACTCTTACTTTTCAGCACAAATACTGCATGATGCAACATAACACTGCACTCTAAGTACTTCAAGTAACAACAAAATATGGTTATGAGCTTTAAACTGTCCTGTAAAATAAATTATATTAGTTTATATAAGTTAAGATAAGTCACACTCTGTCTCTCTCGCGCACTGTCGAGCGCTCTCTCGGACACACTCGGTTTCTCCTGCGCAGTGTCACTTCGCTTTTTCCCCAGACATACGTTCTTCTCCCACACAAAAAACAAATTTCATTCCAAATATGTAAAAGTATGCGAAATTCCACGTTAACACTAGATTCCGCATTAATTGGGCTGGGCGATAAATAGATTTTATCGATTAACTCGAATGTGTAGTTTATGGCGTTTTTTAAAAAATTTTTTTTAATGAAAATCGTTTTTCTCTTTTAACAACCGCCGATGCGCCCATCTGGGCTCCCGTAGTTCCGACCGGACTCAGCGCTTGCCATGATTGATGTTCCACGGCGGCATCCATCTTTGTTATGTACAAAATCTGCTTCACTGTCGCTGTGTTGTCGTCATCGTGTAAAGCCTGCCCCAACGTTTCTGATTGGTGCCTCGATTTCGACGGATTGGAACTGGGCTTGAATGAGCTCTTTGCAAGACTAACTTGCAGAGCAAATTTAAATCTGCCGCAAGTTGTCTGGGTTTTCCCAGGCTAGGCTACCGGTATATCTGATTAACCTATGATTGATTGACAAATGGCTCCAGAGATGAGAATCTTGCTCTGGCCAGTGTTACACCTATACTGACACCTACCGGCGTGCGTCCGTGCAGCATCACGCAAAAATAAATGTTTACAGTAATGGTTGTGACTGTTAAAGGGTTGTTCATAGTGACCCATGAGAGATTTATTTTGTGTCTTTCCTATCACTGCATGATAAACAACATGAAGTAGCACTGGTATTTCAAAACATCGATCAATCAGCATGATCAAAAACTTGCGCAGTCATATTTTTCTTTAAAATAGCTAGTCAATAATGTGAATAAAGCCGACTGCCCGACTGGAAAACAATATCCCCGGGACGTCGGGCTAGCGATGTTGCGAGCCCTGAGGCTATTTACTAGAGCACGTTTAAATTAATTGATTTATGCTTTCGCTTATTTGATGGTGAATTATTGTTTGTATAAGAATTTGGCCCGCTGTTGCTTAATGTTAGCAAATTTTTCGATGACCACATTAAGCACTTTTCAATTTAAATCATTGCCAATGCATTAAGCTGTTCCTGTGACATATTGTTTCTCAGAAATGTTTTAATTCGTTTAAGGGTAGTGCTGCATGATTTATAATTTTGCAATCGCGATGTCATGCCTATGCGATTATTTTACGCAAAATGATGCGTTTTTATGAAATAAATAAATTTGGGCTGTCAACATTAACGCATGCAATTATTTTTTGTCCAGTTTAACGCGTTAAAATATTTTATGCATTTAACGCAGCATTCGTTTATTTTTGTCATCCTTTGGCTAGTGTTACACTATATGATCCCGCTTTTATTCATGCAAATGCTTTTAAACCATTCGTGTGCGATAAGACATAAGATTGCGCTGCCTGTGAATGTCCTAACTGTGACACACACACAGAAACACGAGTGCCAGTATCGTCCGCACAGACAGCACGCCACAATACGGTTCTCTTTCGTGCTTGAACTTACAATAACACACAATTATGGCAAAATGTCCGTTTTGTTGAGTATCTTAATAACATAAAAGCAGTCTTATGATGAACATGAAGAGTTGTGAGAGAATGAGGCGCGTGTTAGGGCTGGGCGATATGGAGCAAAAAATATATCTCGATATACGATATATATCTCTATCTTTACAGGAAAAAGAACCCTCCCAAAAACGACTGCAAAAACAAATCTAACATACCACAATCTTTTTTTATTGAAGTGCAAAGAGGTAAGCAGTTCATGTAGGAACAAAGTGCTTCTGTGACATTTAAAAAAACAAAAACAAAACGGTGTACAAAAATATTAATTCAACGTAGGGGTGTAACGGTTCACAAAATTCACGGTTCGGTGTGTTTTCGATACAGCAAAAAGAAAGAAATGCCAGAGAAATGTCCTATTTATTAAAAGAAAAATTAGTGTGAGTTTTCCAAATCCATGGTAAATGATGATCTGTGGACTTAAAAACTAGTTCATTCATGGAACAATGTTTCTCCTGGTTTCCACGTCAGCGCTGTTTGATCCGTAATTAAGACATTTTTCTCACTAGATCTCGCAGCGATGTTATTTCTTCAGTGGCGAATTGAAATGCTTTGTTTAGTGGATCTCTACAGTCAAACAGACAAACTTGAGTCAAACAGTGTCGCTTGATCACGATCTGCTCGCACTGCACTGATGTTGATGGTCCAAACTGATTACGGTCCGTGTAGCACAAAATAATAAGTAGCGCAGTTTCGTCCCGCTTTCATTACGTTTGCCATCTGATGTTGTGCAATGTTGTGGCGGATTTTGGTCGGCAGGAAAAATGGTAAAACGAATCGTTCGGTTTGTAATGCGTAGCCTACCGAACCGAAAGCCTCGTATCGAACGGTTCTATACGAATACGTGTACCGTTACACCCATGAATGACGGCAACGGGTAGGGTTGCCACCTGTCCTTTTTAATAACCTGTCCCGGGAAATGTATCCACTCTCCAGACATCACTCTCCACTTCGAAAGGCTGCGTGAATATGTATGTTCAAACCGTGTAGCGTGCGCACGGCAGAGGGAGAGGGAGCGAGAGACCTTGCGTGTGTTTGCTGCTAGTGTGCGTGTGTGCCTCAAGAAGTGCATGTAAGACAGCATTTAAGACGATTTTTTTTAGACGAGCTCTGTAGCCTCCGGGCTGGTTGCGGGCGCCGCCGTGAGAGAAGGCAAACAAGCAAAGTAGCGAAATCAGAATTAAATATAAACAATATATATATATATATATATATATATATATATATATATATATATATATATATATATATATACACATACAATATGTCAAAATCCATATCGTGTTTAAAAAATATCTCTATATATCAAGATATCGTTCACCCCTAGCGCATGTGAAAAAATGCAGGGCGCTGTTGAGCTTGGGAGGGCTCAGAGACCCACTGCCCCACTTAGTGCAATGACTGAAATCCATAAGATATCCAACCCGTCAACCCAAGCCATTCATTAAATTTCAACATATCCATCTCACTTAATGACTTAAAATAGCCTAGAAACTCATAAATAAAATGATGAACATATATTTACGAGTTAGAATTGTAAGATTGATTAAGTTTATCTAGAGTTCTCTCTTTTCAAGTGGTTGAATATTGCCCATACTGTGGCCCAACTGCTCCAGTCTTCAGTGTCACATGATCCCCCAGGATCTAATATGCTGATTTATCATCATTTACTTGTCAAGACCGAAGAACAATTTTCTTATATTAAGATTTAAAGTCTAGTGTGCAATGCATTATATAAGACTTTTTATCTTTCATGGCAAAAAACAAGATGTATTTTCTAGAAATAAGTTTTTTTTTCTTTCTTAGATTTCAGTTTTTGCAGTGTAATAAAAACAAATCAGTTACACTTTATTTTACATTACGTGCCCTTGCGTGTACCCACCTAAGAAAGGGTCTTCCTTCGGCTCCAAAGGTCCTCTCTACTTACCGCTTTCGCCCGAGTTTTAACACGCAGTGCTGTCCTGTGTTGTTTAAAGAGATCGGAGTTTAAAAAAAACAAGTGACATTCAACTTTCATTTTATCACTTTCCCTGTGATGAGAAAGATAAGAGAAAATGGCTGCAGTTGATGAGGTAAGTTACAAATCTTAAACGAATGAAGAAACTTTGGCGCCAGTGGGTGCTATCCCTTAATCCCACTGGCGCTGAAGAAAAGTCAATGGGTTTTATATGTTGTTTGTTGCTATAAACCCAATCTTGCATCATGTTTTGGTTGTCAGGCCTTGTTCTGTGCAGCCTAGTTAAGATAAAACTAAGTTAGCTAGCTTAGGCTAACTAGCTAACGTTAGCTTTGGCAACAGTCTATAGACAAGCCGAAGCATGAAGTTTTAGTATGATAATCTGCTAACGTTTCTCATTTGTCTGAGATATAAGATCAGACTCATGAAACCCCTTTTAGTGAATTACAGTATTATGTTATGTCATACAGTATTATTAGGTATTATCAAAATGTCACCTGTAGTAAGTCAGTCAGGTCACTAGGAAAGTACTAAAACTTTTGGAACATGAAAAAGTACTTTAGGTAAATTACAGTAATTGTTTCATAAACATATTTGATTGTTGTACGTACAGTAAGTGAGGTAGTGTCAGAATTTCACCTGAAATAAGTCCGTCTGGTCAATAGGAACATGCTACAACCTTTGAATAATAAAAAATGCCTTTGGTGAATGAATGCAATTTGATTCTAAGAATAATAAGTAATATTTAAAAAAATTGTACAGACGTGAAAACTTCACCCCAAACTACAACTCTAGGGTGTGCAAGTTGGCATTTCCCTAATGGAAAAGCTGCTGGGCCATCACGATTTGCTTGGAATAAGGGGAAGACATTCCAGTTCCCCGAGCACCTCAGCCATCTCCCTAAACGAAAGAAACAAATGGTCCGTAGCAGTTGCTCGCTGCCTGCTGTGAGTTTGTTTGCTTCGAGGCTGTAAGCTCCGTCTAAGCCTCATATTAGCTTCGTATTTCGTTCTGTTTTGAACCATCATTTACTATCATTTCTAGTTGTTTATTCTACTAAATACAGTTTACCCAACATCTCAGATTAACCTGACATCGCTAGCTTCCGTTAGTGTTAGCACAACTCGCTAGCCTGTTAACGCCATAGGTTAACAAGCCCCCCATGCGCTCAGTTATTTATTTACTTTTCTCTCGCTCGCCCGCACCTTTGAGTTCATAAAAAAGTCCAGGTGAGTAAGAATCAGTTAACAAACATGGTGAGTAATGTCTTGTCCTGTCATTGTCACCTGCACTTCATGTCACATGTTTAGTATAGCCTTCTCCGTTGTCACTATAGAATTTTTATGTGATAAATGCAAGGAGACAGTCAGGCTGATGGAGAAGATTTCAGAACTAGAGACACGCATCCAAACTCTAATTGAGGATAGAAAGAGTACTAGAGCTTTAGATACTATTTTGGATGCGCCTAGCATAGTGAACTCTGTACATGATTCGGTTCCGGCTGAAGTAGAGCCCATGCAGCAGGGCAGATGGTTGACAGTGAGGGATCGCTCTAGTCGCGGATCAAAAAACCACTCTTTCGTTCCAATTACCATAACAAATCGATTTGCCCCACTCAGTGAAACACCCACTGAGAATTTTGTTGATTGTGCCCTGGTAATTGTTGATTCGATCACACGGAACGTGAAAAAAGAGACACCAGCCACCATAGTCACATGTTTGCCGGGACCCAGAGTGCCTGACATCAAAGCAAATTTAAAAGTGCTGGCTAATGCTAATCGCAAATTCTCTAAGATTATTATTCATGTCGGCACTAATGATGTTCGACTCTGCCAGTCGGAAATCACCAAAATTAATATTAAAGAGGTGTGTGAACTCGCAAGTACGATGTCAGGCACAGAGAGGCACTCTGATTTGCTCTGGCCCCCTTCCTGTTCGCCGGAGTGATGAGATAGTTAGCAGATTATGTTCACTCAATCGCTGGTTGTCTGAGTGGCGTCCACATAATAATGTAGAATTCATAGACAATTGGAAAAGTTTTTGGGACAAACCTGACCTGTTGAAAAGAGATGGTATTCATCCCTCCTGGGATGGTGCTGGTCTTCTCTCTAGTAATTTGGCTCATAGTCTTAGAGCTGAAACATGACAATCTGGGGCTCAGGTCAGGAAGCAGACAGAGTGGCTAAACCGACCGTCTGCTAGCGGCTTAGCATCACCAAGGTCAGATAAATCCCATCACACAGAGCCTCTTTCACCTAGATATCATCATATAGACCCTCTTTCACCTAGACATCACATAGAGACTGTCTGTTCCCCGAATTTGGAAATCCAAAAAACGTCCAAACCCATCTAATGTTAAAAATGTAATTGATGTTCAACAAATAAAAAACAGATATAATACAGATGAGCAAATGATAAAGCTTGGGTTGCTGAATATTCGATCCCTTACTTCAAAAGCACTTATTGTTAATGATATGATTTCAGATTATAACCTAGATGTGCTGTGTTTGACAGAAACCTGGCTAAAACCAAATGATTATATAACTTTAAATGAGTCAGCCCCACAAGATTACAGTTATAAACATGAACCTCATCTGAAAGGCAAAGGTGGAGGAGTTGCTGTAATGTATAGTAATATTTTCAAAACCACTAAGAAATCTATTTTTAAATATACTTCTTTTGAAGTATTGGTGCTTAATGTAAAAATATATAATGTAAACGATAAATCACGTTTGAGAATTCTGCTGGCTACTGTATACAGGCCACCAGGGCACCATAAAGACTTTATCAAAGAATTTGCGGACTTCCTATCAGAAATAAAGTACTTATTGTTGGTGATTTTAATATTCACATAGATAATGAAAAAGATGCATTGGGATTGGCACTAAAAGACATTGTAAACTCAATTGGAGTTAGACAACACGTGTCAGGACCGACTCATTGTTGTAATCATACTCTAGATCTAATACTATCACACGGAATAAATGTTGATACCGTTGAAATTCTGCAGCAGAGCGATGACATCTCAGATCATTATCTAGTCTCATGTAAATTACATTTAGCGAAGGCTGCAAAGCCGACTCTGTGTTATAAATATGGTAGACCTATACCTTCTGCCACTAAAGATTGCTTTATAAATAATCTTCCTAATCACTTTCATCATCTCAGCATCCCGGATAGCTTAGAAGAACTTCATATTGCAACAGAAACTTTTAACTCTCTCTTTTCCTTCACTTCCTGCTCAGCTACTGTTCGGACGCTCTCGCTTACTGCTCCGCGCTTTGCTCTATCGCTTTTACATTTTTATATTTTATCTCCTTTTATCACCTAATTTTAACTTCAGCAAATCAGCACAGTGCTCAAACACTTGGATTACTACAAAAAAAAAAAAAAAGCAGAATTCTTTTATTCGACCAGCCTCCCACTGAAAGCTTACATTCCAGGGAAGGGAAAACACAACTGCCTACATTCATAAGGATAAGAAAATGCCTCCTCTGGAATCTACTTGCTGCTCTAACTGCCACAGACTTCTACAAAGGATTGCTCCTCGACAGGCTATACTGAGTGTAGAGAAACAAGCCGACCGACTTACAAATCGATGGCACAAACAGGGAGCGAGACCCAAAGGCACTCGAGACATCAGATTGTCACGAGCATCACATATTGCCGCAGTAGCATCTTCTACCCCAGATACGGCTCTGACAAGGATTGCAAACACTGGTCCCCTACCACCGCCTATACATCTTGAGAACAGATTTGAAGTATTAATGAATGAGGAATCCCCAAATTTGATGAATGTGATCAAACACAGACTGAATCAGCCTGTAGCTAACACTGATGCTAACTGGGGCTCAAGGTCGAGCAGACAGCGGCACTCAGCTCAGAGCACAGCCGGACCCAGGACTCTGATAGTGGGCGACTCCATAATCAGAAACGTTAGTAGCAGGGATACAACAACATGCTGCCTTCCACAAGCAACAACTTCTGATGTAAACAGAGAACTTCAGAACATTCTGATGAAACATAAGACTGCAAATCGACTCATTCATGTGGGGAAAAATTATATTCATAAAGAGCAGTCAGAACTCCTTAAGATGGATTTCAATGAACTTTTTGAAACACTTAAAAGACTGAAAGTTCAAACATTCATCAGTGGACCACTCCCAGCAAGAGGAACAAACAGGTTTTCACGGTTGCTTGTGCTTAATACATGGCTGCAAAAAAACCTGCAATATAAAAGGAGTAAACTTCATTGACAACTTCAATCTTTTCTGGAGTCAGAGGCAACTGTTTCAACAGGATGGCCACCACCCAAACAAACTTGGTTCAAGAGTGCTAAAGGACAATATCTACTTCTCCCTCCGTCAACCTTCTGCAATGTGTGCCAATCCACTCAACCTGAATGGCACACACACACCTGGATACAGTATGAATGACCACAGGATTTCACTTCAGCACCTGAATGGGCATGCGGTTGACACATCACACAAGGACAATGATAACACCACTCAGCCACAACAACCTCTGCTCACGGACACAATCTCAGCTGAGCCCTGCCCACAGAGCTCACCACAGACAGACTGTGACATACTAGCACTGCTCCAAGATTCAGCACCCAAGGACGACTTTCTGGAAAACAGCCAGGAAAACCAGGACAGCATATTACAGCCTCCAATAACACCAGAGCAACATCCCCTCTCACCAGACATGCTATCCCTCTCTCCAGCAACTCCACTTCTGTGCTTCTCAGAGAAAATGGAACAACTGGTGTATGCTGGAACTAGACTATCCCACTCTTTTGCTGCAAGCCCCCAGATACCAACCAAAAAACGGCAGGCCCCACAACCACCAAAGCCTGCGGGCCCAGCTCGCCCTCCCCCTCCTCCTGTGAGAGCTCTTTGGCCTCTGCCACAGCGCCAGGGCACACACCCTCCTCCAACGGCTCGAGGTGAACCAAAAGCAACTGATACCAGCTCTCAGTGATATAAGTCGGGTCCCCGCTATGATAACAATAACTTTCTCAATTGTTTACAGAACAAGCGGGAACCCAGTGTGCCTGTATCTTTATCTTTCTCTATTGCTGTTCGATTACATGATAGAAAGTCTAAGGCCTTCAAAAGCCATACAGCAAACCCATCTAATCTGGTGCCTATTACACGCCAAACTAAGATTGCTGTGGGGACAAAAAGTAAGACTGTTAAGTTAGCACTTTTAAACATCCGCTCACTTAAAAATAAATCACTTCTAGTCAACGACTTAATAACCACATACAACCTGGATTTTATGTTGCTAAATGAAACTTGGCTAGAAGAAAGCTGCAGTGCAACAGTCCTCAATGAAACAGCCGCTCCTAACTTTACTTTTATGAGTGTCTGCAGAGCTGTCAGAAGAGGTGGATGTTTAGCTGCTCTTTTTAAAGATGTCTATCAATGTAAGCAAATATCATTTGGGAATTACCCGTCTTTCGAATATCTGGGTATTGTGTTAAAAGGTGCTCCACGCATTTTACTTATGATTGTTCACAGGCCTCCAAAATACTCTCCAGCCTTTGCTGAAGACTTTACAGAACTGTTATCAACAATTTCCTCAGAGTTTGACTGCTTTGCCATTGCTGGAGATTTTAACATTCACATAGATAATGCAGAAACCAATATGGCAAAAGAAATCAAAACTGTTTTAAAAACTTTTGATCGGACTCAGAATGTACATGGACCCACACATAATCGTGGACACACTCTAGATTTACTTATCAGTAAGGGTCTAAACATTTCATCGATTGTTATTAAGGACGTAGCACTGTCTGATCATTTCTGTATTTTCTTTGATATATTGATCTCTCCTGCCATTGAAGCTAGATCTGTGTCTGTCAAGAAGAGATGCTTAAATGAGAACACTAGTGTGCTATTTCTGAAGACCATATCTTTAACACTAAGCATATCTGCTGACCCTGTTGATTTTCTCCTTGATTCTTTCAACTCAAAAGTTAAGAGTGTAATTGATGATATTGCTCCTGTGAAAGTCAGGAAGAAGAATGGCAGACGAAAAGCACCTTGGAGAAACTCAACAGCAGTGCAAAATATGAAAAGACAATGCAGAAAAGCAGAACGCATGTGGCGGAAGACAAAACTTGTAGTCCATTGTAACATCTGCAAAGACAGCATCCATGCTTTCAATAAGGAACTAGGCAAAGCTAGACAGACTTTCTTCTCAAATATTATAAACCGCAATATAAACAACACACGCACTCTTTTTGCTACTGTAGAGAGACTGACAAACCCCCCAAGCCAGATTCCCAGTGAAATGCTCTCAGAGAGAAAGTGCAGTGAGTTTGCTTCTTTCTTCTCTGAGAAAATCAATAATATCAGAAAGGTGATCAGCTCACCCTTGAGCCGCACTGGGGTCAGACAGATCAGACAACAGCCTGAAAAAGTAGTCACTATGTCTGATTTCAAAGAAATTGATGGCAAAATTTTGGAAGAAATCGTACAGCACCTTAAAACATCAACCTGCGCCCTTGATGCACTTCCCACATCTTTTTTCAAAACTGTGTTACACAGCTTAAAAGCAGATATCCTAGAAGTGGTAAATGCCTCACTACTCTCTGGGAGTTTTCCGAACTCCCTGAAAACTGCAGTTGTCAAGCCCCTCCTGAAAAAGACTGTAGCGTTTAATCGCACGTATAAATATGACTAATTATCATTCATAACGGATTACGATCAATAATTAATCATTTAATTATTTTCAGAATTTACCGTAGCAGAATCAATAGTATGATTATTTTATCAGTTCATCCAATGAACGGAAAGCATAAACAATTATTAATTCTAGGAAATATAATATCTTCCTGACCAAGAAAGACTAATTCCCAGCTAACAGCTAAATTAAGAAATAATTCAAGGGCAAAAGCATAAGTAGCTTAGATCGCAGTTCAAGACAATAAATTTGTACGCACATAACACAAGTAATGCTTCTCTTTTCAAATACAAACAATTCTTTATTGATTATAAGCCTAACACATAAAACTAATATCTAACACACAAACAATACCTTATTGATTATAAGACTAACACATAAAACTAATATCTAACACAAACACACGCACACGCATTCATACAAGTTAAAGAAAGAAAGAGAGTGAGGAAGAATAAGTTTGAGTGAGGTGAAATCCCAAGATTCTATTCACTTATAAGACACAACCTGAATGAACCATCAATAATTAATTTCACCCTTTTATCGTTTCTTAGGCGGGTAATTCAATTTTATATCAATGCACCAGTTCAGTTAAGAGTCTGGAGGCTACTTGCCTGTCCGTGCGTTGCTTTGGGGATTCCCTTTTGTCGGTGTAAAGGGGGTTTCTTGGGTCCGTTGCTTTGCTACTAGATCTTGGGCAGCCAATCACGTGGTGTGTTGGCGGATGGATGAAAGTCTTTGAAGTTGAAAGCCCGTTGCAGTCAATGTTTAAACGAAACTTTGCAGCAAAACTTAACTTAGAACCGAGACTTTTAACGGAAAAGAAGTCATAGGAAAATAAAGGTGAGGTGAGTTAGATGGCTTGAATAAATCTGTTTTAACCCTGATCTTGATTTGGGTCATTTGTCTCTATGCGTCTACATGGCTACTATAACCATCGTCTGCTCCACCCGACTTGTTCTCCTGTCGAGGCCTTTTCCAAGGGCGAGAGCGGGGGAGAGTGAGATCAAGAGCACCAGAGAGCAGAGGGCAAGAGCCCCAGAGAACCAGAGAGAGCACAAGAGAGCAGCAAGAGAGGTCAATTCTGTGTTCGGGTCTAAGATTTTAAACTCAAAGTTTGTCCAACCTCCCGGATGGGTTCTGGCCAATTAGGAGGTGGCCCTATTTTCTTCTTATCGTGAATCATGGGTTATCTGAGATCTCCTTGTTCTCCAGCACTAGCAGAGAGAACAAGAGGCCACAGTTTAGACATTATTACTATTATACAAAAACTTTTACACAGATTTCAAATCAAACCATCTTTTTGAATTAAAAATACGATCCTGCTGACAGGAAACACGGCACTCTTTCATTCACACACCTAATATTTATAACAATTATGGATTGTATGGCATCTAAGCATATGAGACACACACATATATTGTAGGAACAACATAGAATTGTGTAGTTGCATGATGTTTGATTATAAGTCCATCGAGAATTGTTCTGGGATGAGTTTTATAGATTTTGATGTGTAAAGTGTTTTAGCGTGTAGAGTTTGTGGGGTTTAAGCCATTCCGGTCTGAGGTCATGGAATAGTTCGTTCATCTCTCATGAGACCTCTGGTCCTTAAGAAAGGGTAGTCTGTTAGTCGCAGGGGTCAGGTGACCTCTTGTTAGGGCCTCTTGTTTCACCATTTCTGAACAGATCTGTTCTTGCCAAATTATAAAACATTGACAACGTTCTTCCTTTAGTTAATCAATAAAAACTCTTTTTTGGTTGCAGAGCCTGGGGTCATCTGGAATGTGAAGCCTCTTTTGTGTGATTGTGTGGACAATCACCTAAAAGCTTTACTTGTGTTTGGTTCATTCTCGTAGTCGCTACATATTTCCTCTTCGTTCGATGATGGGTTGAGAAGAAGACATCAGTGAACACTGGAGAAACGGGTAGAGGAAGCAAACACACACAGCAAACAACAAGACAACACCTCCATGACTGGTCACTTTACTGGTGCAGGGCATTAGATTATCTAGGTCTAAACAGGTTCACTCTCTCAATATAGTCAATCACGTTGAATAAAGTTTAGTTCAATTTTAGGACCGTTATTCTTGTTTGGTTTTCTACGGTGATTGATCAACTTTGTGACTAAATTTGATTTGTTTGTTTTATTCTCTTCTAAATTGTTCAAGGTTTAGACCAATTTACCTTTCAATTTGTGATACGAATGATGCAGGGAGCTCTCTGGCTCACATTCGTTTTAAGGTGACTTACAAATATTAGGCATGGTGTGTCAATCCTATTATTGTGACCTTGACCCTTATGGGGTGGACAGGCATTTTACCTAATAAAAGGAGGAAAGGAAGGAGGAAGTAAAACAAAACAAAGCAGTTGAGTGTTCCTGGTATGACTTACAACTACGGTTGCACAGCTAAGGTGTCAGGTATCATGATGTAGTGAGAGGTGTTCTCAGGTGTACTTGTTGGATGGGTAATTACCATGTTTCCTATGGTAAATGTAGCTAAGTTGTTAAGCTAGTTTCTGAAGTTAGTTTCTACCTGTGGGGGAAAACATGTTTGTTGAATGTTTTGCACAGTAGAGGTGGTTAACTTCTGTATGTTAGTGAGTATGTTAGGGGTGTCGTGTAGTGCATATATGTATGTATATATGGTCAGATCTGTTTCAGTCTGTTTTGCCCCCCCTTGGCTTGATGTCTTAACTTTGATGAGCTTGTTGCATCTTTGCCTTGGGAAAGGGATCTTCTGTGATCTGCTGGGGGTCAATACAGTAAGGCAGGAAGTGCTTACTGTTGTTGCTGTAGCACATGTAACCGGGTTGAAATTATATCTTTACTTTTACGGTTGAAATGTCACCAAATCCTGATGAACATTGTCTTCTATATGTTTAAGATATGTTTTATTGTCAATACTTATGCCTGTATGTTGTATTCAGACCATGGTGTTAATACCTGTACTTTCACTTTAAGAGGTCGCAGGTTTTGTGACGTCATTCATGCGCTTCTCTCAGTTCGCGCCAGGCTATCTGAGAGGAGGTAATGTATTATTCTGCGCGTCAGTTTTAAACACTCATTTCGGTTTTTGGATTATGCAAACTTTGTTTTATGCATGTATAAATGTTAGTTTTGAGGTTGTAAACATGCAGTTAATGTCAATTGAACATAAACCTTGTAAACGGACTTTTTGCAAGCTTTAAAGTAGATATTTTTCCACGTGCTAGTCTACAGAGTTTTCTGTATTATCTGCTATACCACACTATGCTGTGTGGAAAAGACTGCATGTGACGACAGCCTTATGTATTTTTTGTTGATTTGTACAGGTATGTGTATAATGTTAATTATAATTGATTTGGCATAGTGTTTACACTGGTTGTATAAAGCATGTGAAGGAAATTCATGTTGTCAATTACATTGAGCATTTTATAAATTATTTAGTTTATTTTCACATTTTTATTTAAAAGTATTTTTGCTGATAATACTAAGTTTTATCAGTTATGTAGATTTGTGCAGTTCGCGCCAGGCTATCTGAGAGGAGGAGCTTGAGATCTGTATGCTGTGTGGAAAAGACTGCATGTGACGACAGCCTTATGTATTTTTTGTTTATTTGTACAGGCAAATCCACTCTTCTACCTTCATTAAAAGAGCAACCAGCAGACGGTCGTGGTTCGGCTCTTTTCTTTATTCAGCACAGCAAGAACACAACGCAGAATAAACTAGGGTTAACGGACGTGCATCCAACTTAACATAGAACTGCTAAAGACAAGGCACGCCCGTTACAATGGTGCCGTGACCTTTCAAGGATTGGTCTGAAGATCGACGTCAGCTTGTTCGCCGTGGGAAGCTGCATTCACTCGCCTTTACCGTGGTCAGGTATTCCCTTGGACTGCATCCTGATGTTTATTTTTTTTTACTTTTTCAATATAACAGCATTTAAGAGAGTGCTTTACTGATGTGCAATTGATTGCTGATTTATGTGATTATCTAGATCTTTTTTTTTTTGTGGTGCCCTTCCGGTTTAACCATTAAGATTTTATTTTATTGTTTATTTACTCTCATATTTTTTTGTGTATCGAGTGAACTTGAATATGGCAGAGGGTTACACATATTCTTTTGAGGGGGAAGTTGACAATGATGGGCGTGACTCTATTGTAGACCAGTTTGGTGTGGGGAGGGGTTTGTTCTTTAGACCCTTAGAGTCTAGAACACCAGGGCCTAGTGTCACAGCGTTACATACCCCACAGCTTACCTCTACACGTTATGTAGATCGTGCCATGCTAAGCCAAGTCGAGCAGAATCCAGACTTAGGCTCACTCATTACACAGTTAGCTGAGAAGCTAGGTGAGTCCATTACAGCTAAGCTACAATCTGATAGGTGCACACACAACACCAGTATTCCTGTACAGCCCTCAGAGTTGACATTGCCTAACGTCAAGGTTGTCATGCAGTCAGATGTAAGAGAACCTCCTATAGTCAGGGGTGATGGCTCAGACAAATTCACAGTTCATGGGTGGGAAAATCTTATGACTCTGTATTTAAAGAAACGAGCTATTCCAGTGATTGAGCATTCACAAGAAGTCCTGGCAAAGCTTATGGGCAAAGCAGGGGATGTGGTGAGGATAAAGCTGCATAACAACACATCTATTAATCATACTGCAAATCCCCATGTGATTTTTGATATTTTGAAACAACACTTTAGCGAACTGATTTACTCAAACAACCTCTACAATACATTGCCCATGCCAGGCGAAGATGCTATGGAATATTGGATATGGCTAAACAAAACAGTTGATGTAGCGGATGAGTATCTGAAAAGGCAGGGCCGAAGCATTGATGACCCAGGTCATGAAGTCAGCATGATGTTCATCAAATACTGCCCAGACCATTCTCTTGCAGGTGTTTTCAAGTTCAAGTCTGCGGAGAAATGGTCGGCAGGTGAGATCCAAGAGAGGCTTGATGAGCACATGCAGGGACAGAAAACTCAGGCTGCAACTGTTAGGCCACTTAAATCGAGCACAGTGGAGCACAGAGTCCATTCCCAGTGTCATGTGCCTATAGCTGATAGTACACCTGCCCCAAACACCACTGTACCGTCGGTGCCATCTTCGGTGCTCATGACTAATGCGAGTGTTGACAATGTCTGCATGAGGAGTTTGGTGAACTTGTTAGACCGGCTGGTTACACAGCATACACAAGTGCCAGCTAACCCCAGAGTGCAAGCCGCAGTGCCTCACTCTTCTCAAAAGATGTGCAGAGTTTGTAAGGCTTCTGATCATTCCACACTGTCTCACAGCAGGCGAGAGAACATGTGTTTGAAGTGCTTATCGCCTGGCCACTGGAAAAGGGACTGCCCTGATCAGACCAACCAGCGCCGCTCTCAACCTGCCTACAGCGCTGGTGGACAGGAACACCAGTTAAACTAGAGAACCCACACCGCCCCTCCCAAGGTGTGGGTTCTCTAGTTTAACTGGTGTTCCTGTCCACCAGCGCTATAGGCAGGTTGAGAGCGGCGCTGGTTGGTCTGATCAGGGCAGTCCCTTTTCCAGTGGCCAGGCGATAAGCACTTCAAACACATGTTCTCTCGCCTGCTCATATTGTGGATGAATCCCTCTTTGATACACATGACCCAGCTCGCTTATATGAGGACTGCTGTGCCAAAGCACCTAATGGGACTCGAATAGTCATTCAAGCCACACAGAGGATCGAAGCATTCAGTGAGTTGTTTTATGCTACTGTTCTTGTCAATCACAGTGTGCAGCTTAGAGGCATGTTGGACTATGGCGTGTAGCATCAGCGAACATGCGATAGAGAAACTCAACTCTGCTGGTGTTTTGCCTGAGAAGCAGCACCCTAAAGAAAATATCGTTTTGATCGGCTGTGGTGGTGTGCAGACTCGGCCTGAGGGTTTTTATGACTTGGAGATACAGCTTTACGGTGCTCGCTGTGTTGTACCTACGTTGGTTGTGCCTGGTCAGCATGATGATCTCATATTGGGCTCGAATGTCATCAAACACGTGATTCGTGTTCTGAAGGGTGATAATGACTATTGGAGCATGGCCTCCAGACCCGAGCATCAGTCTGATCCCGATGTTGAACAGTTCTTGTCGATGTTCACCAATGTCGAGCGATGGAGAGGGAGTGAGGTTCCTGACAAAATAGGCACTGTCAAGCTCACCCAAGCAGTTATACCTTTACCCAGGCATGAACACTTGGTTTGGGGTAGACTCCCTACTAGCGTGCCGATGTCTCCTGGAAGCACTGTTGTTGTAGAGCCAACCAACTCCAAAGCCATGCCACGAGGTGTTCTAGTGGGCCGTCTTGTCACACCTCTCTGGGGTGATAGATGGGTGCCAATGACAGTTGTTAACCCATCTGACAAAGCTGTCACACTAAAGAGAAATTGCAAATTGGCTGATGTGTTTCCATGCTTGGCAATCGAGGATTTAGCTGCTTCTCAGGGTCTACAGGTGGCCTCAGAGAAACAATCAGACGTACACAACAAACAGAAAGACATTGTGAAACAGCAATCTCATACGGCGAAACCAGTGCATGACAGACTGCAACAGCAACTTGACACATCGCCCAGTGCCTATTTAGCTGGTCAGCCGGCCAAAAGCCTGTCAGAGTTGGGCTAAGGTGATATTGACATAGACGCATGTCAGGTCAGTAAAGACTGTAAGTCGAGGCTTACACAGCTATTAATTGAGTACCAAGACATATTTTCCAAGCACTCATTGGACTGTGGTGAGGTCAACGGATACACACACCGAATTCATCTCACCGACGACCGGCCTTTTCGCTTGCCATACAGGAGAGTCCCTCCTGCCCACTATCAGAAATTGAGGCAGGTTCTCACTGATATGGAGGAAAAGGGAATTATCAGGAAGTCCTCAAGCGAGTATACTTCGCCACTGGTAATGGTGTGGAAGAAAGACGGTGGGTTGCGGATTTGCACTGATTTTAGGTGGCTGAATGCCGAACCTTAAAGGACGCCCATCCCTTGCCGCACCAGTCTGACTGTTTGGCTGCTCTTGGTGGCAATTGCCTCTTTAGCACGATGGACCTCACTTCTGGCTTCTTCAACATCCCAATGCACGAAGACGACAAGAAGTACACAGCTTTCACAACCCCCCTTGGACTGCATGAATATAATCGCATGCCACAGGGACTATGTAACAGTCCAGCGTCCTTCATGAGGATGATGATTGGGATTTTTGGGGACATGAACTTCACAAAACTCCTGTGTTATCTTGACGATCTTCTTGTCTTTGCATCGTCAGAGGATGAGGCCCTGTCCAGACTCCGCACAGTGTTCCAGAGGTTGCGGGAGAATAACTTGAAACTGGCTCCGAAAAAGTGCCATCTGCTTCGAGAACAAGTAGGATTCCTTGGACATGTCATTAATGGCGAGGGTGTGGCGGTTGATCCTGCCAAAGTGGAGGTCATCAACAGGATGACAGTACGAGACCTCATGGAGGACGATGAGTGCACGCCTTCTGTCCGGAGAATCAAATCTTTCCTTGGCATGGTATTTTACTACCAGCATTTCATCCCAAACTGTTCCTCTATTGCGAAGCCCTTGTTTGCACTTACGGCTGGACAGAAGAGGCGGGGACGGTCAGCTAGAGATAAGAAGCCTCTAGGTGTCTATCGCAAGCTTACTCCTGCAGACTGGTCGACGGAATGTGGGATCGCTTTTGATCGGTTGAAGACCATGCTGTTGGGGTGTGTTGTGCTGGCTTATCCGGACTTTGACGAGCCATTTATTCTATCAGTCGATGCTTCATTGAACAGACTTGGAGCAGTGCTCTCTCAAGTGCCACGAGGAGAGACCAAGGCCAGACCGGTTGCTTTTGCGAGCAAGACCCTCAGTATATCACAACGGAAGTATCCAGCTCACAGACTGGAGTTCATGGCTTTGAAGTGGAGTGTCTGTGAAAAGTTCAGCCACTGGCTAAAAGGCCGTAGCTTCACAGTTTGGACGGATAATAATCCACTAACTTACCTTCTAACAAAGCCAAAGCTTGATGCATGTGAAGTCCGTTGGGTCTCTAAGCTTGCGTCTTACTCGTTTGATCTCAAACACCTGCCCGGGAAAAGGAATGTGGTGGCTGATGCCTTGAGTCGCGACCTCTTCGCGAAGCCCATTTGTCAGAGGCTGCTGAAGGAACCATATCCCACCATGATTCAGGAAGCTAATGGGATAGAGGTGGATTCTGTGCAGGATGCTTTCAGGGTCAGCTGCCAGTCTCAAAGCTACAGATCAGGGGACCATCAAACGTTCAAGGTGGCGTGTGATTCAGACGAGATCAGAGCTCTTTGTCAGGCACACTGTGATTGGATTGATGCAACGGAATCCAGGGTACTCTACTTGGCCCAACACGTCCAACAGCTGTCGGGTGGTCAGGATGTTATGCCCATGTTCTCCGCTCAGGAGCTTCAGCTGAGTCAAAAGCAAGACTCCTGCATCTCTAGGGTGTTCCCTTTCGTTGCAGCCAGGAAACGACCATCTAGGCGGGAAAGGCGTGGCGCTAATTCGAAGGTCCTCAGATTGTTCAAGCAATGGGACAAGTTGGAAGTCCATGACGGGTTGTTGTATTGGGTGACGAGAGACCCTGTGTCCAAGCAGAGAAGATCTCAATATGTGTTGCCTCTGAGTCTGAAGGAAAAGACATTGTTGGGCATACACGATCTGGCAGGTCATCAAGGGCAGGATCGTACTCTCTCACTGGCAAGGCAGCGATTTTACTGGCCTGATATGGAGAGGGATGTGAGGGCACATGTCAGATGCTGTCAGAGGTGTGTGTTTGGGAAGTCGCCGGAACCTGCTGCTCGTGCGCCCCTGGAAAGCATCAAGAGCTCTGCCCCGATGGAGTTAGTGTGCATGGATTTTTGGTCGGCGGAGGACAGTAAGCAGCGTTCTGTGGATGTCCTAGTGGTCACCGACCATTTTACCAAACTTGCCCATGCATTCCCTTGTACCAATCAGACGGCAAAGCAGGTCGCCAAGAAGCTCTGGGACAATGTGTTCTGTGTTTACGGGTTCCCTGAGAGAATGCATTCTGATCAGGGCACCAATTTCGAGAGCAACTTGATTGCAGAGCTCCTTCGTCTGGCCGGTGTTGCCAAATCTCATACGACAGCCTACCACCCCATGGGCAATGGGGGGACAGAGCGATTTAATCGCACTTTGGGTAACATGCTTCGTACCCTTCCCCTTAAGGAAAAACATCTGTGGCCACAACAAATTCAAACCCTCACGTTTGCTTATAACGCTACCATTCATGAGACTACGGGTTACGCTCCCTTCTTCTTGATGTTTGGGCATGTACCCAGATTGCCGGTAGATATTCTGTTTAAGAGGGTTTTGAACGACCCAGGGATTGTTGACTATGACTCCTATGCCAAGTCTCTACTTTCTTGCCTCAAAAGTGCTATAGAAATCGCCCAAAAACATTCTTCCACTGAACAACAGCACCAGGCCCGGCAGTACAACAAACGTGTCAAGGGTACCTACCTCTCTGTGGGAGATCGTGTTTTGGTAGCAAATAAAGGAGAACGAGGGAAGAGGAAGTTGGCCGACAAATGGGAGGATGGAGTGTACACAGTTGTGGGTGCAAATCCCAAAATCCATGTCTATAAAATACAAGATGCAGAGGGACGCACGAGAGTTGTGCACAGGAATCTTTTGTTGGAGGTCAACTTCTTGCCATTTTCAGGGATGGATGAGAGCCAGGATACCAATGCGAATGATCAGTCTTTGGTCAGCGAGGAGTCTGCTCAGGAAGACTGTGACTCTGGTGATGATACAGCTTCAGTGTCTGGGTTATTGACTCAAGATAACAGTGCACCGAACCTGTCAAATTCCAGAGATGGTGAGAGTCTTGCAGTTTTGTCACCTGAAGTCCCACTTGAATCTCAGTCAGCTGATTCAGAAGAGTTGGACCAGTCTAGTCCAGTGCACAGTCCTGTTGGTGCCATTGCTGATTACCCACCCGTTTCACTTGCACCACGATCGGATATTTCACACTCGCCACATGCTGACGCATTAGTTCACACTGATCCGCAAAAAAAAGACCGCAGCTGATGGTCATGTTAGAACACGTGCAAGGAGAGGGGTTCCAACATTTTTTTTGGGAGCAGTTCCTAATCTCTTTTTGTTTTGTAGAGATGAGTCTTGATAAATGTTGGTGATTGTTATTATAGTATGTTATATTATTTTTTTGTGATGTGTTATGAGCACTGATACTTGAAAATGTCTATGGGGCAAGTTTTTTTTTGGGCCAAGTGTTGTGTGGCGTATCAGGCGTCACATTGAGCTAAGGGGATTCAGAGACCTGATCAACCTCTTTCTTCCCTGAACCTTGTATGTGAGGTGACTTCTAAGTTGACTGTGGACTAGGTCTCTTATTTTTTTTCATTTGGTCCAGATTGTGTCAGTAGCAGATGTATTATGTGTTCTTTACAGTCTCGAGATTCCACTATATCAGGATGTTGGTGAATTTCAGGAGGGGTGAATGTAACCGGGTTGAAATTATTTCTTTACTTTTACGGTTGAAATGTCACCAAATCCTGATGAACATTGTCTTCTATATGTTTAAGATATGTTTTATTGTCAATACTTATGCCTGTATGTTGTATTCAGACCATGGTGTTAATACCTGTACTTTCACTTTAAGAGGTCGCAGGTTTTGTGACGTCATTCATGCGCTTCTCTCAGTTCGCGCCAGGCTATCTGAGAGGAGGTAATGTATTATTCTGCGCGTCAGTTTTAAACACTCATTTCGGTTTTTGGATTATGCAAACTTTGATTTATGCATGTATAAATGTTAGTTTTGAGGTTGTAAACATGCAGTTAATGTCAATTGAACATAAACCTTGTAAACGGACTTTTTGCAAGCTTTAAAGTAGATATTTTTCCACGTGCTAGTCTACAGTTTTTTCTGTATTATCTCTTAACAGGAGCTTGAGATCTGTATGCTGTGTGGAAAAGACTGCATGTGACGACAGCCTTATGTATTTTTTGTTGATTTGTACAGGTATGTGTATAATGTTAATTATAATTCATTTGGCATAGTGTTTACACTGGTTGTATTAAGCATGTGAAGGAAATTCATGTTGTCAATTACATTGAGCATTTTATAAATTATTTAGTTTATTTTCACATTTTTATTTAAAAGTATTTTTGCTGATAATACTAAGTTTTATCAGTTATGTAGATTTGTGCAGTTCGCGCCAGGCTATCTGAGAGGAGGAGCTTGAGATCTGTATGCTGTGTGGAAAAGACTGCATGTGACGACAGCCTTATGTATTTTTTGTTTATTTGTACAGGCAAATCCACTCTTCTACCTTCATTAAAAGAGCAACCAGCAGACGGTCGTGGTTCGGCTCTTTTCTTTATTCAGCACAGCAAGAACACAACGCAGAATAAACTAGGGTTAACGGACGTGCATCCAACTTAACATAGAACTGTTAAAGACAAGGCACGGCCCGTTACACACACACATGGTTCTTGAGTTTGGAGCTCGTTTGGTGGTTTCTTTATGAGTGATGGGTAGCCAGGATGTTGTTTTCTGGTACCTCTGGGTGTTTGTCAGTGGTTGACTGCGAGAGGCCACTTTTTTCTGTGTTGTTGTAGAACAAGTGGTCGTCATGTTCATTATGAAGGTGTATCAGATGAATCGGTGGTCTTTCGTTCCATTGCCATCCTGTTCGTCATCCATGTGTACCTCATTTCCGATGAAAACTTTCAGTTGCCTCATTAGTTGCTCCATGTCTTCTGAGGTTAAACTGCCTGGTTCTTGGGCAAACTCGGTGCTGTGTTTAACTGAGTGGTGCCAAGGTGGGTTTCGTTGTTGAGTACCCACATGGAGTGCTTCTGGATGCGTTGGTTGATGGCCTTTGGATGTCCAGTTAGGTTTCCAGTGGTTTCCTTGTGGTGGGTTACTTGAGAAGCATGGCTGGTCCCATGACTTTTCAACTCGGTTGGTGTGGTATCTGTCAGCAGGGAGCGGCATGGGAGTCACGTTCTCTGTGCTTCTTATGAAGAACTGTGTTGTCATGCCACTGGTTGTCTACCAGTGCAAGACTTGTGTCTTGGCCGAAGGAGTTTGAAACTGTGGATATTTTCAAACCTTTCTTTGAGGTCATCTTTTGTTTGATGTAGGCCTTGTGTGTCAGGTCACGTAGTTGTTGGATTGTCATTGTTCCTGGGCAGGCCATGATACCAAGATGATGACTCAATCCGGGGTGCAGGTTTCTTAGGAAGAGGGTTTTGAAGTTCACATCCTCTTCATGTTCAAGTTTGTTATGTGCACCAAAGTAAGCTTGTCGAAAGCGGTGGTAGTAGGCTTGGGGAGTCTCTTGTCGACCTTGTTTGGTTTCCAAGGCGATTCACACACCGTGTTCCGACTCTGGGCCTGTGAATTCTTTAATCAGTGTCTCACCTAGCAGCTGGTAGTTTGACTTGACATGAGCAGGTTGTCGGTCTAGGAAGCTTCGTACCTCTGGACTGGATTTGGATCTGAGGAGATAGAACCTGTCTCTGTCAGTCATATATGGTTTCACCTCTAGGTGGAAGTTGATATCTCGGATGTAGGTCTGGATATCGGGACCCTCTGTGGAGTTCGGGTTGAACTGAGTGATATTCTTAACCAGCTGGTTGAGATCTTTAAAGGTCATCCCCTGTGTAGCGTTGGAGTCTGCCTGGATGAGCTCTCGTTGCTTGTTGGCAGAGAACAGTTCTGTGGTGAAGGCCTGTGACTTTTTGGGTTGTGGCCATTCACTTCTTTCACTGTATGCCAGTTCTTGGATGGAGGACTCTGTTCTGCTCAGCAGGGGTGATGCTGAGGGAGGTCTCTCCCTTCTTGGTTCTGGTTTCTGTTGGAAAATGTGCTGGAGTTCATCTCTGCCCGTGTAGAGCTCGTCGTTGGCGTCATCTTGCTGTTGGGTCAGATGGTCCATTTCAGCACTGCAGCTTTCCAGGTGGTCTTTCAGAGCATTAATTTCAGAGTTCTTATCTTTAATGTCAGCTTTGGCTTTCTCTAGCTGATATTCAGCAGACTGGAGTTGGTTTACCAGGTGCTTTTGGACAGTCTTTAATTCTAGTTTGTCACGTTCAGTGACTGCAAGGGCTTCTTGGAGCTTATCGAGTTGTTTCTTTGTTTCTTGCTCCACTTCATCAGGTACTTTGAGTTTGTCTTGAGCTTTTGCTTTGAGCTGGTCTTTGCAGTGTTGAGTGTGCATCAGCTCTCTCAGGAACTCAGTGGTCTGACACTTGAAGTCGTCCTGGACTTTCACTTCCAGCTTGTCTTTGCGGCTCTGGGCACATGTCAGCTCCTCCTGAAGGTGGGTGATGTGCTTGTCGCTTAGTTTCAGCTGTGCTGTGAAGGCATTGCTTAAGGAACAGGTGATCTTGGTTAGTTCCACATGGTTGTGGTTCTGGCTTGAATCATGTGTCAGGAATCTTCTCAGAATTATGATTATTATTAAAAATAATAACAGTTCAATTGTCTTTGATGTGAGGCAGTCTGTAATGCCTCTGAGCCAGGCGTCCACGTCGTCCCTTTGGGCAGTGGGGTTCGTCGTTCACGACATGTTTGTACGCTGGGGTGAAGAGACCGACACAGACCTGTGTGGAATGTAAGCCTATATGTGTTTGAACAGCTAAGTGTCGTTTCAGTGACGGTGCACTAATAGTGAAATGTTGTAATGTCTACGTGTTGGTCTCAGTGTAGACAGGTAGGCTAGTGATGGGGAAACTTCGTCACTCAACTGAGTGAGGGAAAGAGAGAGAAAAAGGTTCAAACAAATCTCAATTGTAAAGTTTTTTTTTTAATGGGAGAAATATTTTTTTATAAATATTTTCTATCAATGAAAAGCTGGTTTCAACTCGTGATGTGAGGACTGTGACTCAACTCTTTTCTGAGTTTGACAGGATTGACACCACACACAGGGATGCTTTGAAGGCGACGGTTGCTCAACACTTGTCTCTGTTAATTGATCTTGGATGAGATGTCAAATTGTAAATTGCGTAAACAGATGCAGGGAGAGTATGGAGAACAGAGAGGGTTTGATTAAAAATCAAATATCTAATGATTTCTTTGGAAAGATTGTCTTTCTCTTTCCTTTGAATCGATTGATGGTTCTCTCAGGTGTGTTCCTTACAAGTGCGAAGAATGGGATAGAATAAAACAGGACAGCCCAGGAAAGAT
The DNA here is from genome assembly GCA_030578275.1 of Meda fulgida. Classification (NCBI taxonomy): domain Eukaryota; kingdom Metazoa; phylum Chordata; class Actinopteri; order Cypriniformes; family Leuciscidae; genus Meda; species Meda fulgida. The sequence goes on along the minus strand of CM060617.1, from coordinate 38,062,018 downwards.
GTGAGAAGGGAAGGAGGGAAGGAGATTGGATCCACAAATGGCTGGAGCCTTTGTCGAACTACGAGTATAGAATTGACAGTTGCCAAACAACTAAACATTCACAAATAAAACTTTGTAAGAGAGGGTTATCTCTGATTTATTTGAAGCTCGTAGTGAGATACCAATGTCTCCTATTGAGGCTCAGGTGTGTCACTCCCAAGCAACAAAAAGGGTAAGGAAGAGGTAATAAAGATGAAAGAAAGTACTAATAATAATGGACAAAATAGGAAAAAGGGAAATTAAATAAAGAGGTAACTGAATAAGTAAAATAGAATGGTTAAGTTTATAACCACAACTGAAAGGAATGAGAAAAGGAGGATACAACGCAATAACAATAAGGAGCAAGTATGAGTCTAACAATATTTTATAATAGAGAAAATGTTGGTGGAATAAGTTCTTAACTTTCAAAGTTTAAAACTTATTCGCCTGAAGTGATTAGATCTAAAAGAGAAATTTAGAAATTATGAAATTAGATTTATTAAAAATAAATCGAGAAATCATTAGAAAATTACCTGTTTAGAAAAATAGAATTTAAATTAAAAAATTCCTTTTAAACAAAAAAATTAAATTAGAATTTGACAATTAATAATCATAAACCATTATTTTCTTTTTCAAGTAAAATGCAGGTAAAGTAATTAATAATTGCAAACGACTTCCTTTTCACGGAAAATATGGGTTAAGTAAGATATGGGAAAGGTAAAGAAGAAAAGACCAACAGGTGTAAAGTCACGGTGTTTAAATGGTTAAATCACTTTAACATTGTTCAAACAGACACTGTATTTAACCATTGATGTTAATACTACTGATAACCGTAAATAATGCTCAAGGCTTTAGCATATAGGCATCACTGTAACAACTGCTTTGGATAGCTTAGCAAAGGGTTAGCTGGCTTAGCCACCAAAAGGGTTTGTTTACACTGTGAGGTCAGAATTCCCCTGGAAGCGTTGGTTAAGACTTCCGTGTCACGATCGCAACTAGGGCGACCAGACAAACGCTAGTGGGTAAACGTGAATTGCAACAGTTTGTAAACAGTTACGCATGTTACATGAAATGGCGGCGCATTTCAACAATGTTCATAGAATATGCACGCACAGTCGATCATATCACGTGAAATGTCGGCGCATTTCAAACTGTACAAATAAGGGACACCACTCGTAGCAGCTCTGTTACGACGTGGGGCTTCACTCAGTTTTTTAAGAGTGAGTCTAACTTTAAAGGAAGCAACAGCTTTGCGCTGTAATATAGATGTCATGCTGGTAAATCAAAGATCAGGAAGCAAAAGCGAGTACTCAATATTTATTAGGAACACAGATAGTAGACTGATGACACGGGCGTGGAAGGATGGCGCAGGGACTTCGATGGTCGTGGGTGAAACCGGAACAGTGGAGGTGAGATGAAGATGACGACGGAATCCACACCAAGACAAACGATAATCCAACCCAACGATAATCCACGGAAAAACACGAACACTGGACGAGCAGGAAGACAGGACTGGAACACCGACACGGACACATCAAACAACGATCTGACAAGGAGTACAAAAACTGGTGAGTATTTATGAGGTGAGGAAATGGGCTGCAGCTGGTGATGATAATGATGATCAGCTGGAGTGGATCAGGTAATGACATAATACTCACGCCCACTACACACGTGCATTCAAACAACAACATAAACACAAGACGAGAAGGAACCATAGAATGAGTATACCGTGACAGTCCCCCTCCGGGACAGGCGGATTAATGTGAGAATGAAAAATGGGCTTGATTTTGGACACATGGAAGACGGGATGAACCCTCCTGTACGCTGGAGGTAAATTGAGGCGGACTGCAAACGGACTAATAATCTTGGTGACAGTGAACGGGCCAATGAATTTGGGAGCAAGCTTATTGGAGACGGAGCGGAGAGGAATGTTTCTAGTAGAAAGCCACACTTTTTGGCCGACGATATATACGGGAGGCCTTGACCGGTGGCGATCGGCCTTGGCCTTGGTGCGCGCCCCCACCTGGAGTAGAGTCTCGCGGGCTCTAGTCCAGGGACGGTGGCACCTCTGGACAAAGGCGTGGGCAGAGGGGACCGCGACCTAGGATTCCAGGCTGGGAAAAATAGGTGGCTGGTAACCTAAACTACACTTAAACGGAGAAAGGCCCGTGGCCGACACCGGTAATGTATTGTGGGCGTACTCTACCATGGAAAGTTGTTGGCTCCATGAGGAAGGATTCTTGGAGACCAAACATCGTAACACTCTCTCCAGATCTTGGTTGGCCCTCTCAGTTTGGCCATTGCTCTGGGGATGAAACCCTGAGGACAGACTAACCGTCGTACCCAGTAATTTACAAAACTCTATCCAAAATTTGGACACAAACTGGGGTCCCCTGTCGGAGACCACGTCCATCGGAAGGCCATGTAAGCGAAAGACGTGGTCTACGACGGCCAACGCTGTCTCCTTAGCTGAGGGTAATTTGGGGTAGGGGAATAAAGTGAGCCGCCTTCGAGAACCGGTCCACCACGGTCAAAACGACTGTGTTGCCCTGAGAGGGCGGGAGGGCGGTAATAAAATCTAGAGCGATGTGGGACCAGGGTCTCGAAAGGGACTGGCAGCGGTTGGAGTAGCCCATCTGGAGGTCGATTGGAACTCTTACCAGTGGCACAAACTGAGCAAGCCAAAACAAAGCTGTGACTGTCACGAGCCATAAGTGGCCACCAAAATCGTTGCTTGACCAAAAAACTGGTTTGGTTAACTCCTGGATGGCAAGCCACGTTGGAGCAATGACCCCACTGAATAACGTCGGACCGTAATCCCTCTGGCACAAATAAACGATTCGGTGGGCAACCGGGCGGAGGCGTTACCCCTTCTAAGGCCGTCTCGACCTTCGATTCGACCTCCCATGTGAGTGTGGAAACAAATAAGGTTTCGGGTAAAATGCACTCCGGAGTAGACGGGCGTTCGGAGTGATCAAAAATACGAGATAAGGCATCGGGTTTGATGTTCTTGGAACCCGGGCAGTACGAGAGAGTAAAATCAAAACGACCGAAAAAAAGTGCCCACCGAGCCTGGCTAGAGTTCAACCTTTTGGCAGTTCTGATATATTCTACATTCTTATGATCAGTCCAGACGATAAAAGGTACCCCCGACCCTTCTAACCAGTGACGCCACTCCTCCAACGCTACTTTGACTGCCAACAACTCTGTTACCGATGTCGTAATTACGTTCAGCTGGGATAAACAATGAGACAAAAAACGCGCAGGGATGCATCTTGTCGTCTGTAGAAGAGCGTTGGGATAGTACTGCCCCTACCCCCACATCTGACGCATCAACCTCCACCACGAACTGACGTGAAGGATCAGGGGCAATAAGGATGGGGGCTGAAACAAAGCGGCCTTTCAGTTTGGCAAACACAGCTTCAGCGGTGTCTGACCACCTGAACGTAGTTCTGTGGGAGGTCAAGGCAGTCAGAGGCGCGGCTAGTTGGCTGAAGTTGCGAATAAAACGCCGGTAGAAATTAGCGAACCCCAGAAACCTCTGTAGGGCCTTACGGGAATCTGGGCTTGGCCACTCCACCACAGCCTTAACCTTTTCGGGGATCCATAAGCATTCCTTCAGATGAGATGATGTGCCCTAGAAAAGGAACAGACTGTGCATGAAAAACGCATTTCTCCGCTTTGACAAAAAGCCCATTCTCTAGCAACTTCTGAAGTACTCGTCTGACGTGCTGCACATGTTTCCTGGAGAGACGAAGAAAAAATCAATATGTCGTCCAGGTAGACATAAATGAACTGATCTATCATGTCTCGCAGCACATCATTAACAAGTGCTTGGAAGACCGCAGGGGAGTTGACAGCTAGAACGGCATAACCAAATATTCAAAGTGCCCCCTGGGGGGTGTTAAACGCAGTCTTCCACTCATCCCCCTCCCTAATGCGAACCAAATGGTATGCGTTATGTAAGTCCAATTTCGTGAAGATGGAGGCTCCTGTAACCTCTCGAAGGCCGAAGACATCAATGGTAAAGGATAAGTATTCTTTACCGTGATGCTGTTCAACCCCCGTTATTCGATACAAGGTCGCAGAGAACCGTCCTTCTTCCCCACAAAAAAGAACCCCGCCCCCGCTGGAGAAGAGGAAGGGCGAATGAACTTGGTTGCTAGAGAATCAGAAATATATTTCTCCATGGCCTCCCTCTCAGGAACAGAAAGCGAGTATAACTTGCCTTTAGGCGGAGACTTACCTGGCAGTAACTCTATAGCACAGTCATAGGGACGATGTGGAGGGAGAGAAGCAGCACGAGACTTACTAAACACTTCCTTCAGGTCCTGGTACTCTATGGGCACGTTAGACAAATCCCCTGCCTCCTCCTGAAACATAGAAACAGGTACAGACGGACAAGCAGACACAACCGGGCAGTTGTAAGCAAAGTGTCCCGTCCCACCGCAGTACAGGCAAAGGCCCTTCCATTTCGATTTCAGACTTCACACCCTTTCAGTTTGTGTCGTGAGTGGGCCATCCAACTCTGAAAGATCAGTATTTTGTAAAACTTTTGTTGAAAAAGTGTTTTAATATCAGTTCGCATAAATTGGAAAACATTGTTTGGTTGTATGATTGCGGCAACTTTGTATGATGATTTACTTCATGTAAATGACATTAACAATTTGTGCAAGGGAATATACCCCATACTCTGAATGATGATGATTTTACTGCCTGTCACCAAAAAAAAACTAGCTCGTGGTGGATGAATTAAAGGAGCAATCTAGCGGTAACGTGGAACTTCACGTGTTTCACCCCATACTGTCACCACCGCAATCACAGCTCTATCTATATAGTGCAAAATTTATTGCCCAGGGAAGTCCAGCCGAACCATAAGCTTAAAAAAACGCCAAATATATTATCCTGTTTAAAAATCCACGCGCGTCAATCAATGGCCATGCTAAGGAAAACGTCAATGTACCCGTGAAATACCAAAATAACTTTATGGAGTGTTTATCACTATGCTGGTCGATCGGCTTTCGGCTACCTAATGATAGACTATAAAGCGAAAACTCCGAGCAGTACCGTCTCAGAACAGGATTACTTTCCGACCGTCAGTGGTTTATAGTCCGAAAAAAAGAAGAACGCTATAAATTCAGCATGTCTGCCAGACTGTGTAAACATTGCCATGTTAAAACTGTTACAATAAAGCCAGTCCAAAACAGAGACGTCTTAATTTTACAAATCGCGACCGACGAATTCAATGTTAGCGCTGTGGCGTAATGCTCCTTAACATCCTTATGGTACCATCCCGGTCAATAAGCAACAGTATCGAAAGTTGAAAAGAGAAAAGCGAAATCAAATTTATAGTCGATAAAAAAATTTGGCATAAACTGCTAAGTAAACAGTCTTTAACCAGAAAGGGCTGATTCCTGTTGCCACTCCTAACGTCGCAGTGCCCTTTATTACAAGTTTTTAATAGCGAATCGTTAGGATGGAGTATGCAGACGAAGATGTATTTATTCCGCGCCATCAACTGTAATAAGATGAAGATGAAACCCCCGCAGAAAATTCAACGGAGCGTTAGAGAACGATTTGAAGACGCCTTAAGAGATATTCTATCTCGCACAGACTGTGAAACCGTAACGAAAAAAAGCCAAACTTTACACCAATACCCTTACCAGGGTTTTTGAACATCGTTAAACAACGGCGATCGTGAGAGTAGCGTTTTACCGCTTCGTTACCTATTACTGATTCCGGTCATAAAGATGAAACCCAGGGGGTGCTGCTGGTGCTATCGTTTAAGACGGCAGAGCTGTTGGGGGAGGAATGTCGATGAAGTTCTGAAGAATATCCCTTCGAAAGCATGAAAAACAGCAGATACTTTTAGACAAGATGTCTAAAGCTAAAGTCTAAGCGCAGTGGAACGAATCGGCGATTTGTGTGCAGGGTCAACAAGAAACCCCCCCCCCCCGCCCCGTACGAGGGTCACACATGGTAGATTTGGTAAAAAATGTTACGAGCCCTCAAAAGGAGAGGGAAGATCGGAGACCTATAGGATGGACAAGTATCTACGGGCGTTTGGCTGAATTTAAACATCCCAGTTTCTACAGTGCCGAATCAGCAGGATCAGACGCAAAATAACTCTCTAAAGCGTAAACCACCGCACCCCAAGCCCTCGCCGTGTATAGACCTTATACAAAAACACAAAGATAAACGCCTTACCTTACGCGGGTTCCAGAGTCCAAAGACAACTGAGTATTAAAGCGCCGACTCGTCAAACGAAGCGATGGTTGGAATTTTAATAAATGAACATTTCCATTCAATGTATATACATTACCAATAAAAATACGATAAACAAATATATAATGATTTAAAGCATTTCATTTATATACACAAACACGTCTGCCACCGTGATGCATGATAACAATTTATCATTACAAACATGAGGTCTTAATCTCTTCACAAATACGGGACATGACCACATTTATCGTTATTATTAATAGAAACATCATGGTATAATTCATCACCTGTTTATAATCCGTAGCCTCTACTAGATGATACAGAAAAAACACTCAGTGCTCTGTCCCCGCAGGTAATCCGATGAAAATCCTGGACACGTCTGCCGGAATGTAAACATCACCATCGATGGTTGTTAGAAAGTTTCTTGCTGGCTGAGTGAAAGTCGGGGGCAGTCGGTGAAATTAACCCGAAGCTGTCGAAAACAACAAGACGGTCCATCTGGGTTAAATAAAACGGCGACCCACGATGCACCCACTCCGCGGCCGCTGTGCAGGGTTGAGTGTTTTATGGATGGCCCATCGATTGGTAAGATCCTCACGTTTTTTTGGGGAAGTTGATCGCATGGTAGCACCCCGGAAAAAGAATCCTGCACGTGATTTTATCCATGACAGCGAGAGAGCAGTAGCGTATTCATCTCAGTAGGAACGACTAGTACCTGTTTCTGCGATTAGACAGATCTATACTCGAGTCAAATACCGAGTAAATTAATAAATTAACGGAATCGGCAATGGGTTGTCCTGACGTCGTCTCGAGCTATATTCCCGGACTTGAGAGGCGATATGTTCTGGGACCGCAGGACTTCATCAGGCGTCAGGTTAAAGTGCGTAAAAGTGTGTATCCTTTCAGGAAAGATCACCCCTGTCTATGTAGAGGCTGGTTTTTAAATGTCTCCCCTCGTCATCAGCCAACTGATAAAATTCGCGTACAGGCCGTACCGCTTCAAATTAGGTTGTAGAAGCTTTGCGTGGAATTGATTCCGACGACGTAGACGGCTAGGAACTCCCGATCGTAATGTTTTGAATGCAAATGGATTTTTCTTACGTAGGAACCCGGGAATGCGTCATTGTCGACCATAGCTATTACGATAGAATTTGGTAGGTCCTAACAACAGATATTTCCTTGATTTGACACACGCTCCACCTCAGGTATGGAGAAAATTTTTTTAGAACCACCCTTCTATGGGATACTTGGCTGTTGTCGAGAGTAACGCCTGGGCATGTCCCAGTCTCACCGGCGGGCTACATGACTTTTCTTGGACAAATAGTAAGCTGACTCTATTTTTTATTTTGTAAGCCACATCACGCACCTCATCATACAGAATTCATCTTTGCTCTAATATAGGGCGATTTGATGACTACATCTACAAACCGTTTAACAAAAGTTTTTTCTTGAAAAGAATATATGCGCTATGTATAGGGCCATCAGTTCCAACACCGTTGCTCTCGCCCTAGTGTACATCGATCACTTCGTAGCCCTGCTAAGCGCCCAACTGGGTCGATTGAATCATAAGACCAGAAGTGTCTTTGTAAAACATCGCGGCGGAGAAAAGAGATTCCAACGCAATCTTTTACTAAGTTGATTAGACTCTCTAATGATCATCGATAAGGATAGGTGTTTCGAACTCTGCGATATCAACGATCGCCTTAGGCACATCGACTTGTGAAAATATTGTAGCGCCGGGATAATTATTAACGCAACTCTTGCTGGATGTACATGTCGGTTCCATTATGTCTTGTGATTTTCAGGCTTAGGTAGAGCATCGAGTTATATAGAACTACATAATCATCGCCGTTGCCCGCATAAAAAAACTCTAATGGGGCGGTGGTCCGAAAGGCGGATAAAGGGGCTACTTCTAAATAACTGTTTTTTCTCAATAACCGTCTGGTGTCAGCGGGACTGTAAATAAAGTCCAACTCGGACTTGAAGCATTCTCCCGACATACGATGCAGTTAGCGTCCATGCTAGAATAGTATTTTTACGAATCACTGACGTATGATTTGACGACAAAACAGACTATCTTACGCTTTCTGCGTATGACGTACGCTTTTAGGTCCACTTGTTGTTTCTTCATCTTCTTACCGCATTGACCACGCCGCCTCACACCGTGGTTTAGACATCCTCTTACGGGGCCATGACCATCAGCCCCTGACCGTCCTTGACCATAATCAATAATTGCTATGCACGGCGTCCAATAATACGTTTGAGACGAACGTCGGATACTATATGTTTAGCAGCGGCGGATTTTAGATGGGTTTTCCGCGATGCTAACGTCCTCGTTTTTAACAGAGGTATGGCCATTCCTGAACAGACCTCTGAAAAGACCACCCATCCAGCTCCGGACATAACAACCCGCCGGAATAGCCTGGCAAACCACCTCTCCAGCCTGATTTAGTAATAGTCCACATATTCGCTGTCATGGGCTCTCTAGGGTTAATGTAATAACTCATTTTTAAGCAAAGAATGATACGCTGGTTTAAATAAGTGTAGTTTACGATGACTTCCCGTAATAAAATGGTATCTCGCGGTTTTTGGGTCGTCTTCAACTGATTGGTAATGCTGGTGAATGTGATCCTTGTTTATCGATACGTAATGGGGGAGTCGTACTAGCAATGACTGTGTCATTGCTTTAACCCAACCGATATATGTACGCATCTCAAAAGGGGAACGTAAGAATCGCCGACCGATTGATATTGGATGATGTCGGTGTAACGTACAATGTGTAAGAAACCCACCGTTGATATCGGATTGTGAGACATACGTAGTGAACGTCTCCTAGTAAAAATCGGCTGCTTCATGGTAGTTTGAAACGTCCAAGATTATCTCCGGTATCATTCTAAAATAGTAGCGCGTTTAACCTTGGAAACTGACTGAAATGTTGGGGTCCGCGACCAGAAACACTTTATTTTTTAATTCAACGATCCAACACTGCCAAGGGTGCGAGAACTTGATTTATCAAACGGATGATTGCACGAATTTTGCGTCGTACCCCCCGCATTATTTGTTAATTTCCTCGATACAAAAAACCTGATAAGTTTTTTGAAAAGGCCCGCTGTCTGTAGGAGGCGTTATTCGTAGACCATGGCTGTGTGTATGACGAAATAACCGTCTTCACATTAAAGTTATACAGCTCTAGATATTCGATTTCGGTCTAAGTCCCACCCTCCATTGTCCTTTCAATTCTAGTAGCTTTTGCAAATCCTGGTTGTGAAGGCGGATATACGATTTCCCGGTAAACTGTCGTAGATGCATAGCACGGTAGCGTGATAGAAACCTTGATCGTCCATGGGAATCCTTCACCTCGTATGATCTCCATCCCGTTACACGAAGGCATGTTTTAAGAATAGTAAGTCCACCAAGTTTTTATCTATATACTATTGATTTTGAAGCCAAGCCTACCCATTTCACTAAAACAAGCGTAGATTTTCCCTGTTTTTTTTCTGACCTAAATCTTTTCCACTAAAAAATTTGGTTTTTACTCACATTATTTTTTGCATCTATTTTTCATAAAAACTCCCTCTATGACAGCGCCGTCGTAATCTGGTGATCTGTAGACAGGTGGGTTTGCGCGGAATGCGATGCGATACGGTGAAAAATCTTTCCGTGTAGTTCTGCTCATTAAACCTTTGGCGATGGGCCACTCACTTTAAAATCCGACAATGTCGCCGACTTTGAAAGTAAATGTGGGTCCTCTCGGCTTCTTTATACCCCGTACAAGTTGAAACACTTTACCCTCATTTAGTTTTGTTGACGTCCACGGTCTCATTTTAATACTTCTGTTGATAACTGACGTTGTAACCCCTGCATAATGTCTTTCAAAACATCTAGTATCGTCGTGAATTTAGAAGCTGTTAAAAATCTCCACATCGACTTTTTAACGTTCTATTAAAGATCGTCCACAACGCTGGCTTTTCAAACCGCCTAGCGTAGCGAAATGATTAATATCGTGCGTTTTCATTACATCTTTGAAAATGTTTGTTAAAAAATTCCTTTCCTGATCCTCTGCATTTCTGAGCGCACACGTCCCCTCTCGAGTATAAACTCGAACGCATCTAGTAACCTCTACGCCACTCTTATTCTTCAACACGCGAACCTCATCTAATATTTACTAAAGCACATCTAATACAGTCACAGATATTTATAATCGTCATTGTCCTGGGCTACGGTACCATGTCCGACTAGATCGGCCCCTGAAACTGCGTAACGACCCCGAACACAACTACACAATTCGTTGGTTATATTATTAGGGGCTGTTTTGTGTAAAGTGTAAGCATTCCACACCAGAAACAGGCCATTCTGAAAACTTTTTTTCGCTTAGATGGACCCCCGCTATCGTCTTAAGATGGCCTTTAATCGTTTTATACCCCCTAAAGAACCGGGTTGGAGGGGGGAGCGGTGTTAATAAGCCTTTTTCATGAGCTCCGTCATTCTGTCGTTTCGATCGCTGTAAAAGAATAACTCATACATGCATTTTGAATCAATCATTTATTAAAAAAAAAAAAGTTACAGGTACACCAATTTAAGTAATGGCAATAATATAATACATGATACTAGACATGGCTATTATAATAATAATAATAATAATAATAAAAATCAAATAACGGTAAATAGATAATATTAGAACTACAAAATCTAAGTAAAATGAAAATAACGAGGTTAGTATAAAATGCAAATAAAAAATATATAATACTTGGATATAACACGAACAAGCATAGACTAAGTATAATGGAGGGTATAAAAGCAGGATAGACATAAAGATGCACTGATAAGTCGCAGCAGAAAAAGAAATCGCGACAGGCCAACATGTTGTTTGTCTAGGAGTGGTCTTCGATATAACATTACAACAATTTTGATCGAAGGTGGTACTGAGTTCGTCAATTATTAATACCATCAACGTCATCATCCCGGGTCTAATTGTTACAGACCTCAAGGTTAGCATGGTAACAGACAACTGCCACATACGTACAAGTACAGAGCATGTCGATGACCGAGAGCTGGGATTGTTATTCACACATCATATCCAAATCTGTTTTTTATCAACACATCGTGTTTTTCGATACCATAATGCATTTGCCCCACCAAATCAATCCCAGGAATTAGCCAGTCCTCTTATATTCACCATTTGTTTCTTTGAATTCGTTCACGTAGGGTCCTCAATAAATGGATGACCATTCGCGCGATGCATCTGAATAATCTTATCACCAGTTTTGGTCATCTGTCGGTTGTAATGTCCTTAAACAATGATCCATAGTGTTCTTTACGTACAGGCAGCTCCATACCGCTGGTGTCCTTGAACAGTCTCCATTCACGTCGCGAGACCTTCCCATAGTCGACGACGTCTGAACTACTTCGTCGCAGGGTTTCTCCAGAAAGACCAACCTGATTTTTCGAACTTAACACAATGAAAGGGCTCGTCTTTTAATTCGTGCAGAATAGTCCCCGACTAGTTCCCTTGATTCCGTTGAGGGTCAGATTTTAACCACCAGCGTTTTTAGAGGATAGCGATGATGACAATGAAAAAAAGGGGTCTAAACAGTTTGGTTTGAAAGAATCATCAAAATGCGTGTCCAAGTAGTAGTTAGGAGGGTCAAACAGACAGGAATGCTGCAGCTGGCTGGGGTGATCAATATCTCACACCCACGCACACGTGTCTTCAGCTTCGTTCCGATGAGAATGTTGAGCAAAACCGCATCCAAGCTTTTATATGAGTTGAAAGTTATAACAACATAATATCTGATGAATATCCTGATGACCAAGAACTTCAAGATGATTCTGAAATCACGTAAGTGGCTTTATGGAATCTAACCTTTAATTCTGTAAATAAAATCACATGATGTTTTTTTCTTCGTTACTCTGTGTGATACTGTTTTTATTTATTTGATTTTTTACAATAAATCATTGCTTCGAGTCTACTATCCTATGAGAGGGAAATTGTGACAATGTAATTGAGTTGTGAAGCTCGTGTCAGAAGTAATGCAGAAGCACTGAGGACCGCCGCATCTCGCACAAGCTGCACAACGCACTTGCATCATACGTCAAAACTTCCCAATGCACTTGTATGACAGTGGACTGGAAGCAATTGTTTTAAAGTTACAAAAATATGTGTTTAGCTTCAGAAGGCATTGATTCATCTGCTGGGCTTGTATGGATTACCGTCACATGTTTTTCAAGCTTCAAATGAGTGGCAGCAATTCATTTGTATTACATAGCCTACATTATTATATAAAACATTTCATTTGTGTTAATCTGAAGAAAGAAAGCCATACACATTGCGCATAGCATGAGGATGAGTAAATCATGACAGTTTTTGGATGAACTACCCCTTTAATTGCGTGTTGTGTTAATATTGTCAGGTACATGGGAGACCTGGACTGCTCTACAGAGGAGATGCTTCTGGAGCTTGGGCAAGAAATAAACCACAATCAAAGCTGCAGATTCAACATTAATCGAAAAAATGTACTAGATGGTGCATTCAGAGCATTCAGACGAAAATCATACAATCCTTTTAAAAGAATTTCTGTCCGATTCTCTGATGAATGTGGAAATTTTGAGGAGGCTGTGGATTTGGGAGGCCCTAGGAGAGAGTTCCTCACCTTGCTCATGGAAGCAATTGAAAACTCTGCACTGCTTGCAGGCCCAGATGGAAGAAAAAACCTTGCTCTTGAGTTGGTGTGCTATTTAATTTAATGTTTTTCAATCACACATTTGTTTTTACAACCTTCAACCTTGTAATATTTATCACTTTTCCACTCCAGCTTTCAGAGAAGACAGATACTACCTTGCTGGTAAAGCAATTGCTGTCAGCATGGTTCACGGGGGACCTTCTCCTGGATTCTTTTCATCAACTTTGTTTGAATGCATCTGTAACGGGAACGTGTCACCAACCATAGATGATGTTAATGACTTGGATTTGCAAGCAAAAATCCAAAAGGTATTTTTTTTGTATAAGCAACTGATTATACTGTTAACTTTTAGGGGTGGGAATCTCTAGGCACCTCACGACTCGATTCGGAGTGCTGCGATGCTAAAACTATTATCAATGCGTTTTTTTTTTTTTTGTATGTGACTGCTTGGTAATTTTAAAAGCAAGGTAGTTATAATGACCCATAAAGAATATACTTCCAATATCTTTTATTAATAAAACAAATGGAAGTGATTTGCCAAGACAACTGTAAGGTTACATTTGCCAGCATATGCCCCAACATTGCAAAGAACCAACGGAAAAAAGTGTGCCTGTACTAGCAGCATACTTGTAGTCAGTGAATACAAACTTCAGCATATTCTGAATCTCTAACATAAAATAATAGACTTCTAACCAACATCCTATTGTTATTTGCAATGAACAATGTAATCCATCATTAATCAGACAAAAATAAAATAAACTTTTTGCTGTGGCAAAATCACAAACGGCTTTCATACAAAAATATAGAATTATGTACCAGCAGCTCTCATACAAAAATAATGCTTGTGTAATGCAGTACAGTAAACCTATGTATTACAGATCTATTTACAGCATAAACAGATTAATGTGAAAACCAAACAATACAGAAAACAGCTCTCATACAAAAATACAAAATAGGGTATTCCTCACAGCAAGTTTCATGGTGGATGAGTAAATCCACCATTTTTTTCACCAGAATACACTTGTCAATCTCTCTTTCTACCAAATACTCTACATATATACTACACTTAATAAAGTAACATTTCGGAGTTGATAATGGATGCTCGGGCTCAAACTGTTAAACTGCTAACTTGAGAGTTGTATAAATGCTTAATTTATTTGAATCTGTGGCAGAAGGAAGTAGTTTTGCACAAAAGAGCTTTCTTTCTTTTTTTACACAATTGTGCCATCAAACTGTTGTATAAATGCAATGTCACACTTGTGCTGATATGGAGCCAAAAAGCACACAGAGTGTGATATTGCTTACTTAAAATGTCACAATTTGCATGGTAATAACTTCAAATTAATATATGTATATTTTCCAGATTGCCAATGCTGCAACCATGGAAGAGTTATGTCAGGCAACTGAGTGTATAACAGAATACCTGGCAAATGCAGGCTGTCTTCGAGCTATAAAACGCCTCGGAGACAAGGATCAGCTTGTAGACGATATTTTAATGTTCCAGGTTGTGAACCGAGTCCATGGCCCACTTGAACGGTAAGAATGATATATAATGATGATGCTTTCGAGATTAGTTGATTCAATTGCACTATCAGTTTTGATATTTCTTAATGGCCACATACTTGGACAGTAAGGCAGATTTAATTTACTTTTATTATATAGTTTAATTTACATTTAGTATGCCATTCCAAACTTTTTTTTTTTTCTGCCCATTTTTGTTTTTCACTTTTTATGTGTGATTTTCTTGTCCTCTCACATCACTGCAATTTCTAAAACCTGAAATATTGATTAGTTTTTTTTTTCTTGTGACGAGTGATCAGTGAGAAGAGTTATTGCACTTGAATTGATACTCTTGAATAGAGGTCTCTTCACATAATTTCCATAAATTAATGTTTATTATAAATTATTATATAACTGTAATTATATATCGACCAGTAAACTATACAATTCTCAACAGGCTATCATAAATAACAAAACCTTATCCCATGAAAATGTGACAATTGTTGTTTGAAAAGGACAAATAATATGTTTATGCACTATATTTTAAAATGAGGATAGTTTTTATAAAACTATTTTTTTCTTTTTTCTTGAAGACTCCGGGAGGGCCTGATGACTCTTGGCCTGTTGGATGCTGTTGTTAAACACAAAGAAGCCTTCAGACCCCTTTTCTGCAGCCCACAACAGCCACTTACTGCAGACACCCCTGAAGACTTGTTCAACATTCGCTACTCAGTTGCTGGAAGTAACAGGCGGGCAGAAGAAAACACTGCAGTAGCCTTCTGGAGGGACTACCTTCTAGATGCAGAAGGCAAGTAATGTAACTGATTTGTATGTTAATGTCTTCTTGTGCAATGGGGATAGTTTGTAACAACATAAAACAACATCCACCATTTACATCATAAAACAGAATTTTCTTATTTATTTTGGCTTGGTATCCTTAGTAACAAGTTGTGTATTCCTTAAAGCAAGGTTAACTTACCATCACAGATACCCTGAACTCTGTTAATTAACCCAGTCCTTGCTTTCTCAGGGTTGGCTGGTTCCAAAAACGCAACCAGGGTTAAGTTCAGTCAACGTTCACAGTGAAAACACAAGCATATTTTTAACTGAGTGACAAACCCATGAGTCACCGTGGGAACGGACGCAAAAAGTGGCACACTCTTTCTTTGAGTCCTTTTCCATGGTGACTCATGGATTTGACGCTCTGTTAATGTCTTTGTGTTTTCACTGTGAACATATTCTGGGTTGACTGAACTTGCTCCCAGACGCGTTTTTGGAACCAGCATTTCGGAGTTCAAGAGATCGTTCACCCAAAAACAAAAACTATCCCATGATTTACTTACACCTCAAGCCATCCTAGGTGGATATGACTTCTTTCAGACGAATACAAAGCGTTATATTAAAACATATGCTGGCTAATCCAGCAATATAATGGAAGCAAAAATAATAAAGGCCTTCTGAAACGAATTGATGGGTTTGTGTAAGAAAAATATCCATATTTAAAACTTTTTTTTAAAGTTATCCTTTTTTTTAAGCTGTAAGTTAATTATCTTACCTGTAAATTTACCTGGGTATTTTGCATAACCTTCTTTCTAGAATACCTCCCAGGCATTAAATCAAAATTATTAAATGGGATTAAATTAGCTCGGACAGTAAGAACATGCTATCCAAACGGAATTAAATTCTTCCAGGTTTTTTTTTGATTATGAATGATTATCTTATTACTCAGCCTTGTCACATTTTTCTTTTTCAGAAGGCAGCTGTAACTGCTCGCTAGAAAAAATCCTTATGTTCACAACTGGATGCAGTGTTCTGCCTCCAATTGGATTAAAGCCTCAGCCATCCATTGAGTTCCTACATACTCCTGATACTACACCTGGGTCTGCTTCACTAAGAGAGAAATTTCCAACTTCAAACACGTGCATTAACTGCTTGCGTCTCCCTTTACACAAGGACTATGCCAATTTTAAGTCGAATATGGACTTTGGTATTTGCAACACGCAAGGGTTTGGTCAAGAGTAAGATCTACTTTGTTCATAGGTTTGTTTAAAGGGATGGTTCACCCAAAAATGAAAATTCTATCATGTACTCACCCTCAGGTTGTTCCAAACCTGTATGAGTTTCTTTCTTCTGCTGAAAACAAAGGAAGATATTTTGAATAATGTCAGTAACCAAATTGTTGATGGACCCCATTGACTTAATATATATATATATTTTTTTTTCCCTACTATGGAAGTCAGTGCATCAACAGTTTGGTTACTGACATTATTCATAACATCTTCCTTTGTTTTCAGCAGGAGAAAGAAACTCATACAGGTTTGGAACAACCTGAGGGTGAGTACATGATAGAATTTTCATTTTTGGGTGAATTATCCCTTTTTTGTTAAGTAGAAAAGATTAGCAAAAACTGGGTTTATTTGGGTGACAAATTGACTCGTTTGTGTCAACCTTATAAAATCCAACAAATTGGATAAGTTCTATCCATAAGTCGCAGTACTCTTTTTGAAACCCTTTTCTTTCAATGTATACAACTGTTAAATGTAAACAATTAAAATAAAAGGATTAAAAAAAATTAAAGGTGTTTATTTTTTTAATGTATGAAATAAACAAGGAGGCCACAGTGTACAATATTGTGAAAAAAAAAACTTGTTATTGGTTTTTATTCAAATAAAACACTCCAAAGAATATTTGTTTGGCAGCATGGAAGTTGAGAAATTGTCTATTCTACATTGACAAACTACTAGGTTTAAAACCTTATAGTAAAAAACTCAGCAAGCAGGTTTTCAGATTTTTCACATAGTTAATGAAAGTTGATGGGAAATTTCATTGCAGCACATTTGATATTTTAATTTTAAGTCTGCAATGCCTTCAATGGCAATCATAACCTCTTCCTGTTGTTCCTGGCTGAGGTCAACACTGGGTGGATTGACATTAACGGCAGGGAACTGGTCGACCATTTCAGCTGGGAAGTTGTTAATGCCATGTTGTGCCAGAAGTCCCTCTAAATTGTGCTCAGTGAATGGATCATCACCAAACACATTGTTGATAGACGTGCAATTTACCCCCATGTTGGTCAGCATGCCATCAGTCCAGATCTGAGAGGGTGTTCGGTTGTGTTCTGTTCTCAGACGGTGATGATTCCAGGCTTCACGAAACCTGCTCAATCTACTTTGAATTTCAGGTAAATACACAAGATGAAGAGAAAGTTTGTGGACGTCGTTTGCAGGATCTAGGGTGCCATTGTCCTCAAAGCTGTAGAATTCATTGTAGAAACTGTGCAAAACATGCAGGAAAACATCCCTCCAAAGACGCTCAATTCTCTGATTGTGTACAGATTCCCCTGTGATGTGGCTTCTGTGCTCCACACCATGAACAACATTCATGAACAATGCCACTTGTGTGTTCTCCACCATGATCTGACCGCACTCTAGATGGAAGTCCATAAACACATGTGGCTTTTAAGAACTGTGTGAGCACTGTGGCAGCTCTGTTGTCTGCATTACAGTTCAAGTATGTTATCAGGCGGGAGTATCCATCTATAGCTCCATGAATGACTAAGCCCCATCTGAAAAAAAAACAGATATTTAACAGCTCTAGCATACTGCTATAGCTCACTAAAAAACTAATACAAGCAAAAATTAAAATGATTTGTGGATTAGTTGTTAGTCTTAATGAATAGTAAATTCAACAAAAGAATCTGATCAGCCAAAACACAGACAATTAGTATGGGTGTATTTTAATGTCAATTTAGATTTGTTTTACTGGTTTTCACACGTTTTGGACGTGGACGGTTCAGCTAAACAGATTTGCTTAATGTAAGAAAAAATATTTGAAGGGATTTTTTTTTAAATTTCAATCAAGGTCAGTCACATCAGACCACAAGGATTAATATGTATAAATGTGTAAAATGTTAAATAAGATGTATGTATATATATATATATTTTTTTTTTAAGAAAATCCTAAATACCTGATGAGACGCATATTTCCATCCATGTGCCACAGACGGGATATGGCACATAATATGTTCTTCTGGCCACGGCAGCACTCCATCTACGTGCAGCTGCTGCTGGGTCAATGTTCGTCAACATTACTCTCACTCTCTGTCGTGATACCAGCAATCCCTCTGCTCGCAGCAATGCTCTCATCATCTGTGATGTTTTGGTATGCAAATAATTACACAGAGTTTGATTTACACCCAATTTCACAGACAATGCTTAAAGGATTAGTTCAGCCAAAAATGGCAAAAATTAGCCCATGATTTTCCATCATAAAAGTGTTCCACATGGCTCTGAGGGGTTAATAAAGGCCTTCTGAAGCGATGCGTACGTGTAAGAAAAATATCCATTTTTATTACATGGCTTGGTTGAATTGTAATGTAGAATGTGGTGTGTTATTTCTTGATAACAGACCGTTGCCCATGAAAAACAGAGCGTTGCCATGGACACAGTTCTGTTCACTCTGCAGGACAGCTATCAATCCGAAAGCAATACAATAGTTTTTAAATTAATAAACTCCTTTTTAAATCAATATTTTGTCAAATTATTGATTTATTTGGTAGGTAGCCATGTAAGAAGCGGGATAATGTAGAGCGATGCGGTTGTTATAGCGAATACAACCCCTTCAGGCTGATTCAAGACACCGACACGAATCAGCCTGAAGGGGTTGTATTCGCTATAACAACCGCATCGCTCTACATTATCCCTTAACACATTACAAAGTAAAATTCTAGCTTCCGGCCAAACGCACATACATAGTCTACTTGCACCTAAACGCAACTTAGTTTTAAATATGGATATTTTTCGTACACAAATGCATGGCTTCGCTTCAGAAGGCCTCACCCCAGAGCTGTGTGTAGCACTTTAATGATGGATGGGTTCACTTTAATGATGGATAGAAACAGCCATTCATTGCCATTATAAAGCTGGGAAGAGCCAGGACATTTTTTAATATAACTCCAAATTGTATTCGTCTGAAAGAAGAATGACACATGAACCTAGAATGGTTTGAGGGTGAGTAAATCATGGGCTAATTTTCATTTTTGGGTGAACTACCTAGTCCCAAACTATAATGCATGTTTGAATTTATACTGAAAGCAACTTATCTCACGATACACAGTAATATTTCTGTTTTATAAGGCACATTTATAAAAGCTACTTAATGTCCTAATTGAACTAAGGCCAAATTCTGGCTTTATCTAATCCCTATCTGTGAAACCAGGTGTTATACTTGAAAAACTTGAATAGTTCACCCAATAAAGAGTATTAACTAACACATGCTGCATACCTCTATTACTCTCTCGTATTTGCATGTTCATAGTTTGCAATGTACAGATTTACAAGTCACTTTTTTTTTTCAAATTATTGCAACACCTGCGTGTGACTGGTCAGTGGATTCTGGCTAAATTAAACTCCTCTGATATGAATTGCATACTAGAACACTACTCTTACTCTGGATCAGCCTACATTTTAAAAACTTCACACTAAAAAGTTCACATTTAAAGTAACAAAATGTAAAATTACAATAATAATATACAACAATATAGAGATAAAAAAGTTCGGTACTACCTCATTGCCAGATCTGGGATATAACCCATGAAGTCGTCTAATGTGCTGTTCCAACTCCTCATCAGTCACCGATCTTGACATGGAATTCCTAGTTGGCAGCCCTAGAGCTTTTGTCCTCTTGTATAAAAGTGATGGCGAACATCCCAAAAGTTGGGCCATGCGCTTGATGGTGTAGCCCTGGGTCACCAAGAACTGCAGCTGTTGTCTGGTCACGGTGATCTTAGGTCTCCCTCGCTGACCTATGGATATTCACACACTGTTAAGCCAAATTGACTAAACAACAATTAATGATTTATTGTGTGAAATAAATATTTAAACAATTTTACTTGAGAATATGCAAATCATGTTTTAACAGAAACTATGAATAATAGTAATGCATTTTGTCTTGTGGCAGTGATAGGATTTTGGTTTTTATGAAGCATAAATAAATATGTGCCAATACCACGAGACAAAGTTCTGAAGCGGATGTAGGGACACCTAAATATCTTTTATTTTATAGCCACATTTATTTTTGAATACATTCTTGTATTCTCAAATGTAAGTATATGAATACAAAACCTTAAAAAATATGTAAAACTCTTAAAATTATTTTTATTTACAGCTAGTTTCCATTGAACTAAAAAAAAAAACAGCAAATGCACCAGGATTATACAAAATGTGGGTTGTTGAGATTAATATAAAGTGTTAATTCCTTTTCTTCTTTAATTTTGTTTTTTAATTCCTTGCTTTGCTTAAATAGTGTCATTTGATCTTAAATGTCATTATGAATGTATATTTCAACGTCTAATAAACAAATTTAGACATGTATTGTTTACTGGGGAACCCTGTAAGAACAGAATGTTTGGTAGCAGGGGCGTTTCTAGACTTTATCAGTATTGGGGAAAAAGCATTGGGCTCCCCTAACATTTTCCAATTTCTTGAATAATAAATACTGTGCATCAATAAAGAACTGTATGACTTCACTAGCTCAAATTATCTGCATAATTATAACTAAACATGCATTTGAATTAAATCGAAACAATGACATCATGACAACTTTATATGCATTTTTGAACTGCAGAATCTCAAGACTGCCTATTTGATGTATTTATCGTTGGGAATTACATTATTGTAAAAAAAAACAATTGAAAACTCATTGATAACAATAAGAACAAATTTGTTATGTTAATGTGTTCAATTCAGTGCTGTTTATTTCCTTGCAATAAAAAAAGAACTGCATGTGTTCACATATAACAAGTTTTTTTTTAACCTATTTACATAAAATCACTAATTTAACTTTTTGAAAATAATATTACAGGTAGCCTACCACCATGCTGCAGAGAAATACTGTAGACTAACGTTATACAGTGGATATTGAATTATTCCTGCATTCATGTGGGCTACTGTAAGGAGGTATTGGCAAGGCATTAGTTCATAAACCAAAGCCAATGTCAGTAGTTTAATTCGTTTGAGTGCTGTAGCGTTTTGATAACTTTTTTTTAATTATCACCAGTCATCTAAGTTCGGTAAACACTGGGCCTACATGTGCATAATGGACACGGAGAAATTACTTGCTTTTTAATTAGTCTTCTCATTAACACCATATTTGTTCACTCGGAAAGATTTGGGGATGGAACAGACACGAAACAGAGAGGCGAGATAAATAAACGGGACCAACGTAAAAGTGTGTTTCCGAAAACTCAAGTAAAAATACGCTTCCAGACCTGAGCGAGTTGTAGGCCCTGTGAAGGCTCTGCCCTGCGCTCCTCGAGTGACACGGACTGTCTGACGAAAGCTCTGAGATCCGATAGACTGCTAATAAGTTCTTCCACTGTTTCAGGAGACAGCATGCCTTCAATTCTTCTTACATTCAATAAAGTCCAATCAACGGCATTCAGATGTGCTCTTTCTACATGACTGCATTTTCTGCGAATTTGTTCAACAACCTCCGCCATGTTGCACCTTAATTATTTCTCCTCTTCTCCTTCCGTTTCCTGTCCTCTTCTCTTAATATGCAGTTGATTCATTAATATTCAACATTATTTGCATACTGATTATTTAAATAGTACTAGTATCTATTAAGGTAAGGATATCTTCGATCTAAAATGTTACTAGTAACTAAAAAATAAGCACTAGTTCTATTTTTTCTTAACAAGTTGGGTATAATTAAATACTAGACACTATTGGAATAAGTACTAGTATCTAATAAATAAGGACTAGTATCTAATGAATAAGTACTAGTATCTAAAGAAAAGGCACTAGTAACTAAAAAATAAGCACTAGTTCTATTTTTTCTTAACAAGTTGGGTATAATTAAAAACTAGACACTATTGGAATAAGTACTAGTATCTAATGAATAAGTACTAGTATCTAATGAATAAGTACTAGTATCTAATGAATAAGTACTAGTATCTAATGAATAAGCACTAGTATCTAATGAATAAGTACTAGTATCTAATGAATAAGTACTAGTATCTAATGAATAAGCACTAGTATCTAATGAATAAGCACTAGTATCTAATGAATAAGCACTAGTATCTAATGAATAAGTACTAGTATCTAATGAATAAGTACTAGTATCTAATGAATAAGTACTAGTATCTAATGAATAAGTACTAGTATCTAATGAATAAGCACTAGTATCTAATGAATAAGTACTAGTATCTAATGAATAAGCACTAGTATCTAATGAATAAGCACTAGTATCTAATGAATAAGCACTAGTACCTAAATAATAAGCACTAGTACCTAAATAATAAGCACTAGTACTTAATGGAATAGATACTAGTATCTAAAAAATAAGCACTAGTAGCATGAAAATAGAGACTAGTAGGTTAAAATGATTAAATGTTTTTTTTTATTTTTTTTTTTATTTAAATTCCTTTTACAAAGACGATACAAAGCACTGCATTACATTAACAACAGCAATACAAAAAAAAAATATTACGAAAGAAACAAATAAAACAAACAAAAAAAAGAGGTTCATCAACAAATAAGAAAAAAACGTACATAGTTCTTAAGAAACGCATTGTTCTTGCTGTTATCAATGAGTTTAAGAGATTTAACTATAATGGAAATCTCAGCAACAAATACATCAAATCTAGGCAAAGTCTTGAGAAATTTGTTTTTGTGAATAAAAAATTTACAGTGCAACACAAAGAAATTAACAACATTATCAATGGCATAGTCACTCCCAGAAAAATAAAAAAATATATCTTTCAATGAAAAGTTTAAATCACATTTGATAAAATAAGAAAGATAACAACCCAAGCGCTCCCAAAGAGGCTTAATCACATTGCAGTGGTAGAATAAATGAAGCAAAGTTTCTTTCTCAACCTTACAAAATACACACAGGTCAGAGATATCAGCAAAAGAGGCAATTTGTGAGTTGGTTGGGTAAACATTATGAAGAATCTTAAAGTGAACCTCTCTAATTTTATTAGACATACAATATTTCTCTGGGAGTAACCACGCCCTTTTCCATTGAATACTGTCAAACAAATTATTCCAGAAAAATTTACATCGAGGGGATGTGTAAACTTTGTAATGTAACAATAGTTTTATAAGTTTACCATTACATTTTTTATCAATAAAACTAACTCCATCCAATAAAAGCTTGGGCATAATTGTTTTTCTCTCATTAAAGAAAAGGTGTGTTTTAAATAAATGCACATAACCCGGAGACAAAGCTTTGATGACAGAGTTGAAAGTTCTAGCAGGGAGAGGAAAATTATACAAAGTCATAAATTCTTCATATTCCAGTATACTGCCATCATTTTTAAATAAATCCAAAACAAAAACAATACCTCTATCATACCACTTATCAATAAAAAATGATTTGTTTCGGATTAAAATGTTCAAATTATTCTACAGAATTTCCTTATGGGGAGAAAAATTGTGCACATAACACAATTTCCAAGCAAGTAAAGCCTGTTGGTGAAATTTGGAGAGAGAAACGGGTAATTTAGAATGGGCGAAATTACATTTCAACAGAAATTCTAGACCACCTGATCTACGAAATATGGCATTGGGGATATAGTACCAAATCGAGCCATTACTGCAAAGACATTTTTTCAACCAACTAATTCTAAAAGAGCTGACTAATTCTTTAAAGTTTAAAACTTCCAGTCCACCCTCAGAACGTCTATTAGACAAAACAGATTTCCTAACTTTGTGAAGTCTGTTCTTCCAAATAAAATTCAATAAGATTTTGTCAATATCACAGATTTTGTCACTAACAAATAAAGATAAAGAAGGGTAAACACAACGAGACAAACCCTCTGCTTTAGAAATAAGTACTCTCCCATAGATTGACAGATCTCGTTGTAGCCAACAATTAAATATGGTTCTAGTTTTCTGTATTTTATGTGAGAAATTAAGTTGTTGGCGGAGCAATCTATCTTTAGTTAGGAAAATCCCCAGGTACTTGACACAGTCTTTTACCGGAATATCATGCATCAATGGTTGTTGAGTGTCGTAAAGACAGAATAATTCACACTTTGATACATTTAAATATAAGCCTGAAGCAGCAGAAAAAGAATTAATAATATTGATACACAAGGGAATTTGACTTTGATCTTTAAGAAATATGGTTGTATCATCAGCCAATTGAGATATTTTAAATTCTTTACCAAATAAAGAAATACCTTCTAAACTGGGATTTTGTAAAATTACAATTGATAACAGTTCAACAGCTAACAGAAAAAGAAATGGAGAAATGGGGCAACCTTGGCGCACTCCTCTATCGCAATTAAAACGTTTAGTAGTTTGAAAGCCAACCAGCACTGAAGAGTTAATGTCATTATAAAGCATGCTCACCATGTTGATAAAGTTACTTCCAAAACCAAAAAGGCTAAGAGATTTAAGCAAGAATTGGTGCTCTAAAGAGTCAAATGCTTTATAAAAATCCAAAAACATTATAATAGCTTCGGAATCAATATTCTCTGAATAATCAATAAGATCAAGAACTAATCTTATGTTGGAGCTAATATGCCT
Source organism: Meda fulgida (assembly GCA_030578275.1). NCBI lineage: Eukaryota > Metazoa > Chordata > Actinopteri > Cypriniformes > Leuciscidae > Meda > Meda fulgida. The sequence continues at coordinate 38,037,057 of CM060617.1, read as the reverse complement.
ATTTTTCATAAATCCATTTTGTGTTTCGCCAATTATACTATTAAGGCCAGATTTTAAGCGAACTGCCAAAATTAAAGCAAGTAATTTATAATCAACATTTAACAGTGATATAGGCAACCCAGTCTCACGGCAGTTCGTGATGTGGTCACGTAATTTAATCTATTTATTCGTGGCAGGGACACGTTAATTTAGTTATTTTCGTAACTCCAGCACGTTTTTTAAACAAATGCATTTCAATCGGATGCATCTTTCGTGCAATAGCACGATTCTTTCTGCCAATCGGGCTGCAGCACAGAAGCTGTTTATTCAACATTTATTCACGAGATCTTATCACGGTTATTAATTATGTATTCTATTATTTCAGTCTTTTTCGGTTATTATTTTGAATCTGGATTGCTTGGCTCTTTATTGATATTTTTAAAACTATAACGCTACATCTATCAATATTTATTTAGATGTTATCATTGTATTCATTCATTTCTTTATTTTAATAATATTATTTCGGTCTTATTACCGGTGAGATATTACAGTAAACCAGAACACGGGCCAAGCGGGGCTCATTCTAAGCCCATTAGCCACAATACAATGGGGACATTCATATCACAGAATCTGACAGCGATCAGCAGTTCATTAACGACAGTAGGCCTAGCTATCGCATTTTTAAGCAGCCTTTACAATATATTTAGTCTAAAGTTTTAAAGAAATTGAAAAGCCCAAAGATCTGTAGGCCTATCTCTGCTAAATGAATTTAACATACGTTCGTGATGCCCTTTATTTTAAGTTTCTTTTTTTTTCTTTTTTTTGATTCTTTTTATTTAAACTATATTGTTACGAAATGTGAAAATGTGTAAAAGTAATGTGTCAAGGACTTGATATTGAATTCTGTAATTTTAAAAATTCCCAAAAAAAAGAAAAAAAAGAAAAAAAAGAAATGTATCTTACAGCCAAAAAAAAAAAGTTTTTTTGTTGTTTACAGTAAGTTAAGCTCCGAAATATATTTTTTAAAAGCTCTAGGGAGTTTCTTTTGATGCCCTGATATAAAAATAATTTTTAATGCGTTTAATTAATTTTTTTCTTTTTTTTTCACAATATCCGGATGACGGAGCCCGCTCGCGCCAATTGCTATATCCTCTCTGGAGTCGTTGATTAAGGTAGGTCAAAATTATTACCTCATGAATAAGTAGCCTATATAATTTGATGAAATATACATACAAAAGTGTAGTCAAGTATGTGTCATGTTGCTGGGGTATTGTCTGTCTTATGCCCTATTTAACTTTTTGTGACATTGCTTTGGTGTTTCCATTGGTCTGATATAAAATCCTATAAAGTGCTAACTGTATGTCCTAGCATGACACATGTTAGTGTAGCCTACTACTTCACAAACATTTTCTCTTCCTTTTCGCTTTTCGTTTAATAATGTGATATTAACATTTGACATGCAATAGACATGAAATCGTCACATTTTTCCTTTATCAATATATTGATATATCCTAAGGACTATGTTCTGTCTCTCATCTGGGCAACACACTCACACAGACACACAACTGTATTATTGTGTAAATGGCAGTTAAAAATCAGAGAAATGTTTACCCTTAGAACAATGTCATCACGAACAAAAGTTCAAAACTCAGAAGAATGACTGGTTACAATTTGACCATTGAAATTAAGAAAGCACATAACATCCCTTGCATAGTGTGATTTTAAATCATATAGTGTGATAATAATTCAGAATGTTTCTATGGGTAGCCTATATTATACATAAATGACTTTCTCTTTTTTCTTTCTTTTTTTCTCAGACAACATGGTTTCTAATCAAAAGAAATGCCCCAACTGCCCCCAGGTCATGCCCTGTGCCACTAAGGTTTGTAAGGCCTGTGGGGCAGAGCAGCCCAAGAAGGCTCGTTTGATGAAGAGGCTGCAGGCCCTTGATATGAAGAAGGGGGAGTGGCTTGGCAATCTTAAAAAAAACCACAATGAGGCAGCCATGCGGATGAAGCCATCATATTGGTGTGTACAATTAACACTACCCTTTTTAATAGGGTCGCCACATTTACCAGTCTTGATTGAGTGACATTTTTGACAGAAGATCATAATATATTTTTCAAATTCTTTTATTTTTATTTTTGAAAAGAGCGATTTAAGTCAGATTTCTGAAATATAGGGTTTACCGACCTCTAAACAGTTTAAACACCAAATGCAACTTGAAGGTTCTCTTTCACACAGTTAAAGCCTAGTGCAGGCGTGTTAAACTCAAATACACGGTGGTCCAAAATTAAAAACTGGGTCCAAGTTGCGGGCCAGGTAAATCTTTATTGAAAAACTGACTTAAATTGAGCATGTGATTCCCCCTTTCAGTAGTATGTAATGAATTTAATGTAGTTATGGCATTCATGTAATATTAATAAGGAATTTAGGTACTACTGTTAAAAGTGGAGTTTAACTTTAAAAACATATTCTTCAGAATTGAATAGAATAGAATAGAATAGAATGCCTTTTATTGTTATCATACACATGTTCAACGAGATTGAAACAACTCCTTTTCCAGTGTCAACATGTACCTAAGAGAAATGTGACAACAAGGAATAAAATTAGTATTGCAAAAGAGGGGGGGGGGGGGGTATTAAATGTTAAATACTGCACAGTAGGGGGGTAGAAGAAAGTCCGGGGATCGGGGGGTGAGTGTGGAGTCAGTGCCTGTGTGAGTTCAAATTGGTTATGGCTTTTGGGAACAGGCCAGCAGATTTAACCATTAAGGTCACTGACTGTTAACTTGAAAGGCATTAATGAATTAAGTAACCTTTGCCAAAAAATCACTCTCCAGACCATTCTCATTCACGGTTCCATGCTGGAGGAATGATCTCCCCACCGTCATCCGGAATGCAGAATCCCTGACAACATTCAAAAGACAACCGAAAATGTTATGTATTTGCAATGTATTGAAATGCATTGATTTTCATTGTAAACCTATTCATTTGGGGTGGTAAACATGAAAGATGGGTGAAAAAAATCATATACAGGGCTGAACATTAATGTTTGCCAAGTGGCAACCAGATTTTGACTTTTAACCACTTTTAAAATTTAACGTTGAGTCCTTGATCTGTTAATAATTCTAACATCAAATTCAAGCCAGAGATTATTTTTCATACACAGTAAATTTGACAAAATAGAAACTTCACTTTTGAGGATGGCTCAGTAATTTTGCTTTTGCTGGTCATAAGTGCATTTGAATTATGTCAATATGATCAGAGGAACTTAGTATAATATGACATGTAATGCAGTTTTTTGTCAATGTTTGGTCTTACAACAAATTTCAAGTCTTGCTTCAAACTGAATTTACACTCAGGTTTTTTGATAACATACATTTTTATCCTTTACAAATAAATGTCTTTGCAGCTTGAGAAGCTACATGCAATGGGCTACAAGCCACTCCTCCTCCTTCAGAAGGAAGGCAATGGGAAGAAACCTAAAATAACTTCCCTCACCCCAAGATGTGAGCTGGACCCGCTGGCTACACAACACCTCAGCAAAATGGCAGCGTTTTATGAGTTGGTTTGTGCAGGTGAGATGTACAGTATGTTTTTTTCAGTCGCCATACAGTGTACAGTTGATTGTCAATCCTTCCCTATTTTTTCAGCACTTATCAAATATTTATAGTTCATAAAACAAATGACAACCTTATTACATTTCAACGTTGTGGAATGTTGGTTACATGGCAAGACAATCGTGGCAAACAAGACACTGTCCACTGAAGGTAGAACTACTTTTTGTTGCGGAGAAACTAAGTCGAAAAATAAATAAATAAACAATACTCTGATGTTTTAAGGTTATAATTCCAGCCATGTTCAATACATAGCCCTGTTAATATAGGTTACTAAGTGTAGTCTGAAAATTTGGTAAAACATAGTTGGGTTTTCTTTAGATGGCAGTTTGATATTTGGTGTATGTTGCACCAAGTTTCCCTGTTTTCCCCATTGTTTTGCATTTAGCCATTCACGCCTTAACCAAAATCATGTAAACTTGCATCCAGTGTGAAAAGTAGCCTATAGCCCATTTTTTTGCCTGTGTTTCAGAAATATGTAAATGCATACAAGATAAGAAATATATTCTTAAAATTCTTTTGTGCGGGAATGTCAAATAATATGCGTGTTTGAATTTTTATAATACATTATATTTCAGCCTCATTCCTACTTTTTTTTTTTCGAATCAAATTTGAACAGGTTGGAAGGCGAGTGAGGACACTGTCCTCACCCGGACCCTCACCCCCTGTGACGAGCAGGGCACCTCAGCAGAGGCGGGGCCAGAAATCCTCGTGGAGGAGGCGGGTCTGGAAAGCCTCGTGGAGGAGGCGGGGCCGGAAGGCCTCGTGGAGGAGGCAGGGCCGGAAGGCCTCGTGGAGGAGGCGGGGCCGGAAGGCCTCGTGGAGGAGGCGGGGCTGGAAGGCCTCGTGGAGGAGGCGGGGCTGGAAGGCCTTGTGGAGGAGGCAGGGCTGGAAAGCCCCGGTGTAGAGGCTAAAGGCCTCGTGGAGAAGGCGGGACTGGAAGGCCTCGTGGAGGAGGCGGGGCTGGAAGGCCTCGTGGAGGAGGCGGGGCTGGAAAGCCCCGGTGTAGAGGCTAAAGGCCTCGTGGAGGAGGCGGGGCTGGAAAGCCCCGGTGTAGAGGCTAAAGGCCTCGTGGAGGAGGCGGGGCTGGAAAGCCCCGGTGTAGAGGCTAAAGGCCTCTTGGAGGAGGCGGGGCTGGAAAGCCCCGGTGTAGAGGCTAAAGGCCTCGTGGAGGAGGCGGGGCTGGAAAGCCCCGGTGTAGAGGCTAAAGGCCTCGTGGAGGAGGCGGGGCTGGAAAGCCCCGGTGTAGAGGCTAAAGGCCTCGTGGAGGAGGCGGGGCCGGAAGGCCTCGTGGAGGAGGAGGGGCTGGAAAGCCCCGGTGTAGAGGCTAAAGGCCTCGTGGAGGAGGCGGGGCTGGAAGGCCTCGTGGAGGAGGCGGGGCCGGAAGGCCTCGTGGAGGAGGAGGGGCTGGAAAGCCCCGGTGTAGAGGCTAAAGGCCTCGTGGAGGAGGCGGGGCTGGAAGGCCTCGTGGAGGAGGCGGGGCTGGAAAGCCCCGGTTGTAGAGGCTAAAGGCCTCGTGGAGGAGGCGGGGCTGGAAGGCCTCGTGGAGGAGGCGGGGCTGGAAAGCCCCGGTGTAGAGGCTAAAGGCCTCGTGGAGGAGGCGGGGCTGGAAAGCCCCGGTGTAGAGGCTAAAGGCCTCGTGGAGGAGGCGGGGCTGGAAAGCCCCGGTGTAGAGGCTAAAGGCCTCGTGGAGGAGGCGGGGCTGGAAAGCCCCGGTGTAGAGGCTAAAGGCCTCGTGGAGGAGGCGGGGCTGGAAAGCCCCGGTGTAGAGGCTAAAGGCCTCGTGGAGGAGGCGGGGCTGGAAGGCCTCGTGGAGGAGGCGGGGCTGGAAAGCCCCGGTGTAGAGGCTAAAGGCCTCGTGGAGAAGGCGGGTGAAATACATTTACCTAAAAAAGGTAACTTTTACAGCTAACTACAAAGCTCTTAAAGCAACATTCCACTGTGTTTTAGTTAATTCGCTCACCTGCTGTCTACCAGAGTGTTAGATTAGGCATGGACATATAATTTTTTTATTTATTTTACCAGTTCGACATATCCCCCTATTAGCCTAATTCAATTGAAGTTGGAAGGGCCGACTAGCATGTAAGCTAAAGGCTAGTTGTCTCAAACTGAAATCATTAGCTTAGATTGGCCCAAGTACTCCTGTGATTTGGCCAAGCTAAGCTAATGATGTCAGTTGTTACAATGGAGTTTATTGCACACATAAGAAAGAGTATGGTATGTACTGTATCCAACAACTTTTTCAGCTGGGCAACTTCTCAACCGATTGATTTAGTTCTGATTGGGTGTTCATGATCATTTTTGTGGTTGGACATAGGTTACGCGTGTGTGTGTGTGTGTGTGTGTGTGTGTGTGTGTGTGTGTGTGTGTGTGTGTGTGTGTGTGTGTGTGTGTGTGTGTGTGTGTGTGTGTGTGAGTGAGTGAACATGTATAAAAAGACATACCTAGATAGTCCTTAATTGTTTGCCACTCCATACTTAGTTTGACATCTGATTTCTTCAAAACCACAGGGTCAACAGGGAAGAGAAAGCGGAAGTCAGGCATGTTTTGCATTTGTCAGTTTTTTTTAATTATATTGTTATTTGTAATAAATTCTATGATGAGCAAGACCGTTTCTGAATTGTTTGCCTTTTTTGAGTGGATATATGTATTTTTCTATCCCACAGAGGCAGAAATGGATAAAAGCAAAAAAAAAAAAAAAAAGTAAGTTTAAATGACTTAATACATTTGCATTCAGACTTGATATTTGATCACTTTGATGTGAATGCTTGACCTGGATATGTTAATGATGTTGTTGTGTTCCTAATCTGAGTTTTGATGCCTTTAGATTGCTCCTACCACACAGGCCTGGGTATTTATCCAATTAGGAGTGCTCTGAAAGAAAGAGTGAGAAAGGTAAGGCATGCATAACTGAACACCATACTACTCTTTATTTGTTCTATTTATGTCAAAATAAAGTCAAGATGTTAAGTTAAAATACCCGTCAATCACAGAAGTAAAGATGGCAAATAGTCAAATAATGTAAATATTGTATAAAGTATATACTACAGCCTCTTGACTAAAATACTTTAATTGTCATGGTAAAACATGAAACAGGAAACATGGTGGCTGTTACCAAAGCCTGATGCAAAAAATGTGTAAGCATGAATTGTTGTTCCTGTCATAGGGCCAAATGGAATTACTTATTGACTGGGGGCCTTGTGCATCATGGTATGTGTTCTACTATATGACAAATACAGAAATAAGATTGCTCTGACTCTCTATTTCACTCTCACTCTTACACATGTTTTGAAGTCAAACGCTTTTACCTAGACCTGTTTTGAAGAATATGCAAATGTGTTTGAAGGTAACATTCCCAATCTAATAATTGAAATATCACATGTAACGTCATTCTTTCCCTTCTGTTTTCAGTGGGAAACAGTGGACTCCTACTTGGGAGCCCAAGGAGTCATTTGTTTAAGTTTTTTCATTTTGTTCATTTTGTAATATATGTAGTTTTATTTATTTTTACTGTACATTCCATATTCAATAACGTTTTTTTATAGTAATTTTGTTATATTTCTATTCAAAATAAAGTGTTGTCTACAAGCCCTGAGTTGAAGATGGTAGATGTTCAACATTTTCTACCATTTCAGAACTGGATAATTCAAGAATGCCTAACTCCATACAGAAACAGGTTCTTCTTTTGATGTGGTTTATCAAGAGGTTAGTAAATTATTAAACCGAGCAAAATGTGTGCACAAATGGAAGCAGGACTCTACATTCTCTCTATGAAGACTCTTCAATACATGCTGTAAGTCAGATACAATTTATTGTAAAAAAAAAAAAATCCCTCACAGATGACAGTGTTCATTATTTAAAATGAATGTGCAATATCCATAATAGTCATCACAAACACGTTTCCAACCTGGCAGCTTCCAACATTCATACAATAGCAGGTGATGTAGTGTGATTATTTACAATATTTGATCATTTGTGATTGTTTTGGGGGGTTGTGTGTGTGATTGATTTAGCTGAAACTTTATATTCTTGGTGGTTTAAATGACCTTACATATGTCCCTTTACTGATGTTTTACCAGTCACTGTTCCTGATAGGCTGATGTGGTCCCACTCCATTATTTGGTTTCAGTTCCATCAGTGGTCCTTGGTAAGGTAGATAAGTAAGTGTTGTACTGTTTTGGACATCCTCAATTTTGTCTATGAAATACTGTAGTAATTTAATAAGTAAGGGATCATGTGTAGAACGCCAGTCATTATATTGAAAATAACTCCCTACAAGGCGAACAGGTCTTGCTTCATTCTGAAGGGACTTATTTCCCAATAATGACTGGCATTTTGGGCATAAATCTGTGATTTTCCAATTTGATTTTTAGGCTCTCCTGTTATATTGTGGTGGTGAGACTGTAGAAGGACCCAAAAAGAAGACCCAAGACGATAAGAATGCTCCAGTGGACAATGGTGGTGGTGCCGCTTTTACCACACGGCTGTCCAATCAAACAGCCTGTTAAGCCTAAACACAACTCCACACACCTGTCCACCTGTCATCTGCTTGCATCCCTGTACTTTCCATTAAATGTATATTAAATTCAATTTTTGCAAAATATTGAGATATTTTTGTCACTTTCATACATATATGCATAGAGAAGACAATAATTGTGAGATACTTTTGTCACTTTCAAATAGACAACATTCAACAAAGTACAATTTAATTAAAAGTAGCAATGTCTGTAAATGAAATTAGTATGCATTAAATTAATAAATATGGAATCGTTTTTAAATTGGGTATGTTGACTGTTTTATTGTTAAAGGTAGTTGTGCAGTTTGTGATCTGAGTTTATTTGATGTTTGTTGATGTTTACAGTCAAATAGATTATTCCCACTACTCTGGGTGTGCCCCCAATGTGTGTGGAGTGGACACTCTTCCTCTGATTGAATGTTCATGTATTGATAATCCATAGCATAAGTAACAATAAAATTATTTCCTTCTAACAATGAATTGGGTGATAACAATCTCATGATTCTTATGCATTATAATTCAATGCATATTATAAGGTTCTGTAGTTTCATGCAGCCTGTTTATTGTTCTTTAGCCAAGCTGTACAGGGTGTTGCCTATAGCAACGGGTCAGAAGTACACATTTTTTATATATTTTGTATAATTACACTTTTAATCATTTGTCATTGAATGATGTGGTTCATATAACATAATTGCACATGAGATGGAACAATAACCGATATAATTATAAACCATATCTTAAGTAATTAGTATAAAACATTTCATAAAGATCTGACAGTGGTTTAAGGTTTCAAGCCCTTTTAAATGTGCCATTTTTTACACTTTTGGTGGGCTCTACTGAGATAACCTGGGGTCCAGGGGCAGAAAAAATTTCTCAGATGCTTCCTTCTATCTGGTTAAATATCATATATAATTTTATTGCCACACACACACACCAGGCATATTATATGCAGAGATACAGTACAATTTCATGAGCATGTCATGAACAATAATCACGACCATAAAACATAAAGATATGTCCAATTTTGGCTAAATAAATTCAGATGTATATGTTTTGCTAAATATATCCAGTTTCATAGCTGACCTGCTTTGGCAAGTCAAGGGCTCAGACTCGGATCCTCAGACAGCATGTGGACAGTAATTTTCGGGACAAACCAATTCACTAAATAATTCTCCAACCATTGACAGAACTGGTTAGGGTTAGGGTTAGTCATTGTCACAAGCTATAGGCTTTTGGAAAAATATATGGTTTTGGTAGTTGAATCAGCTGTCCTTCAGTGGTAAATAGGCCAAAATGTAACACCTGTAAAGTTGGTTCCACAATCTACAATATGGGGCTATGTAAACTGTAACCCATATGCTAAAAGCCTGTGCATGTCAATTCATATGAATTAAGACATGTTCTATCCTCCTGTTTACTTCGGTGCATCATACTGCATGCATAGCCCCATATTCTATATTGATGAACTAATTCTCCAATGCATCAATCTCATCCATGCCCTCATCACCTCCAGACTGGAGTACTGCAACAGTACTCTCTATGGCAGTGTTTACTATGCTCCTGAAGGACCCCCAACACTGCACATTTTCTTTGTCTCCCCAATCAAACAAATTAAATGTATTATTATTATTTAATGCCTCTAGTGCTGCTCTGTATTTGCATATACTGTACATTCAATGTATGTTTTAAAAATATTTTTTTTTTTTACATTTGGTCAACAAAAGTTCTGAAATCATACATAAACCATTAAAACATCCATATTTTGATTGATTATTATGATAAAAAGAGGTGTGTTTTGAGATAAACCCAATTTCACTGACCTTACCAGCCATGGCAAGTTTGATGTACCGGATATACTTGTAACACCTTGTACAGTATATAAGTGTTATACCCATTAATTTATGAAATGTCAGCATGTGGCACATATTTTGATTTAGGGACCTCTAGCTGCTTCTGTGTTGTCAGGAGGCGGAGCATAAGATTGGAAAAAATTTGATTTCTAGAAAGTGCTGTAGTCAGTGAATGTGTAAGGTGTGATTTTACTTGGCTCATACATAAACCTTACAAGTCCAGAAAAGTGGAACAACAGTGTAACCATAACCAGGCTCCTTTTTGCCCAGGCAAAATGAAATGGGAGACCACACATGGATTAAGATACAAAAAATAGTGATTTATTACAGTAAATATATGAGATGAAAAATGAGAAATAAGCAATAATCAGTATAAATGATATGGTATAAAATAAAAGTGTGGCGTAATCAGTCATATGGCAAAAAGGCGAACAAAAAGAAAAACAATGTGATACAGGAGCGGAATAGCAGCCATGAAAGTCCCTCACACTGCCCAGGCTGCAATCAATCGATTACAGACACCTGCCCGGTAGCTCCTCCCTGAGACACACAGACACAAACAGAGTAAACATTAAACCTGTCCCGATTCAAACTCTGGAAAACAAATGTAGTATTAATGTTATCTTTACTCAATTTGACAGGTTACATAAAATAAGGGTATTAAAAAAAATTACACTTTTCACATAATTACCTGCACTCCTCCTCTTCATTTTCACTGGTGTCTGGACTGCTGAAATCACTTTCATTTTCCTCTTCCAGCTCTATAGCAGAGACCTGAGGGCCCAAAACAGCCTTGTATTGAAGATGCACCTCTTTCAACACATCCGAAACTTCAGATAGACGTCTTCTGCAGAGACAGGAAAGGCCCTTGTTTAGCTTGTCTGTGAGTGAAAAACATCCAAATTACCATGACATACATTTACATTAATTCATTTAGCAGACCCTTTTAGTTAAACCCACAGTAGGACAACAATATGCAAGTGCTATGACCTTTCTCAGTTTGATCTAACGCAGTACAGAAACTTTTTTGGGCTTATTTTTTGAAGAGAAGAGTAATGTTAGTATACTAGATCAAGTGCTTTTGAAAAAGATGCATCTTCAGATGTTTCTTAATAGTGGCTATGGACTCAGCAGCTCTGATTGAGATAGGCAGATCATTCCACCAGCAGATAAGTCATGGTAAAGGTCTGAGAAAGAGATTGAGCTTCTTTAAGATGGCACCACAAGACATGGCACATACCCACCTTGCTTTGTAATATTTGTTATAACTCATCAAAATTAGATGGTCAGTGTAATGTTTTTCAACTGCTTTCTAGTAAGATATGTCTGTTGTTAGGTAAAGTTAAAGTATGGTGTCCTTATCACCATTACTTCCTTGTTTGATTGGTATGGTTACAAAGATGAAACTTGCCTTCCTCTGAAGTCTTTCTTTTAAGAGTTGCCTGCAACTTCTGCAACCATGAGCAGTGCTGGACCATCTCCTGAACAAGTATTGTCCTTTCCTCCTCCAGTCTCATTTTCAGCATGGCTTTGTTGAAATTTTTTAACTTGTCTTCGATTTGTGCTACAACAGAAGTAAAGAAAATGTATAAATAACAATTTTGACTTGAATCTTTACAAAATAAATCAGATGCCTCAGGAAACTCCGCTTACCGCTGCCATGAACCTCCCACGGCCATGTTGGGGATGGGTTGTCTCCTGATAGTGACTGCTCCACTTCATTTAGATTAATTGCATTGGCAGGCTCATGACTGTTATAGGTCTCTATGTCTTTCAATAGCAGTCTCTTGCTCTCAGCAATTTTTCTCCGCAAGCGATGACGGAACTTGCCACTATCTGTAAAGACAAGCAGAAGGTATAAACAAAATGACCAAAAATACAGTGAGCAATTATCTATAGACAATGTAATTCTACCATTTTGGTGGTATAAAGCCTGCTTCCGCTGCCTCACGTTAAGGTAACGTCCCTCAATTGACTGCTCTAGGGAAGTACCTGTTCTGGAAACACAACACAAAAACACAGGCTTACAGTGATAGTGGCATGCAGTATAGTAAGCAGTAGACAGCTTAAATATCATGATCTATGATCGTCGCCAATGAGGAAGCACAAAGTGAAACATGTTATTGGTTCAAACTTACCACCAGCTGCCCATTCCCTCACATCAGACACCCACACTGCTTCATCGGTGCAAGCCAAGCTTTCTTTAAGCTCCGCTAGACTTGCAGTCTCCTCCTGAAGCCTCTGGCAAGTCTAATTCGACAGTTAAACAATACAGTTACACAAAGCTACACAATAATCACAAATTGAAACCATTTACAGAGAACACACCTTCACATATCTTGCAGACAATGCCCGATGTAGAGTTGTGAATTTTCTGTAGTTCCAGGCTATAGCATGGATTGTAAGCATATCCACACGTGCTGTTAAGAGTAAATGTTGAGTGAAAATCATGCAATAAGCAATAAAAAAAATGACATTAGAAGAGAAGTTCTACAAGTACCTCCTTTCGACATGTATTTAGTTGTTAAGGCACAGCGGGAGAGGTAGCTGTTCACCTGTTCAACTTCCTCCCCTGCAGTTGACCCTGCTCCTTCTTGGTTTTTGCCACTCCATGTAATCTAGAAGAAGGCATGTAAGGGTAATGTCATGTCCACCGATCATATCGGATAATAAGTAACGACAAGGCGAACCGCACCCTGACGCGCAGCAGAGGGACTTATTTTCCGATGATAGTTAAACATAATAAACACTGAACATACCTCACACTTAGAGGAATGTGCTGTAGCGTGCATGACACTTAGGAAAGGCCTGGTTGATGTTAGCCCCTGGAGATCAGGAAGGATGTTTGCTGATTTGTGTAAATATGGGCAGTATTTACACATTACATCCATGGCGATAAACCTTGGCTTTAAACTCATCAACTCCTTGTGCAGATACATGGGGTAGGCAAAGATTTCACCTAGGGATATAAAAATTATTATTGTACATTCTGAAGAGAACATCATAATGGGAAACTCAACCAAGCAGGGGTATAAGCTGCATACAAATAACAACAATACAAAGTTACATTTAACAGCAAACAATTTATTATAATCTCACCTCTGAACATATTGAGCGCTTTAAGGAGGAAATCATGCCGACACACCGCAACCTCCATGCCCTCTTCGTCCAACTTGAAGGTCCTCCTAGAAGTCTCCTTCGCTGCAGTCCACGAGGAGCTCCCACATCTGCCTTGTCCAGGTAGCTGTGATGTAAATGAAACACACTATAAACATACTGTATATACTCCTTGTAATTTGAAGCTGAGGGCAGTTTTTTCACCAATGCAAATACAATCTGGGTTGTAAAAGCATTCTAATTGTATTAAGAAATAATTTGAAACCTGCCTGTTTAACAGCTTTATGCAAGATATCAACAAATGTTGACACAGATGTGTCTTCTGCAATAAATGCTCCTTCAAAAAACGATGAGTCGGAGCTGAGGAAGAAACCAAACAGAACATTAATCCATGCTGAATATTGAATATAAAAAAATCCAGATCAATCTATACTGGAAGAAAAAAATATCACCTTCCACTTCGGAGAAACCGGTATAGCTTCCTGTTGCCATCCACAGAGATTGCCAGCATGTCTGGGGTGCAAGCAGGGCAGGTGAAAGGTGCACCGCAGGACATGCCGTCTTCCTCAAAAGCACAATATGAAAATTCGAGGAAGCTGCGCTGCAGCGTGTCCCCGCACACTGGTCCTGACTGAAAGATGCATTATATTAAATGTTACTTTGGAGATGTCTACATATGGTAAAGAATTCTATAATATGGTGAACACTTACCCGCCCAAGGCACTTTGTACGGTGCTCCAGAAGCTTTGCCAAGGCTTGTCTGGACAGTGCCGGAGCGAGGACTTTTAGTTCCCTCACACTGCTGAAAAGGTTGAGGGAATACAAAGTGGAAGAGCTGGTAGAAGCTGGCCAGTATCCACTGTTTATGAGGTCAATGAACTCCGGAGCCCACTGCTGCTGGCATGTTTGGCATGCAAACAATGGCTGGTGCATGTCATAACGCCCTTGGGTAATAAGAAAACAAACCCATGAATACCTGAGTTTTTTAGAAACAATCAGCTGGCACACCTTAAGACACTTGGGCTACATCTTGAGTAGAATCACACCAGCATAGTTCATGTATATATTTTTTGGTTTATCATAATGACGAGATGTATTCTGTCGTTTTTAAAGTACTATTATTTTCATTGCAAAGCAAAGGCAAAAAAAGGGGGAAACAGCTGAATATTGAAAAAAGATCAGAGTTTAGAAATATTACCATTGATGGAAATTAAAATGACTGCTTTGCCAGGTGACACAGTTATGCTGGGGACTTCACAGAGACATTTTTGAGTCACTCTCACCATTGGCAAAATACAAGCTAGCAAAGGAAAGATACACACAAAATTAGCCTACTAGATTTATTAGATAAGAGTACAAAAGAGTTTCGCAATTACCTACCTTGGTCGTGTGAGCTGTATCCTCCCTCCCCTCTAACAAAATATTTGGATGGGGGAATAGCTTTAAAAAAGCCCTCAAGGACTGACTCCCTATCGTGGAGTGGCCATCTTCTGTGAGTCTTGCTATCACAGGTTTCACAGAACCACTGGTCTGGCAGACACTCTCTGCATCTAGGAACGAAATCAATGAACCAATGTAGTCATTGAACCAACTCTTTAAAACAGCCCTGACTCCACCATAAACATGCAGTTTATCCGAAACATGAAGACCTCAATTAGTGATGCACTCTAAAAACCTACAAAGTATGAAAGAACATTAATGAGATCTCACCTAACAACTGCAGGCTTGCAGCAATGGCTACAAAATGGTTGGCCAAAATCCTGAGTTTGGATGAGGCATTTAAGGTGGAATGGCCTTGCCTCCTTCCATCTTTGTGAGGCTTGCTGCTGCCTGAAAGCCCATGATGATGATGCCCTCTGGATTTCAGGGGAGTCAGACATAGCAGAGAGGCTCTCCATGTTTTTTTCTGCAAAGACAAATATTAATTTAATTGACAAAGGACCATTTCTATGCAGACCCCTGATTTCATAATAATGGGTAAATATATTGCCAATGCTTTCAGTAACATAAATTTCAGAACTTTTCCAGATCAACTTTCCAACAGTCTAGGGCCAAATTCGGCATATTTTGAAACATGCATCAGGGTAAATTGTATGAACGGGAAAATTGAGACGTAATTCCATTGGGACAAAATTGAAAATACTAGGGTAAATGTGTGATTGAAACTACCAAAAAAGTGGTTCAATAATAGGACTCAGGCCATTGTGGACACACATGATGATTTATAAGCAGTTGATGTGGGTACAACTGACCCTTCGCTAAGCCACGCCCGATACCACCACAGACCAATTCATGCCTTAGCAGGCCCTAACTAGGCACGGGAGGTCTGGCAAGCTTTCGAGTTTTAACATTTTATGCCAGAATTTTACATGAATCCAGGATTTGGGTGAACCTCAGAACTGCCTCAGAAAATTACCTACAAATAATTCAAATGTATTTGACCATATTTTACCAAATTCCACTTGAGGATCAAGACTGGCTGCAGGAAGATCTTCAGTGAGCAGGTAGTTCCCGATCTGGTTGTGTGTAACTACAACAGCACACAGAGATATAAAACCAAGGTAGACCACCAACACAACTTGATTTCTTGACAATGATGTGTAACCAATTACTATTATTATTATTACCGGTAGCTGAGGCTTTGGGCCTCCCTCCACGCCTCCCCCTTGGCTTGCCACGCCCTAAACACACCCTTTTTGGGATTGGCGGAAGGGGAACTTGCCTCTGCTCCTCGGATTCTTTCTGGGGGTTGAAGTGAAAATCATGATTAGGCTGTTAAATATATTTTTAACAAAAGATGCAATGGATATAAAAAAAAAACTCTTATCATAAACTTTATACCCTACATATTTTAAGGTGGAAAAACAATTTCAAGAAAGAATCCTTGATCAATGCATTCAGTTTGGCTGGACCAAGGAGTTCAAAAGTAAAAATCAACTATATACCCCTTTCATAAAAATCTTTGACAATTGAGAGCAGCTAGATAGACAGACTGAATGAGTCTGACGTACCTAGGCTTATACAATAGTCTACAGAGTGATTATTATAGCCTAAATATTTCTTCAACCATTAAGGTACAATGGATTTTTATGTACGTGGTAATACATAGAATAGGACTAGGACCCAATGTAGGCACTCACATTGCATCTGAATGTTTTTTTTTTTTAATTAAACGCCTAAAAAACACCTACCCTGGCTTCAGTCAGAACATGTTCTAAGCTCATTTCAAGAGCCATCCGTCTCCCCTCCATGTAATTGTCATCTTGACAATCGGTGACACGTGTAGTGGTCATCACAGAAACGAGGGGCAGACAGAAAAAGAAGGACAGACACAGAGATGGACAGACAGAGATAAGAGACACAGACAGAAATGAGAGACAGACCGAAAGACAAACAGTGCACAAATCCAGAGAGGTTGGCGCTTAAAAGGGCCTTGGTTGTGGTGGTGTAATGGTAATCTACTAGTATGTGGGTAATGTTGGAAGAATCTAAAAACAAAAACAAAACACTTGTTTACGGGGAGGGAGTTAATGGGACAGAGACAATGAAATGACTTAATGGATGAAACAAAAATTTTGTGACTGTTATGCACAGAGCTAAATATACATTTTTTTAATGAGCACTGAAGTGCTCAATTAAAAAACTAAAATGGACTTGGTTCTGTTCACTATTTTCTTTGGCGATTTTTTTTCTATTTTCTCTATTATCTTTTATTTCATGTTAAAAAATTGTGATTAGCCACAATAGTAGTTATGAATTTGTATAGTTATTATGGATTTATGTGGGTGTTTATTATATAATTTTGTGTGGATTTTTAACAATACGTTAGGCTGTAAAACTAACGTTAACCAATCTGCCAACACCGTTCTTTATTCTGAACATTTATAATGTTGGATAATAATTGTGGGCTAATGTAATACTGAAAATCTTATATTCCCCTATGATTGTAGGCTACCTTACATGATTATATGCGACAAACATGAACTTGAATTCAATTAACGTTAGCTAACTTTGCTAGCCTGTAAAAATCGAGATTTGGTGCAGAAAGCTAAAGTCTTCTATCATTTATCGTCATAAGAATGAAATGGCCACCTTACAAAGTTTCTAAACACAACTTGTCCTAATTCAACAGTTTTTGATGTGTAAATGTAAGAATAGTATCCATCTCTATTAATTAACTCTTCTACTTACCCAGTGGAAAATCGCAATGGACCTTGGGATCGACCCATATGGTGACGTCAGCGTTATTAATTAGTGGATTTAATAATAAATAAATAAAAATACAAATAAAACTGATTAATTGAACACAATCGTAGCATATGATATATATATATATATATATATATATATATATATATATATATATATATTTATATATATTTATTAAAATCAGCAAACCTCCGATAAAAATACGTTATCCAGCATGCTCTAGTTAAAGCAGTCAGCTTAATTAAGTTACCCATGACAAGAAAATGCTTAAATTGCTTAACTTACTTGCACGCGCCTTGGAGCGTTCGTTAAACTTACCTTTTAATGCCGTTTTACCTGCAGTTGAGCGTTGGTTTGGTCAAACTCACCTCTGATTTACGATTTACCTGCAGTTGAGTGTTGTTAAACTCACCGCTGAAAGCGGAGCACACCGTGTGTGTTGTTAAACTCACCGCTGAATGCGGAGCACACCGTGTGCATTGTTAAACTCACCGCTGAATGCGGAGCACACCGTGTGTGTTGTTAAACTCACCGCTGAATGCGGAGCACACCGTGTGTGTTGTTAAACTCACCGCTGAATGCGGAGCACACCGTGTGTGTTGTTAAACTCACCGCTGAATGCGGAGCACACCGTGTGTGTTGTTAAACTCACCGCTGAATGCGGAGCACACCGTGTGCGTTGTTAAACTCACCGCTGATGAACGCGCTAAAGCTTTGCGCAGAGGGCACTTTGATATCAGATTGCGAGGGTTTTTACACATCAAAAACCAGTTGGAGGCAGCCATTTGACTCGCCCTGAATATTTGTTTGGGTCGTGCTGACCAAAGACGTCAAATTTCAACGCTGCAGGCCAGGGTTCCAGAAAGAATCGTGCTGTTGCACGAAAGATTCATCCAATTGAAATGCATTAGTTTAAAAAACGTGCTGAAATTACGAAAATAACGGCAGAAAGAATCGTGCTATTGCACGAAAGATTCAGCCAATTGAAATGCATTAGTTTAAACAAACGTGCTGGAGTTACGAAAATAACTAAATTAACGTGTCCCTGCCACGAATAAATAGATTAAATTACGTGACCACATCACGAACTGCCGTGAGACTGGGTTGCGAGTAGCCTATAGTGTGTGAGAATCTCACGAATACGAAAGCAAATTTTTCATTTGAATCGCACATTCTGAATGGTGTACTGGACGGTATTGAAATTGTCATTCAAATCACAGTGATTTCAGGAGACAAAACTTGACAAAAGAGCAAGTGAGAAATCTTAATTATATAAATGTTTTTAATTTACATTACATATTAAAAGCTTTTTATTTAATAGGCTATTCAACATTTGAAATAGCCCATCTACAAGATTGTCTTACTTGATTTGGGATTAATTACTAATTGCTATTAAAATGTAGATGTATCAAAGCAAATATAACCTAAGCAAATATTAAAATGGCAGAGCAATAAAATGTCTGCGTGAGCTAAATAATATTTATTGGGACAGTGTTCGTCATATAGTGATGTCACTGGCATATATTCACCCCTCCCCCATTCTTTAATCTTTTCGTCAGAAATACCACATGTGGCAGGCCCTTGACCACCAAGCTGAAGCTAGAAGTTTAGGCTTTTCTCATTTTAATGCACAGAAGCAGGTAAAGTCAATCATGTGTCTATCTTACTCGTTAATCTAAAAAAGTTACATGAGTGGTGGTTATGTTAATGATGTATATTTTTAATCAATGCAAAGTTGCTAACGTCATTACACTAGGCCTACTAAGTAGTAGTACAACGCCTGTCCGCGACGACACAAGTGGATTTTTTTTAAGGGGCAAGTGAAATACATTTACTTGCCTGACCGGACGAGTAGCCTGATAAAACTTCAGTGAAACGTGAGAATGGTTCTGATTTTATTACATTCAGCATAGACAGTCACAGCGATTAATAATGGATAACGTTAGTGTATTTCTGGTAAAGATGAGTCCAGCGCTGCCTGTCTCTTTGTGAGAGACTTTAGGTGGAGAAATCAAACCAGATGAGCGTAACAGCACACGCAAGAAACTCACAGAAGAAACATACATTCAAAATGTATGTATGTATGTATTTATTATTAATAACATGATACAGTTAACTAATAACGTAACTAAGTTTTGCCGAATATTCTTACGATTGCAAATGTTACATTGATTTAAGTTAAATAAATAAGTAGTTAATATTAAGTTACTTACATTTTAGACACATTATTAACTGTTTTTGTTCTATTTTACAGCCGAAAATAGTTCTAAACAAAAGAAAAACTGCACTCAACAGTGTTTTACAAAATGATTAATCGTTTTGAACGAATCGGTTGAATCAATGTCTCAGTTATTAAGTGACTTGCCGCCCTACTGGCAGTTTAGT
Organism: Meda fulgida; assembly: GCA_030578275.1. NCBI lineage: Eukaryota > Metazoa > Chordata > Actinopteri > Cypriniformes > Leuciscidae > Meda > Meda fulgida. Next base: position 38,017,382 of record CM060617.1, on the reverse strand, counting down.
TTCATGTTCAAAAGTAGGCTATCATAATGTTTTCCCCCCAAAATGTCTTATTTGTATATTCAAAAGTTTATTTAAAACATTAATCTTATAACATTATTTATTGCATTTGTAATTTCACAGTATACATTATTTAATTTGATTGGTATATTGCTATAGTGTGTTACTATTATCATATAATTTATTGAAAGATTTATTGAAATTACATGAAAGATGATGCATACATTAAATAAGGTTAAAAAAATGGCCTTTATAAAAATAATTAACGCCATTGGATAAATATAAAAAATATACAAATTTGCAGAAGTAAAAGCTGATAGAACACTGATGAGGATATTGCTTTAGAATAAATTATGGTATATGTACACTTCTGTTTTACTCTTTCATATTTGAGCCTGATACTGGTTTGCTACTTCTGTTTTACTCTTTCATATTTGAGCCTGATACTGGTTTGCTACTTCTGTTTTACTCTTTCATATTTGAACCTGATACTGGTTTGCTACTTCTGTTTTACTCTTTCATATTTGAACCTGATACTGGGTTGCTACTTCTGTTTTACTCTTTCATATTTGAACCTGATACTGGTTTGCTACTTCTGTTTTACTCTTTCATATTTGAACCTGATACTGGTTTGCTACTTCTGTTTTACTCTTTCATATTTGAACCTGATACTGGTTTGCTACTTCTGTTTTACTCTTTCATATTTGAACCTGATACTGGTTTGCTACTTCTGTTTTACTCTTTCATATTTGAGCCTGATACTGGTTTGCCCACTTCTGTTTTACTCTTTCATATTTGAGCCTGATACTGGTTTGCCCACTTCTGTTTTACTCTTTCATATTTGAGCCTGATACTGGTTTGCTACTTCTGTTTTACTCTTTCATATTTGAGCTGATACTGGTTTGCCCACTTCTGTTTTACTCTTTCATATTTGAGCCTGATACTGGTTTGCCCACTTCTGTTTTACTCTTTCATATTTGAGCCTGATACTGGTTTGCCCACTTCTGTTTTACTCTTTCATATTTGAGCCTGATACTGGTTTGCTACTCTGGTTGCTCTTAGCTTTGCTGCTTTTGTGTTTTATGTGTTATGGGATTTGCAGGAATTATTTTCATATTTAGGCTATCTGGTTGTTCTGTAATGCACTTTGGTCAGCCTAATGGCTTTTGTAAATGGGCTTATGAATGAAGTGAACTTGATGTTTGAATATTTGTCTGACTAGTTTAACTAGGTTCACATAATCAGTTACAGTAGTATGCTGCATCTTACAGAATATGCATAATGACTTTCCTGAAATGAATTGTTTGGTAATCAAAATATTCTGGATTCCTATTCTTTTTGATCAATATGAATAAATAAATGCACTTTGAGTACAAACTAAGGAATCAATTTATTTTATTTTAAAAGTGTTTGTTTCTACCAGTAATCTCCACTAGAGTAAGGGAATTTTTTCCATGATTTCTCCTTTAATATGCTTACACACACACACACTCTCTCTCTCTCTCTCTCTCTCTCTCTCTCTCTCACACATACACTCACAAACATACTGCACACACAATGTTAGAAACAGATTATAAATGATGAATTATTATTACAGATTATGAAAACGATTATACTTGAAAGATTTCTTATCCTACGTTAGTATTACAGCCTTCGAAATGGCTGATAGTTCATAATTTACTCTTAGCCCTCTCTGAGCATCAGAAATTCATGAAAATAATATGTCCCTCATAACCAGTATAACATTTAGTTTTTTTTCATATACCATGGGAAGCCTAGTTGCCAGTGCCACCCCTCATTCTGCTCTTGCCCCCCCTTTGCCACCCCAAATATAAAATCCTAGACACGCCACTGATCACACATCCTCCGACCGCGGGGCGCGAGGGAGTCTTGCGCGGGGCTTCAGCAGCGCAGACGCGGTAGTATTTCACACATTCCTCGGGATCTATGGGCTCCTATGTTAAGAATTACATGCTTTAATGACAACAGTCGGTATTCACACGAGCTTCGTGTTGATCAGCACACTTCGTCGTGATTATTTTATGGTGTAAATCAAATCAAAATCAAGTCATCTGTTAAAATGGTTGCCGAAATTAAAACGGCGTTGCTAAAACCTTGCGTCAGACTCACGGAGGATGTGTGTCATATAACGTTAGCCTTCATTTTGAATGGTGCTGTAATACCAGTTTTGTCGCATGTTTAATATGCCGGTGTAAAAATCCCTTACATTTCAGTACATATATATTATAGCCTACTATGTGTGTGTAATTAGCTCATTGTTTGTATAATGCCTTTGTTCATTTAATTTAAAATAAAGTGTTCCTGCACTCTGAATACTAAAATATAGTTTAAATGTAAAAAGCTGAAAAATAAAAATGGTATAGTAAAAAATAACTTTTGTCACATGTGCTATTGTTTTAGTAGACACTTTGACAAGTGGACACTGGAAGGCCAAGTTGTGTGTGAGGAGAGCATTCAGCCCAGCTTCCTGTCTGGCCTTGCCATACTGTTCACTGCATATTACATGGAGGAGGCAGCCTGCACCTTGGAGTTTATTTAAAGGTAATGATTGAATTCTTAACAACTTCAGTACCTGCATTTTACACATGTATTCAATATCAGAACTTGCCTTTAGATATATTATCTGTTGAGTTAATGAGTCTTAATTACATATTGTCTGTTTCCTGGCCCTTTAGGTGCTTTGTATGTATCAATCCGGAGAGAGGAAAAAAGAAGTCGAGAGGAAAATTGCCATCTAAAACGACAGGGCAAATGGTACAGAAGAAACAGGTTGCAGTGAACCCACATGTTGCCACTCTTCCCAGCAAAGTGATGGGTTATCAGTGGAATTTCTGAAATGTAAGTAACACACACACACACAAATATCTATTTTTCTTTAATTGTAACCTTTTAAAATTCTCTATCTGTTTCTAACTGTATCTGTCATCCGTCTATCTGTCTCTGACTGTATCATTATGTTTTGTAATATATCTAATATATTGTCCTTTTCAATATTTCTGGCCACTCTTTGCATCCTGTGATGGAACAGCATCTGGAGCTGAATTATTCTCCATTTTTGATCAGAAGTTTGTTGGACTCACTTGGGGCCTTGTTTTATGGATATGTTTGTCTGGTAATGAAGTGGTGAAAATTCATCCGTGTCTGTGTTTTTCAGAACCTTTTATTATGATCATGTTGGTCAACTTGTGGTTTTAAATGTATGTCGTTTGCGTATTTCTTCTTTGTGTGAAGGGCCATGACGGCTAATTTGTTTCAAGTAATTAAAAAATATTTAATTTTATGTCCATTTTTTAAAAAAAAATACAAGTTTGTAAATAAAAATTAAATCAAAATATACAAAATACACTGTTTTATTACTTTTTTTTCATGCATATTTTAAAGTTATAAATTAAACAAATGTTGACCTGTTTTTCAAGATTAGGATGTTGAATAATTTGTTTGTTTTGTGAAGTAATAGGGGAATTAAGTTGTGCATTATACAACACTTAATGTATTTAAAAACAATTTGCATTTGATGAATAATTAACATTTCAAATTCAGCTGCCAGTCATTAATATTCAGACATCAGGAAAATATATTGTATATACTGCATTTTACATACTTCCTCTAGATATAGCAAATACAGAGATTCATGTAACTTACTGTAAAAAATGCTATTATTTACTGTAATCAGAGAATACAGTAAAATTCTGTAAAATTAAATTTCAGACTACTGTAAAAATACAGTAACTGGCTGGCAACCCTGCTGCCAGTATTTTACTCTAAAATTTACAAGTAATTTTTAACAGTGTGTAGGCAGTCACAGATCCTGACCCATCAGCATTGTACATACCAGAATGAGTTTTATGCGTATAGGACGCCCTTATGACACAACATGACACAGCAGTTTTTACTCTCCAGACCTTTATAATGTCTCTTATTCAAAAGATTCCTCAAGGAAATTAATTATAAAGAAACAAGCAACCACTGTATTCTGAATGTATATTGTTATACTCTATTGTATAGCAAGTGTTTGTTGTAAATAAGTTGTGTAAAGATGGTAGCTTGAAGGTTGGAGACAGGCTATTTCTGTCATTTAGAGATTTTTTTTATTGCATGTGTAATAAATTCAGACTCAGATTATGTAAATATAAAGTTTATTTGAAATTACAGCAAAATATTAACCCACATGAGCAAATTAACAAAATTGTCGAAAGACTGATAGAGAAGTTAACAAGACTGACTTTATTCTGACTTAATTTATTCTTCATTTTCGCAATGGCAATTTTACATAAAGGAAACAGAGTTAAATTAATTTATTTTTACATTATGACTGTCTGCCATCTAGAGGCTTATAAAATGGAATACCACATCTTCTAACTGTAATTTTAAAAAGTTGTACCATGTCCAAGTTTAAACATTTTGTTCAGGGTTGTATGTCTTCTATTTGAATTTGTTATTCAAAGAATTTCATGTAAATCACTTATATATTATATATAGTTTCCTATAAAGGTATCTGGCACTATTAGGTAACCCAGCTTTATTTCCTCCCCAAAGCCAAATTTGGCGTTTGGACCTTGTCTGCAGGTGAATCACATGCAGACACATTGGGCTTCAAATATTAAATGGAGGTCCTTAAAGTGTAACTCTACTTTGAGATGCCACTTACCTGGTGTTACTTACCTGGTGAAACTGGTAAAACGAGAGGCTTAATGTCTCTAGAACTGAAGCATAATAGGAATGGTTCATTTTTCCAAATGATCATGTTTACTTGATAAAACAACACATTTTGTATTTATTTTTAGAAACATTTTGTTTTTAATGTGGCACACAAGTGTGTATATAAATTGGCTGGAACTTCTTTGGCAACTGTGGCATTAAGATCTGCACCATTGGGAGGAAACTTTGTAGCCATGTCAGGAACCTCTGGGAAGCTTAGCAACCTGGGCTTCTTTGACACGGAGCTCTAGAACCGTAGCAGGGACTGGAGTTGCAGCAGAATGAACCTTCACAGTGATTTCTGTGGAGCCTCAGCAGGTTTTGGAGCAGCAGTGACAGAAAAAATTTATGGCTGTCTTCACTGGGAATTCTGGAGCAGCCCTGACAGGATCTCTGGTCCCAAGGCAGTGGAGAAAGAGAGCTATGTGAAACCCCCTCTTTGGGACCAGGATGCCAGTGGCAGATACTTTTAGGGCGGCAGGGCGAGGAACTTGTGGGACGGGCTGAACAGAGCTCTGGGTGACTCCATTGTTGTAAATATGATTGGATGGTGCAGCACTTAACTAAAACTAAACAAACTATTTACAAAACACATCCCTAGGCGAGTAGTTCTGCAAGACGCAAAAACTACCACCTCAAGCCAAGGCGCCACGCAACCGAAGCCTGCCAGCCCCGCAAGACGCTGAGGCTGGAGAGATGGAGGGGCTAACTAAACTAAGTAAGACTAAACTAACTATTTACAATATGTACACATCCCTAGGCAAGTAGTTCAGCAAGACGTTAAAACTACTGCCTCAAGCCAAGGCGCCAGACGCAACCGAGGCCTGCCAGCCCCGCAAGACGCTGAGGCTGGAGAGATGGAGGGGTCATCTGTGTCAGCCCGCCAGACGCAAGGCTAAACCTTCTCCATGACCTGAAACACAATTAGAAAGCATTTCCATAAGGTATAAAAATTCATCTGTGCCATGTATAAGGATCGAGTATATGACAGTTACAGCAGATACTGAATGGTAATGTTAAGAAGCTGATGTCCATATTCAGATAATCAAGTCAAATTAACAAAAAGCCAAAAAATAAGCCAATATAAATATATCTTTAAAATCAGATTAGTCTTAGACTCAGCACCTTAAACCAGTCATGGGAGAGCATCTCATCAAGATGGAGTCTCCGCTTTGGGTCGCTCTTCAGGCAACCTCGAATAAAGCGGCAGCATTCTGTGCAGAAAGAATGAGAGTTATTTCTAATTATTTCCTAAGCTGTAAAAATAGGAAAGATTCCTGCATTATCCATAACATCTTTTTTGTTCTAACCATCTGAGAAGCCCGGCTGGAACCAGACATCAGGGTCCATCAAAGAGATATCTCTGCTGTCTGGGAAACGGCGGGTGATCATGGCAAACAGCAGCACCCCCAGCGACCACACCGTTGCCTGCTTCCCATAGTACTCGCCCTTCTCAAAGTACTCAGGAGGGCAATACCTTGCTGTGCCTGGAGATAGGAGTTTGTCACATGTGTAAGCTTGCTTTTCTCATTTTAACTGAAAAGGCATTTAATTTCAGTCAACAAAAATAATATTAATATTGACTATTCTTTGAGAGTTTTGTTAGTGTATTGTTAATATCTCATTGTGTGATGTCTGATTAAATCTAGACATGCTGTAACTGGTCACTAGAGTTTAAATCCCAAACTGCATGTTTTAAAGATAACACATACCAGAGTAGTTTTTGTAGGATGAGCTTTTCATGAGGTCCCCGCAGCCGAAATCGATCAATTTGACCTCCAGGGTCTCTGTGTTGACCAGGAGGTTTGGCATTTTGATGTCTCGATGTAGCACACCCCTAGAACAGCACAGGGCAGCAGCGTCAATCACCTGCCACATGAAGTGACGGGCCAATTTCTCACTGAAGCGGCCTCCGGAATGCTCCCAAAAGCTGTGCATGTCCATGCAGGGTGAGGGCCGTTCTAAGACCATGATGTACTGGTCGAAATGGTCCTGCCAGTCCAGCAACTTTATAATGTGGCGACAGCGTGGGCCTTGATTGGCCATTACTGTCAGGCCCACCTCAAGTGGAATTGGTCTGGGATGTTCAGGCTAGAAGAATGACAGTATTTATTATTGTTAGATATAGAATTGGTTTCTCAAATAAGGATTTAGCCAGTCTGTCTATCTACTGAAATATTTGCACTCTGTGATTTACATTAAAATGTTATATATTGCAAACATAGAGAGCACAGTCTACGTACAAGGCTGATGTATGGCTCGTTCTCTGTCTTCGGTGTGAATTTCAAAGCTACCACGAGGCCGTCCGTGCAACGGGTGCCTTCAAAGACAGAGCCAAATGCTCCTTCCCCCAATTTCTTGCCAATGGCGTACTGCCAGCAAATGGGATCTATTAAAACATAATCATTTTTATTTGTTTACCGTTTAATAAAGCAGTGTCCTGCAATGAGGCCATACTTTCTGATGAAATGTTAATCAGGAAATGTAATATTTGTACTTTTAAAATTTCATTTGTCGCATGACTATTTAAGTGAACTGCAAAAAAAAAGCCAAATGGTGATTTTAAATTGTGGAGGAAAAAAAAACCCTAAAAGAAACCTTACAGCAGTATCAGCTGCATTATTTAAAACATGCGTTCCTTTACACATACTCACTTGAAATAATATATTGTAAAGAGAGAGAGAGTGTGTGTGTCATATTTTGTCAGACAGTAAACTGGTAGTAAACTCACGCTCGATCCTGAAGATCTTGTCACAGTCCAGCCGTCTCAGCAGATGTGATCCAGTGTCACCTGATGATGAACTGGCTGGACTGTGCTGATCTTGAGGTTTGACATCCTCCGTTTGCTGGTTTTCGGCAGTGGGGGGGACTTCAGGACTACTGGAAGGAGGTTCCTGATGATCATTATCCTCTACAGTATATATGATGTCCTGTAAAGAAGTCTGATCTAAAGAGAGGAATATCAACCACAAGCTTGTTTCAAATCATATCATCCACCACATCTTCAAACTATATTTCATCTATATTCAAACATTCATCACTTCGTGGAAAAAAGTAATTTATCTGCCTTTTTATAATGTGTGTGGGTTTTTTATATTGTGTGTAAATGATTAAGAGAGTTTGTGTTGTTCAGAGCTCATCATTTACCATCAGTACACCTCCTGGATGGGGCTTCATCAGTGTCCTGGTCCACCTCACACTGCTCCACCTGCTCATTCTGAGCTTTGGTGGTTTTGGGAAGAGACGAACAAAAGAAAAAAGAGGCAAACCTCCGAAATGCCCTCTTTTTCTGCCTCTTATTCTTTGTTTTCTCTGTCCCTCTCTCCTTTCTCTCCTGCCCGCCTCCCTCACCGATGCCCACAGGCGTCTCGCCAGGACGAGGATGGAGCTCCGCCTTGTGGTCGGTAGGTGTCAGTGTCGTTCGGGGATTTATCCCGTGCACACACTCACCTCCTCCCTCAACTCCCACTCTACGAAATTGTCGCTGTCCCATATCAACACGATAAACCGCTACCAACAACTGCAAAAACACTGTTGATACCTGTACTCCTTACTCGCTACAAAGTGAACAGGGAGTTTCACGCTTTATATTGTCCCGCCGTCAACGTTCTATTTCCTCTATGACGTTATAAGGGCTCATACATGGCTGAGAGCAGCAGATTCTCGTCAACATTAAAGTTATGTCTGATGCCATTTATGTGTATGAGTTTGTAAATTATTTAGGTATTAAGATCACAGAACATACATAATAGGTACATACAGCAGTGGTCAATAGTTATGTTAGGCCTAGGAAAATGCAGGGTCACTAAAATATCCCCTCTGGACATCACTTTTTAAAATATAATATTTTTTCACCTGTTATGATGTCTGGTATATATATATATATATATATATATATATATATATATATATATATATATATATATATATATATATATATAGACAGACATTAATTTATCAGTAGCGGTTTTAGGCACGGGCGAATCGGGCAGTCGCGCGGGGCGGCATTTTATCATGTCACATGGGGGGCGGCACGAGCAGTTAAAAAAAATCCTCTCCTGGTTTTCTATTCTCTATAACTTCAATTCAATTATTAGTAATGGCGCCCCTGCTTGCTGAGAAGGTGCCGTGCACAGAAGCAATGTCAAGGGGGTCTCCTGATTGGAGGAAGCTCACCAAGGGGCCGTTCACATATTGCGTGCTCAAGTTCGTTATTTCAAATGTAGGAGCGCGGGAAGCGCACTCTTAAGGGCACACGGAATCTGCGGACTTTTTTTCTGATTTCTGTGCAAAATTTTGGGAAAAATCTGCGGAATTATGCGGAATGGTTTTAAATGTGTTAAACAGGTCTTAGAGTATTGGAACTGAAAACATTACAAAATAAAATGTAAAATATTCACTTCTTAATTTTTATTTAAGGTTTACAATACAAATACAAATAGAACAACAAAACTAGATCTCTCTTATCCTCCATCCACTAAACAACGGAGAAAATATTACTTTATCAATTGTACCGGGGGGGGGGCGCGGACACTCTCCCGGGGGGGGCGCGAGTAGGCTACAGGATGGGAGGGAAAAAAACTGGAAAAAAAAAACCAATATGAGCAACAAAAAAAAAAATCACTAAACTACTGTCATAAAAACGTATCGTTTTGTATATACATAACTGAATGAATAAAAATGTAAATGTGTTTGGACTGATTTAAAAAAAAAAGTTAACAAATTTGATTGGTCTGTCGATAGTGAGCGCAAATGCAGGTGATAAGCGGTTTTATTAAGCGAGTCATTGAGTCGTTTCTTTTAAATGATTCGTTTTTTAAATATTTCGTTCAAACGGCCGATTCATCAAGAATGAGACAATGTTTGTGAATGGGTCATTGTATTTTTGACTCAACCGATTCGTTCAAAACACTGAATCATTCAAAACACGATTGAGTGTTGCTGTGAGATGCGCTATGCTGTGATCTTTGTTTGGATTCATCGGATTTATTTTCGCTGCTAAAATAGACCAAAACAGTCATTATTTCGTCTAAAATGTAAGTGACTTAATAGTATTAACTTGTTTTTTGAACTGTCATATGAAATCAGGGTCACATTATTTTCAATCGTGAGGTGATGGTAAATTAAGTGATGGTCAATTGTCAGCTCTCTCGGTCGTCAGGTCATGTGATGTATGTTGCTGAACTGTATTCAAATGTTATAAATATATAAAACACCACATTTTTAGTCCGAAACTGTCGTATTAATTTTCGCATTCATATTCGTAATTTGGTGTCTCTCAATGTTGTCAAAACCCCTCAAAATATTTGCTACGGATGCGAAAAATGCAGAAATTCGAACCACCCGAATTAATTTTATGACGGACGGAAGTTTCAGAGGCTGCAAACGTATAAAACGTGAAGTCGTATTTATATATATATATATATATATTATACACACAGTATATATATAAACGAATAAACTAGTCAGAATATAGGCTACAGTTAAAGCTTTCTTTTAGTTTTTGTGAAATGCTCACACGCACGCACGCACGCAGCCAGCACACACAAACATGTTTAAATACATTTATGTTGTTAATAAATAAACAACAATAAAACATCCTCCTGGAGATTTTTTTTTTGTCAAAAGCGACAAATCCAGCGACTTTTACTGGTGTTTTTGTAGACTTTTGTGGTGTTTGGAGACTCGAAAGCTCGAATCACTCTGCAGTTAGGCCTACTGTGCTCAACGAGCAGCGGGTGCTGCCATGAGCCCCTCTCCCGTCCAAAGGCACTCACAGGCGGTCAGTCTCAGTAACCTCGCGCAGCAGTCCCAGCCTGCAGTCAGAGCAGAGAGGAGACACACACCCCTCTGCGTCCAGGCTGCAAATGAATCGCGCATGCGCATGGCCGCCGCCGTTCCCGCCATGACTTACAGAGCGGGGTGTAAATGTTCATCACTCTCACACAAAAATAAATTACTGCATTTAAATTGACTCACGACATAGCTCTCCATTCACTCTAGTCTAGTCTCTTGCCAAGTTCGCTTGTGCCAGCTCTCGCTAGTCTCTTATCAATCTCGATTTGCATAGGCCTTTCCTACACACACACACACCCACACACACACACACACACACACACACACACACACACACACAGACTACAATCGAAAACAAATTAAAATGGAGAAATTTCTTGTGAGGACCAACAAGCCAACCGACGCACCACCAGCTGCAAAAAAGCTTCGCAGGTACGATGAAGCATACCTGCAGTTTGGGTTTACAGTCACGGCTGATCTGAGACCTCAGTGTGTCGTGTGTGCCGAGGTGCTGGCAAATGACAGTATGAAGCCCTGCAAATTAAAAAGGCACCTCGAAACAAAGCATGCTGGCATTAAAAATAAACCGGCTGAATATTTTAAAAGAAAGCTTGATGGCCTCCATCAGCAACAGGCAACCATTTCAGTGCACAGCACTGTGTCTAAACAGTGTTTGGAGGCATCGTATGTAGTGGCCAAAAGGATCGGTAAACTGGGTAAACCGCATACAATCGCAGAGACTCTCATTTTGCCGGCAGCACAAGATATGTGCAGAATAATGATAGGCGACAGTGCAGCAGCCAAACATCGGTGCATTACCACTGTCCAATGACACAGTCGCTAGGAGAATTGTAGACATGTCCAACGATATCAGAGAGCAACTGATAGAGTTCGTAAAAAAGAGTCCTTACTACGCGCTGCAGCTGGACGAATCCACTGATGTTGCTGGGCAGGCACAGCTCCTCACCTATGTCAGGTATCTGCGGGACAAGGTGATTGAGGGGATGTCCTGTTTTGCCGGCCTCTTCAGTCGCACACGACAGGAGAAGCCATTTTCAATGTCCTTGACATTTTTATCCGCGAAAATGGTTTGGCTTGGGACCGATGCGTTGACCTATGCACAGATGGTGCGCAGGCAATGACGGGGCGTGAGCGTGTCCTAGCTGCTCGCGTTCAGCAAGTAGCTCCACTTGTGAAATGGACACACTGCATGGTCCATCGCGAAGCACTAGCTGCTAAAAAAATGCCGGTTCTCTTTGACTCCGTGCTTAACCAATCCGTCAAAATAATAAATCTCATAAAATCACGGCCGCTAAACTCTCACTTGTTTGGGGTCCTCTGCCAGGAGATGGGGTCAGGGCACGAACAGCTGCTTCTGCACACTGAAGTTCGCTGGCTCTCCAGGGGGCGGGTGTTACAGCGGTTGTAGTCTCAGCCTCAGACGTCACGCCCACGGAACGTTGGCTAAACGTCTGATGCATATGGTACACTTAACTGGAAACACTTCAGGAATGTCGAAGTCGTCATCCGATTGGTTGAATTTTATCGGATTTCCGGGGGGCGCGAGTGTCGCGTTTGTTTTCGGTCCGCCGGGAAACAGCGCTGACGTGTGATTGCGGAAGAAAAACTGTTGTGTTTACATGACTGACAATGAGCATTTATCAAGATCAGTTGAACGTAGGATTCTCAAAAGTATGCGAGGTTCACGGCATAGACTCTTTAAGAGATGTCCAGGAGTTTTGTTTGAGGCACTTAGTGGAGAAAAAAGAGATATTTTAGCCTGTTTGCCGACGGGATTTGGGAAGAGTATTATTTTCCAAGCCTGCCGACCCTTTGTCAGCATTTAGAAGGATTCCCAGCAGATCCAATTTTACTAGTTGTGTGTCCCCTCCTATCTATTATGGAAGATCAAGTGAAGTACCTAACTGCGAAGGGGATATCAGCCGCGTTTGCGGGCAAAAATGAAACAACAGACGCGGACATCGCAGCTGGTCGATTCAGTATTGTGTTCGGTTCTCCAGAATTGCTTGAGGGTGTTAAAAAGTGGAGAGATATGCTTCAAACAGATGTTTACCGCGAGCGTCTCATCGGTATGGCTGTTGATGAAGTGCACACCATTGTTCAATGGTAAGTAACGTTAATGGTATTCTTTATTTAAATCCTATTTTGTTGTAGTGGAAATGTGTGCATACTTAAACAAAACCCCTCTCGATTACTGTTGTCATTACATTTGTAGCTACTTGTAAACTGTGTCAGTTATTTATTTTTGGCATCCATTCAACTACAGCTGTATTACATAGAATGTTCATTTTATTAATTATATTATATTATATTATATAATGAAATGTCAGTGGTTATGTCATTATTTTTATGCGTGCCTGAACAGATCAATGACTTACTGCTTGTTTTCTTCTCCTTCTTTGATTTTCTATGCTGACTGACTTGTTGCACGCCGGTCTGTTATTGTGGGGACATTTCCACGCCCCGAAACGTGACGCTGAACGAAACGAACTGTAATTGGTTGTTTGACATGTCGGTCAAACGGCCTTATGGGCGGGCCTTGGCCAAAGAAAGCTGCTATGAGTTCCAGACCTTCAGCCGTCAGTCTGAAGGTCTGGCTACGCGAGACTACAGCGGTTGTATGAGCTGCGAGAGGAGGTGAAGTGGTTTTTGACAGAAATCAAATCAGATCTGGCGAAGCATCTGGATGACACTATGTGGCTTGCGTCTCTGTCCTATTTGGTCGATATATTTGACCGCTTGAATGGCCTCAACCTGTCTTTGCAAGGCCGCGAAACTCATATTTTGCTCCTTGCAGACAAAGTGCAAGCCTTCACACAAAAACTAGACCTCTGGCATGGCCGCATCAGTCGAGGGAACTGCGACATGTTCCCCTGCCTTACAGACTTTATAACTGATGCAGGCACGTCACACGATTTCTCCTCCCTATTTCAATCAGCGTCTGAGCACCTGTCAGCAATGAGAAAACAATTTGTGACGTACTTTAAAGAAGATTATCGCTCTTTTACATGGGTTCGAGATCCGTTTGTGTGCACAGTAAACGAGCTATCAATTGATATGCAGGAACAGCTTATTGAGCTGAAGAGTGACAGTAGACTGAAGGAACTCTTTAGCTCCTGTCCTCTTTCGTCATTCTGGGCAGCATTGATGCAGGAATACCCTGAACTCTGTGACGTCGCCTTGAAGATTCTCCTTCCTTTCGCGTCGACATATTTGTGTGAGGCAGGATTCTCAAAAATGACTGCACTCAAAACAAAATACCGCAATCGTGCACAAATCGAGGATGATTTGAGGCTATGCTTATCAAACATTGAGCCAAGAATTGAGGATCTTTGCAAGACAAAGCAGGCTCAGGTCTCACATTAACATCACCTAATTATATAGCAATAGCCTAGTAATGATAATAGGCCTACTGATGATTAATAATAACAACAACAATAAAGCATGTAACCTCATAATTATATAGCAATAGCCTTGTAATAATGATAGGCCTATACTACTCATAATAATAATAATAGTAGTAATAATAATAAAAATGCCTGCAAGCTCACATTAGAAGTCTAGTGCTACTGCCAATTATAGCAATAGCCTAGTAATGATGATAGGCCTACTGATGATAATAATAATAATAATAATAATAACAACAACAACAAAAAAGCATGTAACCTCATAATTATATAGCAATACCCTAGTAATGATGATAGGCCTATACAACTCATAATAATAATAATGCCTGCAAGCTCACATTAGAAGTCTGGTGCTACTGCCAATTATAACAATAGCCTAGTAATGATAATAGGCCTACCTACCGCTACTGATGATAATAATAATAATGTGGGCCTAAAAATAATAGCCTAGGGCTATCTATCTATTGATCTATCGATCTATCGATCTATCTATCTATCTATCTATCTATCTATCTATCTATCTATCTATCTAAGGTAGAGGGGGCGGGGGATGGGGGATCTGGGCGGGGGGCACTGGGGCCCCAACTGCAATGAACCAGCTTTGGGGGGGCCCAGCTTGCAAAAGGTTGAGAACCCCTGCTCTATAACTTCAATTCAACTATTAGTAATGGCGCCCCTGCTTGCTGAGAAGGTGCCGTGCACAGAAGCAATGTCAAGGGGGTCTCCTGATTGGAGGAAGCTCACCAAGGGGCCGTTCACATATTGCGTGCTCGAGTTCGTTATTTCAAATGTAGGCGCGCGGAAAAATCTGCGGAATTATGTGGAATGGTTTTAAATGTGTTAAACAGGTCTTAGAGTATTGGAACTGAAAACATTACAAAATAAAATATAAAATATTCACTTCTTAATTTTTATTTAAGGTTTACAATACAAATACAAATACAAATAGAACAACAAAACTAGATCTCTCTTATCCTCCATCCACTAAACAACGGAGAAAATATTACTTTATCAATTGTATTGTACACAAATCATTAAACAAACAATTGCATATAATTTAAAGGAACACTCCACCGTTTTTTTCATATTAAACTATGTTATTCCCTTAACTAAGATGAGTTGATACATACCTCTCTCGTCTCAGTGCGTGCACTCAATCGCTCTGGCGCGCGGGGACACTTTGATAGCCCAGTTCATTCATTAGGATCCAAACAGAGATGAAGTTAGAAGCGACCAAACACCTCCACGTTTTGCATATTTAAATACAGTTAACGTTCTCAACGATGAAAGTGGCCTGGAGTGGCCCAGGAGTTTTCCGTTCTCCTCTAACAGAACTCTAAGATCCCGCACAGCTTTAGAGGACAGTGGCAGCGTTTGGATGAAGCCGTGCAAAATATCAATGTTTTCTGCCAGATATTGCACAGCTTTTATCCAGGAACCCCATCTTGTCTGGACAGCAAAACACTGGCATGAGAGGAGACAGACCCTGCTGCATCATGAAGGCCCTCAATTCAAGGCGACGCTGGGGTGACTGGCAGAAAACACGCTTTACCAAACCACACATCCGGTTCAGTTCTTCAAATGTGTCTGGAAACACTGCTAAAACTAACTGCAGAAGATGTGCAAGACAGGTGACATGTTCTGCATTGGGAAAGAGGCCATTGAGAATTGTTATTATATGCTTTTTTCATATAACTTGCAGAATCTGTGACAAAAGCCCATACATCATTAAAATCAATGTTGTTGGAGTTAAGACAGGAGACGACAGCCTGCGATACAGTGCTGAAATTAACCTGATCCAAAAAAATGAGATCTGCTGCAACAGGCGGCTTGCCCACTGGCTGGAGGAGAATAGCAAGAGCACAACGGCCACAAGCATCTGTTGTTTCATCTGCAATTACATAAACAGGACGTCCGTGTACAGCCTGCTTGATGTCCTCCAAATACTGAGGAAATAAGTGTGGAAGGTAATCAGAGCGTAGGTGAGATGGAGCTGGAATTGACCCTCCCTGTTTGCAGTACTTCTGTAAAAATGAGGAAAATTTTGAGTTTTTTTCCAGAGGGATGTCAGCTTCAATGAAGGTCTTTATGAAATCATAAACGAACTCCTTTCTTTCAGCTGTAGATGGAGTCTTAGACATACAGGAGGCCAATGTCTGTGTTCTGAATGATGCTTGGGGGGGGGGGGGGGGGTAAAGTATTTTAATTAGATGCATTAAAAAAACAATACGTTCACCAAGCTCATAGTCACATTATTATACTATCCCATTCTATTAGGCTATACTTTTCCCATAATAAATGTTCCCCCCAAAAAACAAATAAGTATTCTGAATTTATATAGATATATACAGTGCTTAGCATACTGTAAGTGAACACACCCATGCTAAAGTTTGACTAAAAAGGGAATAAAAAAAGTATGGTATTTGTATTTGGTATAAAAAAATTTTTTATTATTTATTATTATTATTAGCCTATTGTTATTATTATTACTTCCATTGAAGTACGTTCGATTGCACATTTGTATTTTCTGTGATAATTTCATCATGTTAAACCGACCTTTTATTTTGAAGGGTTCTGAGTGTCTCTGACAATGAATGAAATGCTGGATAAACGTACACAAATCTGCGGCTCTCGTTTACAGAGACTCGCAGACAAATCAGATTTTAATAGCAGTCTTTAATATTCACAGACACTAGTCCCAATCGGGGACATTATAAAACGCTTAACGTGAATAACGCTTAACGTGGCTTACTGTACTAAGACAGTGATATTAAAAGACCAAACGACTCGGTTACTAACGTAACCTCGGTTCCCTGAGGAGGGAACGAGTATTGCGTAAGTAGCTTACGCTATGGGAAAACTCCTTTTCTCGAGAAATATTGAAGTCTTTATGTAAAACGCATTGCAGCTGCACAGCATACAGCAGTGAGCGAGGCAGCTCGGTCATTGGCTGTGCTGCGGCAACTGCACGAACCTATGACGGGGCGACTCTGAACACGCTTCCAATGAGCGTGCTTCGCGCCCGCGCGCGTCAGAGCCCGCCAAGATGGGCGTGGCCAAGGGTATATATTGGGCGCCCCGTCGTCTGAGTTCTTTAGGTTCAATCGACTGAAGCGAACTGACCAAGCACAAGCACGGCAGCTTACGCAATACTCGTTCCCTCCTCTCAGGGAACCGAGGTTACGTTAGTAACCGAGTCGTTCCCTTTCGAGAGGTCTCTCCTATTGCGTAAGTAGCTTACGCTATGGGAACACCATGTAAAACGCCGTGCGTGCTGACTTCGCTCTATTATAGCCAGAGGCAGATGCCTGAGCCTTCAAGCAAAGTAATTATCCAACGAGCCGGCCGAAGGCGGGCTTTATAAGGGATAATGTAGAACGGCCCAATGGGCGTTCAGTGGAAAAACACACAAGCACATTCTATGTACTGATATGCATAAAAACCCCTCTAAGTCAGTCAGAGACGGACCCTATAAGGGAGGAGATAATGCTCAGCATATACACACTCCAGCCTATACATAGTTAGACCGACAGTATGTTGGAATGCAATGAGGGGACCTGTAGGTTATAAAACCTGATAAATGTTGACGGTGAGGCCCAGCCTGCTGCCGCACAAATATCTTGAATGGGTATCCCACTTGACCACGCCCACGAGGAGGCCATGCCTCTCGTAGAGTGAGCTCTGATGCCCAAGGGGCACTGAAGGCCCTTGGCTTCATAAGCCAGCGCTATAGCATCAACTATCCAGCGCGATATTCTCTGCTTTGAAACAGCGAAACCTTTGGTGCGGCCGCCAAAGCATACAAATAATTGCTCTGTCTGTCTGAACAGGGCAGAACGTTCCAAATATACTCTGAGCGCCCTGACTGGGCAGAGTAAATTGGCGTCGCTTTCGTCTGCTGGAGACGATAGCGCGGCCAGGGATATCACCTGTGCTCTGAAGGGTGTAGAGAGCACCTTAGGAATATACCCGTGTCTTGGCCTAAGGACAACTCTGCTGTCGTTAGGTCCAAATTCCAGGCAGGCAGCGCTTGATGACAGCGCGTGCAGGTCGCCCACTCTCTTGACTGAGGCGAGAGCCAGCAAGAGAGCAGTTTTGAGCGAGAGCTGTTTAAGGTGCACAGTTCGTAGAGGTTCGAACGGGGCACTCTTGAGTGCGTCCAGGACCGTGGCCAGGTCCCAGATCGGCACTGAGGGGGGGCGTGGGGGATTTATCCTCCTGGCGCCTCTCAGGAAACGAACAACTAGGTCGTTTTTCCCTAGTGTGCGTCCTTCCACAGGATCGTGTGACGCCGCTATGGCAGCCACATATACTTTGAGCGTGGAGGGAGTGCGGCCTGCCTCCAACAGCTCTTGTAAGAAAACGAGCACGCTCGGTACTTCGCATGTCTCAGGATTCAAGTTCCTGGTTTTACACCAGTCACTGAACCCCTTCCATTTCTGGGCATATAAGCGCCTTGTAGAGGGCGCTCGTGCCTCAGTGATGGTTCTCAACACTCCACTGGGGAGGTTCCCGGGAACCCGTTGAGGGGCCATGCATGGAGGGCCCACAGATCGGGGCGGGGATGGAGGATCATCCCGTTGGCCTGCCTGAGGAGATCTAGCCTCAGCGGAATCGGCCATGGGGCAGATTGCATCATCTGCATCAGTTCTGGAAACCACGTCTGGTTCTTCCAGAGTGGGGCTACCAGGAGCACTGCACATTTCTCCTCCTTGACCCGACTGATGACCTGAGGTAGCATCGCGATCGGGGGAAAGGCATACAATGGGCGGCTCGGCCAGACTTGGGCGAGCGCGTCTGTGCTCTTTGAAAAGAAGAGAGGGCAGTGTGCATTTTCCTTGGAGGCAAAGAGGTCGACCTCTGCTCTGCCAAAGGTTTGCCACAACCACTGAATCGTCAGGGGGTGGAGAGACCATTCTCCTGGGAGAACTTTGTCTCTGGACAGCATGTCCGCTCCCTGGTTCAGGACACCTGGCACGTGAGCTGCTCTCAGCGAGCGCAGGTTGCACTGGGACCATAGGATGAGTTCCCTGGCCATCGAGTGCAGGGAGCTCGACCTGAGTCCACCTTGGCGATTTATGTATGAGACTACCGTCATGTTGTCCGTTCGGACCAGGACGTGCTCGTCTCTCAGGTACGGAAGCAGGGCTCTGAGCGCCAAGGCGACCGCTTTCAATTCCAGACAGTTTATATGTAGGCGCTTCTCCGGGTTTGACCACAAGCCGGAGACAGGCCTGCCCTCGTAAAGGGCCCCCCAACCTATTTTGGAGGCATCTGTCGTGATCATTTTTCTCCTTGTGTTCACGCCCAAACTCACGCCGGACTGATACCAGTCGACAGCTTTCCAGGGCGTCAGGGCTTTTATGCAGCCGTGATTCGCTCTGATTAGAAAATGGCCCGAGCGCCACGCGTGAGTGGGGACACGGCTTTTTAGCCAGCGTTGGAGAGGACGCATGTGCAACAATCCTAGCTGGAGTACAGCTGATGCCGAGGCCATGAGACCGAGCATCCTTTGAAATCGCTTGACGGGGGCGCGCGCGCCCGCTCTGAACGATGTTGCTAGGCGCCGAATAGTGAGCGCGCGCTCTGATGAGAGGCGCGCCGTCATCTGCACTGAGTCTAGCACTATTCCCAGAAAAGAAATATTCTGGCTGGGAGATAGCATGCTCTTTGCAAAATTGATTCTTAGGCCCAGGCATTTTAGATGGCTGGTAATCCAAGACCTGTGTGTCATTAACTGACTCTCTGATTGTGCTAGGACTAGCCAATCGTCGAGATAATTCAGTATTCGCACTCCCCGCTGTCTCAGGGGGGAGAGTGCTGCATCCATACATTTCGTAAATGTACGGGGTGCCAGTGATAGGCCGAATGGTAGTACTGTGTACTGGTATGACTGTCCCTCGAAAGCGAATCTCAGAAATGGCCTGTGATGAGGCGCTATCGGAATGTGAAAGTAAGCGTCTTTCAGATCCACTGATAGAAACCAATCCCCCGGGCGAACTTGCGCGAGGATGTTTTTGGTTGTTAACATTCTGAACGAGCGAATCATTAAAGCTTTGTTCAGATGTCTGAGATCTAGGATGGGGCGGAGACCACCATCCTTCTTCGGGACGAGAAAATAGCGGCTGTAAAAACCCGCCTCGCTCATAGAGGGAGGAACAGTTTCTACAGCGCCCTTCTCTATCAGTTTGAGCACCTCGGTGCGTAGAACATGTGAAACATCTTTTCTCACTTTCGTCTCGACCACCGCTGAGAAGCGGGGTGGTCTGCGAGCGAATTGAAGCGAGTAACCGTGTTTTATTATGTTCAACACCCACTTCGGCATGTCGGGGATATTTTCCCAAGCTTTCGCTCGCACAGATATGGGCTGAATGCTGGCTGGGGGCGTGTCGCAGTGACGTATGGCTCCCGCCGGCGAATCGCTCCGTGCTAATACTGAGCTTACAGCTCTCAGAGGCGCGGGCGCGCGCTGAGCAGCTTTGTTGAGTGCCGAGTGCAGGGGTGCGTGTGAGATTACAGGCACGCTCGCCACATCTGTAATGCTCACGGCGTGGGCTGGAGAAATGTTTAAGACTGTATGGACAGTGCTTATGGGCGGGGGTGCATAAACTGTAGTAGGCACGCGCGCCACTTTCATAAAACTTCCCGCTCGTGGCGTGAGGTTTTTGGCCATGTAAACAGTGTTTGTGAGTAGGGGTGCGTGCATGACAGCGGGCACACGCGCTACCCTGATAGAATTTCCCGCTTTTACTGGGGAAGTGTTTATAACTGTGGGAACAGTGCTTATGTGTAGTGGTGCATACATGACAGTGGGCACACGATCTACATTTATGGGGCGTCCAGCCTGAGCTGGGGAAGCATTTGGCACTGCTTTGACAGTTTTGATATGTGGGAATGCGCACTTCAGTGTGGACACGTGACCCTTGATGACACAGGCAGAAAATGACTCTTTATGTGATTTCTGTGTGTCGCCGTTAAAACGGCGTTTGTTTGCAGGTGAGCGAGCTGTGCGGCTGGCCCATTGGCTGCTGTACAGACATTTCCAGCCGCCTGTAAGGGGACTGGGTAATGCTTTAAACGTTTTGGAGAGAGTGGTCCGGCTTTTGCGAGACACGCGCTCTCTTTTTCCTCCCTATAGCTAGGAAGACTTACGAGGCTCCGGGTTCAGCACAATCTTGGGCCGAGGTCCCCGTCGCTCGGGCGGTTGCTTCCTGTTGGCGGAGCGCGAGCGGTGTCGGAATTCAGTTTCAGGTCTGGGCTGAGAGACGGGAGGTGCCGTCTTGACTCGCTGCTGCTGAGGCGGCTTTTGGCGGCTCTGCGACGAGCTGGAGCGCTTGGGCAGGAAGTGACGCATAGCCTGCGAATCCTTCCGGGCTTCGGTGAAGCGCTCAGCGAACTCTCTTACCGCCGGTCCGAACAGGCCGCTTTGGGAGATAGGCGCATCGAGGAACGGCGCCTTATCTGCATCTTTCATCTCTGTTAGCGTCAGCCACAGATGGCGCTCAAGGACAGTTAGGTTAGCCATAGCACGGCCGATGGATTGGGCGGTGGCTTTTGTGGCTCGCAGAGCTATGTCGGTGGCGCTGCGCAGGTCCTTAAACGCCTCAGGATCAGGTCCAGACTCGTCCATGGTGCGGAGAAGTTTGGCTTGATAAACTGGAGGACAGCCATTGAGTGAAGCGCTGACGCAGCTTGGCCGGCGGCGGCGTATGCGCGACCGGCGAGAGCTGAGGTAGATCGGCAGGGCTTCGAGGGATGAGAAGCTTTGGCTTTCCATCCAGCGGTGGAGGGTGGGCACAGGTGGTTGGCCACAGCCTCCTCGAGGGGCGGAGTTCCCTCGTAGCCTCTTTCTTTCGCGCCGTCCACAGATGAGAGCGATGAAGAGAAAGAAGGCTTCAGGCGAGCGGAGTGAGGGGCTTTCCACGACTTTGTGAGTTCGTCGTGAACTTCCGGGAAGAAAGGGGAGGGCCTTTGTCGAGGGGCCTGCCGGCGCCCCTGCAGGAACCACTCGTCTAGTCGGCTGCGGGCGGGTTCTTCCGGGGAAGACCAATCGAGCCCGAGGTCTTCCACGGCCTTGGACAGGATGCGGACGATCTCCGAGTCCATGCTGGAGCCCACACTCGTGCCCGCTAACGTCGATGGCGCGGGGTCGAAGGACGAGCCCGGCCAGTCGTCGGATGCAGCATCAAAAGAAAGGCTGTCATCCTTTCCGTCGTCATCCCCTGACGCGCCAAACGAGACGAGACCCAACGCTCCGCTGGGGGGGTGTTGGTCTGCCTGCGTGAACTGAACTGGCGGCGGGGAGTCCTCGGGTGGCGGTGAGGCACGCGGGGATTGGCCCGGCGTGACGTCACTATAATCCGCGTGCTCTGGCGGCCTCTGTGAGCGGCGCTTCTTCTTGCGCGGCTCAACTAGAGGGAACGGTGGCACGGTGGTAGTAGGCTCTTTCGCGGCGAAAGCGGCGAGGCGAGCGCGCAGCTCGGTGAGGCCCAGGGAGTCACACTCGGGGCATCCGCCTCGAGTAAGGGCAGCCTCTGCATGGTCCGGACCCAGGCAGCGAGAGCAGATAATGTGACGATCCCCGTCCGGAAGAAGGCCTCGACACGAGGCGCAGGAAGGCATTTGAAACAACGCCTTAATTTGCTCTTTTCAGAAAGTGTTGCGTGGAGCGAACACTTGATATAGCTTATAAAAGGATATGAGGTGATGCGCGCCGGATGGCTTAGCAGAAGGCGTTCGAAGGCGGCTGAAGGCGCCGGCGTCCTCGTAGCAGTCCTGCTGTAGGCTTGTCGACGGCGGCGAAAAGACTCCAAAAATCCGGAGGATTCAGCGAAGAGAATGGTCTTTGCTGAAGGAGATTAAATCTAAAGAACTCAGACGACGGGGCGCCCAATATATACCCTTGGCCACGCCCATCTTGGCGGGCTCTGACGCGCGCGGGCGCGAAGCACGCTCATTGGAAGCGTGTTCAGAGTCGCCCCGTCATAGGTTCGTGCAGTTGCCGCAGCACAGCCAATGACCGAGCTGCCTCGCTCACTGCTGTATGCTGTGCAGCTGCAATGCGTTTTACATAAAGACTTCAATATTTCTCGAGAAAAGGAGTTTTCCCATAGCGTAAGCTACTTACGCAATAGGAGAGACCTCTCGAAAGGGAATCAGTACACATCACAAAATAAAAAATAAATGAATCTCTGATTCTGTCCTTTTCTCTGACATTTAAGGGTGACATAGTCCTACAAAAGCTAGTTTAGGTCTAAAACAGTTTGGATAGCTGTTAATATGAGAGTTATGAGACATTATTTAAGAGATTTAAGTATTGTGTTATTATGTTATTATTAAGTATTGTAAGTAGCTCTCGGCCACTTTCACTTTTAAAAACTCTATTTCGTGACAAAGTAAGCCTATAGTTTAACAAGTCATAACTAAAAGTGTGTCATGCATAGAATTCGAGAATCGAGGCAGTAACCAATGAGCTAATGGTTCCTCCCTGAAAGTTAGATTAATATAGCAATAGTTAAATAACTGGATTCTCTTACTGTGTTTTTCAAACGAACGATATGTGATTTTATTGTGGAATTTTTGTTTTGTTGGT
Source organism: Meda fulgida (assembly GCA_030578275.1). Classification (NCBI taxonomy): domain Eukaryota; kingdom Metazoa; phylum Chordata; class Actinopteri; order Cypriniformes; family Leuciscidae; genus Meda; species Meda fulgida. The sequence continues at coordinate 37,993,850 of CM060617.1, read as the reverse complement.
GGTTTGGGGGGGGGGGGGGGGGTGTAATTAAATGTAGAACCGCCACTGTTAATTATACTTTTTTAAGTAAGAAAGCACAACATGTTTAATTTAGATCTTGACTTTACAAATTCACAGTTGCAAGAAATAGCTCTAGCGTCATTGTTTGTAGATACCACTTGGTTGGGTAATGTATCCAGTGAAATTACATACTCTTATGAATGTATTTAACCAACAGCTAGGCCTATTACAAAAAATACGATATTTGGGATTTTAGTTAAAAGGGCAGAATTTAAAAAAAAAAAGTAGCCTAGACAACTTCACAAATATGAAACAACTAGACTCATTGGCTATATAGGCTAATTCAGATTTACTTTTTGTAATCTTCAGATGTCCTATATGCAGGGGCGTGGCCACAAGGGTGGCACGGGTGGCAGCTGCTACCCTAAAAATTAGCTTTGCCACCCCATTTGCCACCCCAGATGACAGCTCGGATACAGACCGTTTTCGGTTGGTTTATGGAGGGGCGTCGGCTTCCTCCCCATCGGCTTTAAAAGAAAATTTGACTTACTTCAAGCGATTGGGACACGAAAAGCACTTATCAAATATGATCTATAATTCTCAATAGTTTTAGTTTTATGTTGATGTCTTTATTATGTAGATAAATTGCATTTCTGCCCCTGCAGCAGGCTAGTGCAAAAGGCAGATCGGTATGAATCCATAGCACGGAGCGCTTCTGCAGTTACTGGAGTGTCGGACTCGTCTCGGAGGAAGAACGCGATTGTCTTGTACAGACTGGACCCCAGAGACGAGTAGCCTATAGTTGTGAGAATCTCCACGAATACGAAAGCAAATTTTTCATTTGAATCGCACATTCTGAATGGTGTACTGGACGGTATTGAAATTGTCATTCAAATCACAGTGATTTCAGGAGACAAAACTTGACAAAAGAGCAAGTGAGAAATTTAATTATATAAATGTTTTTAATTTACATTAATATTAAAAGCTTTTTATTAATAGGCTATTCAACATTTGAATAGCCCATCTACAAGATTGTCTTACTTGATTTGGGATTAATTACTAATTGCTATGAAAATGTAGATGTATCAAAGCAATATAACCTAAGCAAATATTAAAATGGCAGAGCAATAAAATGTCTGCGTGAGCTAAATAATATTTATTGGGACAGTTTTCATATAGTGATGTCACTGGCATATATTCACCCCTCCCCATTCTTAATCTTTTCGTCAGAAATACCACATGTGGCAGGCCCGTGACCACCAAGCTGAAGCTAGAAGTTTAGACTTTTCTCATTTTAATGCACAGAGAAGCAGGTAAGTCAATCATGTGTCTATCTTACTCGTTAATCTAAAAAAGTTTACATGGTGGTGGTTATGTTAATGATGTATATTTTCAATCAATGCAAAGTTGCTAACGTCATTACACTAGGCCTACTAAGTAGTATTACAACGCCTGTCCGCGACGACACAAGTGGATTTTTTTAAGGGCAAGTGAAATACATTTACTTGCCGGACCGGACAAGTAGCCTGATTAAAACTTCAGTGAAACGTGAGAATGGTTCTGATTTTATTACATTCAGCATAGACAGTCACAGCGATTAATAATGGATAACGTTAGTGTATTTCTGGTAAAGATGAGTCCAGCGCTGCCTGTCTCTTTGTGAGAGACTTTAGGTGGAGAAATCAAACCAGATGAGCGTAACAGCACACGCAAGAAACTCACAGAAGAAACATACATTCAAAATGTATGTATGTATGTATTTATTATTAATAACATGATACAGTTAATAACATAACTAAGTTTGGCCGAATATTCTTACGATTGCAAATGTTTACATTGATTTAAGTTAAATAAATAAGTAGTTAATATTAAGTTACTTACATTTTAGACACATTATTAACTGTTTTTGTTCTATTTTACAGCAGAAAATAGTTGTAAAAAAGAAAAACTGCACTCAACAGTGTTTTACAAATGATTAATCGTCGGTCTGAAATTTTCCATCATCGACTGGGGAAGTTTGTGTAGCAGTCCTTGAGACTATAGAGGCAGCTTAGTATTCATCCTGTTTTACAACTATATGTGACTCTCAACCCTTCTAAGAAATTTTATGCGGTTTGGAGAGTAGCGCTGAATTATATAGATGTGTTTTTTTCATAACAGTAAGGAAAATTATAAAATTAAATGTTGCTCACAATAAAACAAGTCTCATATGTACAGTACATCGCTTTATTTGATTATCGTATGGCTGTAATTTCAAAAATGCTTTGGTTATGCAATTCAAAGTCATGATTAACTAACAACAGGAAAAAAAAAAGTAACAAAAATGATCTATTAACTAAACAAACAAAAAGCCACACAGATATTGTGAGCTTAGATATTTACATGAATACATAATACAGTATCTACACATCTGAAAGCAGGGCAAAGTACATAAGAATGGTTGCCTTATGATCCAATTCACAGTCTACTGTACATCACAGGTACCCAAGAAAACTTATGGCAATTGAACTCTAGCAGTTACTAACTGTCGTATAACAAACAATCTCAGTTTGTCAAAACCTCAACCCAATGACCCGTCTAAGTGAATAAAAATAGCAATAACTGAGGAAAATGTCTTGCGTAAAACAATAAAAGCAATGATCCCTATAGAAAACGTTGTACAGTCTAAGTAATGTCAACCATAATCACCTTGACATCTAGATTCGTAATAGTATTGAACAATATACTCATATAGAGAACTAGAAATTTATTTTATATTGACATACTGTAAAAGTTAAACAAGCCTGACTAAAATACATTTCGGCCAGGGTTTTCCTTGGCACATTAAATAGACCTTGTATAAACACCAGTAATCGTTCATTGTTCTAATTACTTATGGCGTGATTTTTGTTTTGCTCCATATTCTTCGTAAACAGATTTCACTTGGGGCTGGGATGCCCTGCAGTGACACAAGGACGTCATCATCAACTATATGTTCTCTATGTTGATGTAAACTCGTGTCCGCGCCGTTCTGATTACAGATCCACTCCTTAGACAGTGGGAATGTGAGTGGGGCTGTCGAGGGCATCTCCGAGCCATTCTGACAGCACCCGTTTCGACCATTCTTAGTGCCTTTCCAACTGACGAGCCTATAAAATGACACAACATATAAATGGCATAATACACAAGTAAATTAGTAGGAGCTCATCTGTGCTGAACTTTAGACAATGAAATGAAATGTTTAATGTGATTAGATAATAGAATCATGGTTTTTTTCAGGCGTCAATTGAATTAGAATAATGAAGAATGAAAAAAAAGCTGACCAGATTTTTTATTGTTTTAAAGTTTTTTGGGCGGCACTCTATTCAAATGGTCAGACTAGGCGAACCAGCTCTGACCAGATAATAAACAACTTTGTTTGATGGGAAACCAGTTTTAAACCACTAGACCACAAACCACCTAGCAGGTGTATTTTTCAGCAGTGATATGTTTTGATGGGAAAATGCCAGAAAACAACTAGAGAAACAAAATCTGGAAAAAGTGAGGTAATAGAGAGCATATAAACACGTCGCCTAAATAAACGAAACATCCATAGTCATCTTTCGAAAGTAGCTCTTATAAGTACCACAGAAGAACTAAATCAGAAAATAGACCGGGACCCCACAGTGTAAACAGAGTAAGAGTGAGTTTACCTGATAGAATGAGGCCCCCCTGAGGCCTGAGAGGCCAGTGGGATGACAGAGGACTCCTCTGTATATGGAGAGGAGCTGTGAAGTTGGAGGAGGTCAATTCTGTAGAAGGACAAAAACCAACAACAGTTAGAAATAAGTATAACAATGACATGTGCATGATTCACAATCTTATTTTGCAGTGACCCCAAAGAATCTGGATACATAAGCCACAATTACAATAATGCATGAAAGGTCCATTGCATTCCATAAAAAAAAAATCAAGCTACAGTATACGTGGCATTAATGTAGCATATTACTGATTAGGCTCAGTTTTCAGTCTAAACAAGTCACTGAAATTTGTTCGATGATAAAACTTACAGAGTCACTGTGTGTATTCTTGTCATTAGATTGGAGGCAAAGGTGGTGAAGAGCCAAAAGTACGAAATGTGTTTAGTCTAGGAACAATAACAACCACATGACCTTCTTTTAGTTCTGGGAATGAATTGTTCAGTTTTAACATCCAAGGCAATACGCCAATTTCCACTACGCTGTACACAAACTAATCTATTTTTAAGGGTAAAACAAATCTGAGAGTCTATGATTTTCCCATGCAAGGTGTCACTATTGACTCAATCTCACAGCCACCTCTAAATGGCCTCAATGTTATCAAGCCCCTAGCGCACACACTGAGACCTCATTTCTCATCTCTCTGGACCTCTAACCAAACCACCATCCGGCCCCACTAGACCCCCACTAGATAAACTTTGTGTAGAACACATGAGGGTGGATGTATATTATGATATGACATAAATAAAAACAGGGCCCATTTACAACACAAACAAAACTGAAAGAAATGGAAAAAATGACTTTGTCTCTTGTTTTTGACTTGTGAATCACTGCACTGACTCTCTAAGAACATACAGTATGAACGGACAAACAATCATGTCATTTACATTTCCTTCAAACAATTCATCATTGAATGATGTCCTAAACTCTAGGATACTATATTTCATATATAGTTCTGTCTCGCAATCTATAGGACAAAGGTAAAACAAGCTAATTCAAATAAATTTCTGATCAGCATAACGACCACAACTACACTAGCGATTAAGAGGAGTGGTCACACATCCCTATAACTTAGCTCTGTTGGACTAATGTATATATATCATCTGCTTTGTATCCCTATGCAATTCGAGGTGCAGAAGCATAGGACAAGGCCTGCCCTGACCCCTGAATTCCCCAGCATGCCAATATATGGAATAGTACTGTATCTCCGTTCCCCTGGATTTAGATACTGCATTTGTGCCATAAAGGTCATCTACTGAATTCAATAAAGATAGCCTAGAGAGTCATTATAAGAGGACAAATAAGAATCTTAAACCTTACTCAAGTTAGTTAAAAGGCTCGCATTGACAGACCATTGAGAACAAGCTCTTAAATACGTGAGTTCGTTCACACTCTTGTTAAAACCCCTTAAGGGAAAACCTGTCAACTGTGACCATCTCCTCATATACATTCCCCATTGTCATTCCATAAGCTCCACATTCCTCAATGGATCAACTTTGCTTTGTTTTTTCCCTTCCTGTGGACATTAATCTCCACCATTAGTAGTACCTTGTTTTTGTGTAATTGATTTTCAACTGGACTATCCAGTCTGTCTAATGTGTCCACTGCCCTCCCCACATAAAGTCTAAATCGACGGAGCTGGAGAAAGTGTACAACAGTGTTTATGCTCATTAAGTCCTATATGGACTCACATTAGCATTTCCCATGAAAAGTTATACCGAAAAAGAGGATAAAGCAGCGATGTCATCCATGGACTAAAAGCCTGATAGGTGAGTGCATTTGTATTGAGCAGGAAGAGACGCAGAGCAGGCCTGGATACTCTCACTGTTCCACCTGGATGTCCAAGAGACCCAAACAAGGCCAACATTTTTTGACTTTGCATCAAAGAGGGACCAAGATAGCATTGTCCTCAAATAGTTTCTCTCTTTTCATCTCCATCTCATGTAATCAACGCATCATTGAAGGGCAGAATAATTGTATTCCTTCCTCCTCAGAGAGCCTGAAACATTTCAATTGTCTTAATTATTAAGCCAAAGACCTTGACATAAAACAACTTTTTAAAATACGTTTAAGGCTGCCACATCCATCTAGTGAATGAGGAATTCAAGGTCACTTTAGAATGAATGAGAATCTATCAAATCAAAATCAAACATAAAACTCATCACGACACTGAAATTGAAATGGAAGCTCACACAAACCCTGATAAAAATAGAAAAACCTATAAAAAATACCTCTTGAAGCATTGAAGGAACACAATTTCCTCATCTTGAACTACTGGGTGCAATCAGATCTAATTTCAGAGTTCTATGGACATTTTTTGCTTTCGTTCCTGCAACAACGTCCAAGTGGTTAGCATCCCAAACCTGCTCTTCTCTAGGCACATTCCCTGCTGTCTCCCAACGCATGCAGCAACATCCATCAGACCAAACCCCACTGTCCCCCACACTGTCTGCATGCAGCCTGCATCCAAAGTAAAGTTGAGCAAGACACACAGAGGCTAACAGGGAATCAGCCGAAACAGATGAAAGTGGCCTCTTGTACCTCTCTAGAGTGACGCTTCTGACAGCACCACAGAAAGTTTTCAGAAAGGGCTCAAAGCTAGCGCCGCAGAAATAACAAGGTAATAAAAAAACTAACATCAACACTTCAGCAAATTAGAAACTTTAGTGCCCTCTTACACAGGATTGTTATTTTTATAACTGTTTTATTCAAATAGCCAATTAATGTCACAGTCATCAACCTTATTTCTGATTGCTAGTTGGATGCAGAGCGTAATTATATATAATTAATATATCACTACTTTAGTCAGAGAGACACTACTGATTCGTAAAGTTTGGGTTTGGTAAATTTATTAACGTTTTTTGATAGAATCCTTGCTCACTAAACTGCATTTTATTGATCAAAAATACAGAAAAAACAACATATCATGAATTTAAAACAATTTAAAATAACAATTTTCTATTTTATTATACTTAAAATGTGGATTTATTCCTGTGAAGTGCAAAGCACAATTGTCAGCAGTCCAATACTCCAGTCTTCAGGTCACATGATCCTTTACAAAGATTCTAATAGTATCAAGCCTTAATATTGGGGGAAAAACAGGATTACCTTTTTAGTGCCTTAAATTGAAATAGAAGTTTTTTTATTTTTTCTTTAAATCAATTTAACGCATCCCATGCTGAATAAAATATTAATTTCCTTTTGAATAGTGTTGTACATCTGCTAAAGATCATTTTTGTGGCATGTTCCAAGCAACACCTAACCAACGACACTAAAACTACCACAATGTATCCAGTGTGAACATCGCCTTAGTCTGTCAAAGTTTGGATAAACTGCTAAGGTCATATACAGCAGAAACTACAATGGAAGGTTGAGAAATAGAGAACATTTTTGAAACAAATTTCAAGGTCCACAAATCAAGAGGCTAGACGTTTGAGCGCTGAGAATTGTCTGCCTGCCGCATTTCCCTGTGAACAGCTGTAATCACCAAGACCCGCTGTGACCTCACCTCGTGAGAACTGCATCCACACTATGACTCTAGGACAAACCTTTTTTTTGCTATGTTTGCCTTAACTATTTATATTCATTTAGTTACCCTATCTCCTTTTATAGAATACGAGAAGAACTCCCATATTCCGTGTTATTTCAGCTGACACAAATAAATCACAACCTGTGGCAAACTAACAATGGTGGGTCCTTGACAGAATAAAAACATCTACAACAAATCAATTGGTCCTTATTGGCACAATACAATTGATAACCTGAGGTTTAACATTTTAATTTGCATAATTATATGGCGAATAACATGAATAGGATGAACACATCTCATTTAGTCATTCTTGACAAGAAAGACTTACTAGCTATTTAAGCCACTTCAACCTTCAAAAGCAACATGCTTTAACAGTTTCTTTCCTCCAGTTAACATGTTTGCCATCACCGTTTGATCAATGTGTTTTGAATCAACATTCATTTTTTTCTATCCCGCTCTGAAACAAAACGCGTGCTGAAAGTTTCAGCAAATGTACAGTGGTTTTGCGTTCTCGCACAAAATATTGGCGCTCATTCGAAAACTTTGTGCTGCATCACACAAAACATTAGTGTTCTCACTCAAAGCTAATACGTTTTGGCCTCTCTCCCTTATAATATTTCAATCACAATTTTTGCAAAACAATTGTAAAGTTTTCTAGAGGGTCACACAAAAATTAGCAAAAACAATTATTAAGGAGATTATGATTAAGAGGATATACAATTTCCCCTCCATTTTTTATTTTTTATACCAACACATATATAAGATAAATAGTAACATATATAAAGCCTGTTACTATATTATATTATTAATGGTTATCTATTGTAAACAACTCTCCTGTAAATGCGTGGCAATGAATCAGATCACACTTTGATCTGTACTATTGGGTACCATAAAATCGTGCTTACCCTGGAGGGGTTAAAAAAGCAAAACTAACACTTAAAAACTACAATTGTGAAATGCCACTAAACCAGCGATTAATTAGTTGCATCAAACCCAGATCAAAAAGAGATTATAACCCGGGGTTAAGTGCAGCGTCCAAAAGCCATGTGAAGCTCAATGAGGGAGCCTGCTTTTTGAGGCTGTGGAAAAAGGTAGACCACCCTGGTGAAATAAAACGTATGTGGCTCCACACATAGATTCACTCTTATGACAGAACAATAAAGTGGCTCATTTAGCATGAACCAAAAGAAAAACCTGAAAAATCACATGCTTTGTCAAAAGGCGCTATCTGAAGCTCTTTTACCCACACAAGTTCTAAAATGAAGTATCGTGTGGTAACACAGTATACTCCAACAGCAAATACACAACTGTAGTCTATTGTGCAATATCTCTCTTGTGATGACATCAGTTGCCTTTCCAGGAAACAAAAGAAAACCATCTGCTGTCGCTCCCACTATATAGACCATTTACAGTCTGACTGGTACATGGCCTCAGTAATAAATGACCAACAAAATATATAACAGTTAAGGCATGAAGCAAATGTTAAGCCAAAAAAAGGTGCAAAAAGTCTAAATGCCTCTTCTGACAGCCAACATCAGAGCCGGACAGAGCTGAAGTGAGTGTATTGGTACTTAATGATAGCCTACGAAAACAGCCTCTTCAATAAACTATTCACGTTCCATAACTCATTTTAAACAATGTGACAGAGAAATCGGTTTGGCATGTTAGACCCAAACAGTAACAACATGAACAGCAAGATAAAACGATACTAAGAAAATCTGTACAAGTCTGTAAGTTCACTGAAAAAATGTAGGGAGGTAATGAAGTCAAAGTTTTATCTGCAGTCCCAATGTTCAAAGGACGTAAGGACGTGGTGAATGAAGCAGCAGACACTAGGGGATCCATTTGCAGCATTTTCGAGTAGTCAACAGGCAGGGATCAACACAAGCAAAACAGGAGGCAATGGAGACAAGGCAAGAAAACCAATATCAAGCAATGGTCCGGGGCAGGGGCGTCGAGAAGCAAGTCCAGTAAAAACAATCCCGAGTCGAGGTATGCAGAGAACGTCAGAAACGGGGTACACCAGTCCAAGTCAAGGCAATAATTAATCCACAGTAATAAACGCTCAAAAGACATCCCGATAGTCAAGACTTCGCAACTGGTGTGGTGCGTGGAAGTGGGTTTATATGTTGTGTGTGAATGAATGCAGGTGTGGTGTAATCAGCGCCGTGCAGGTGGTATGGTGATTCAGTCCAGGCGGTGCATGGTGGGAAATGTAGTCGTGATACCCAGGGAGTGAGTGGGCTTATATCCGTGACAGTTGGTAAGGAAGCATGGTAAATGATAAATAATTCCATCCGTAATCCTCATTGTACTGCCCAACTGAAGTCCTATGTGTGGCGAAGCAGTGACTCAAAATATCTCAATGTCTGAAATGTCTGTACCCATGCAAACAATGTTATGTTTTAAGAAAGCATTCCTAATATTCCCTCAAGTTATTAAAATACAAACTTCTGAACGTTCTTGAGAAAGTTAAAAACATCCAAATTGGGACAAATTCTTTCCTTATTTACGCAATGTTGTTGTTTTTTTCATATACAATGCCTGTATTTGTAAATAAAATGGTTAAGCGTGATAGTGTCCACAAAATGTAGTTTTTCAAACTTCAGTAGGGGAGACAAAAGGGTGCAACTTATTTCAAACAGATTGGGCAAAAAAACAATCCTAATACAATAAAAATCAAATCTTGAAAATATAGAAGAAACATAATACTGAAAATTAATCAACTGTTATAATAAATTAAACTTAAATATTGATCATAACTCATGGATTAAAGTGCAGTTTACAACGGCACCATTTTAAAAACACCAACTAAAAACAGAAAACAGAAACAAAACATAAATGTGTTTTTAGCAAGTATTCGTACTGTTGAGAGAACCTTTACAAAACACTGAGAGAGCTTGCTGTTGCTTACTTTTGAGACCATTTGTGGCTGTAATGTAATTGATATCTCATCCTGCAGGTCTTTAGGTAAAAGTTTAAAAGTCAATTATCTGTATAGGTGAAAAATTGCATGTACTTACACATTATCTGAGTATGTGGATGGGGGAGCCTTGCGTGCTGTGAGGAGCACGATGGTGAAAGACAGTGATGAGAAGAGTCCAGCACAAGCTTCCATCACCCCCAGCATAGCCACGGAGGATTCATCTCTTCGAACATGTCTGAAAGCGTCCACAACACCAGTGAAAAAAAAAAAAAAGCTATTAATAAATAAACACGGCCAACGATATTGGAGGTACATCAATTCCACCAAAATTAATCATCAGTGTGTACAATTCAAGAAAAAAAACACTGCTGAATCTTGCACAGAAAGGCGAAAGGCACAACATATAACAATAACACAACACAGCCAAAGCACAGCCTGTGAAAGCCTACAACTGATGAACACTCTTAAGCACAGCTGTGTTTGATGTAAATTTGCAAGAGACAACAACAAGAGACAAGACAGCTCAGTTAAATAAAGATATGAATAAAATGTGACAATCTCAATAGTGAGGGCAGAGTAAGCAAACATATTGAGTTCAAACAGCAGAAGAGATTTGCAATAAATTAATACATAAAAGTATCATATAAAACCAGATAAATTTTACCTGAAACAGCAAATGAAGACAATAGCTTCAGCGCAAATGCATAAGCCATCCACACTATAGTATGTTAAATGTCACAGTATCATAAAAGAGTGGGCCAAAACGTACCCATATTACCTACTATTCGCAAGAGATTCCTCTCAAGTGGGCATCCAATGACACTTTACTATCCCTAGCCTATCAGACTTTTGATTGAGTAAATATGTAAAATTAAACTTTTACCCCCCCAAACCTTTGCCTATGGAGAATTTTGTACACTTTATTTTATTATACATTGATTAATCATAATTTTGCATCTGAAGTAAATTTGACAAGTTTTTAAAGTCTTGCATGGAATCAAAAATGCCCTACCTTTCTTATGTTAATGCAGAAAGTAAGACAGAAAAAGAATCAGAAAACATGCCAATGATTAAATTGATATTTAACATGCATATAATCTTCCTAGTGGATTAATTGTTAATCAAGAGTCAGAGTGTAATGTGAAAGAGCGGTTGTTGTTACGGCGAGTCAGGTGGATGGGTGGGTTGTCAGCGTTGGCAGGGGCAGCTGTTAGTCAGCCATCTCTAAGGCTCAGTAATTAGGAACCTCAGCTGCCCACCCCTCCTTTAAAGCCTGCTGTTACTTTCTCTCCCTCCCTGCAGTGCACTTATGCTTTGTTGCACTCCTTCCTCCAGCTTCCCATCCACTCACTTTCCTGACATTCCTCGCTCGTTTTTTCGCTTTTTTACGGTGATTTTCAACACTCTTGCGCAACTTCATTATAGCAAGTTTCACCAAAATCAATGAGGTTGCTGAATCACAAGCTTGTTTAATCCCCACAACGGGAAATCCAATGAAAGGATTACATCCATTCATTCTAGATTAATTAAACTCAAAGTGTCCCCTTTGATGAATGATCAATAGACTTCCTTTGCAAAGTGTGTGGAACATCGACACCATATTACCCTAACTTGCTACCTTACCTATGAAACGCCAACATTTGAGGATGTTGGGTATGTTAAAAAGAATCACAAAGTATTTTTTTTTTTCCCTTAACAACAAATCAATTAACTATTAACGAGCCGTTTTCCCCTAAGGTTATTATGGCGGAAAACCCAATAATTACCACATTGCTGTTACTGTCAGCTCACCTCTGCTCTCACAGGAGAACAGAAAACAGGATGTTCATCACAAGTCATACAAATGAGTGTTTAAGTGAGGCAAGCTTTAAAATTTGCCTTGCTGAGCACACGTCCGGCTCATGAAGTGGGCTGAGATAAGCTGGCACTGGGGAATAAAGACAGTGAGAGCAGGAGGTCAAAGGGAGTAAGGTGTCAGAGATCGGTGTGAATAATGAGGATAATGGGATTGTGGTTTATTTTTTAAAGGGGACTGTAAGTCCATTGTGGACTGGATAGAGAATATTAAGTAAAAAGTTTGCACAAGAAATGGAAGTTTGCACAGTCTGATTCAACCAGGCTCGTGACCAGATCTTGCACATCAAGTCCATACGGCAACATCACAGAAGCAGGTAATAAAAAATGACGACTGCAGCTTGAGAAGAGTTTAAAAGTCGAAGCGTATTATTTCTGTACCACTAAGGAATCACATGGGCTGGTGATATGGTCAAAAATAAACAATATTTTTTCCATATCATTTGATATCATTTCATACTCATTAAAGGGGAAGGAAATGCAAAAAAAATTTTTTTTTTTTTTACCCCCCCCTCAATTTACCCCCCCCCCCCCCCCACCCCCAACCCCCCCCCCACCAACGATTGTAGATCTCAAAACAAAAGTAAATACATATGCTATCCTTTTTATTTAGGGCCTTGCTTCCCAATTCTGTGTTTTTCAATTTTGTATTTTAAAAATTTAAACACAAAATGAATCATCAAAAATGATGTCTAAAGACATTAATGAAAAACACTTTAACCATATTAATCAATATTTTTCAAAAGTATTAAATGAAAAACTAACAATTTAATTTATAATTTTATTTTATATCAATATAAAATATATAGAGCCCTCTACCTATTCAAAAGAATGAAGTTTAGCAAGAGGTTTTGAAATAATCTCCAACCATTAAACAATTCTATTGACAGCGTTTGTCGCAAGAGCAATGTTCTCAGAATGAGGAGTTCAAAGTTGTACACTATGGCCAAGCATGTGCGAAAAAGCATGTAAATGTATAAAATCCTTTTATGCACGTGAAAAACGCAATCCCCCGGGGCCGATTTCTTTCGAATCCTCATTGGCCTCTAGCTTTGAATCAAACAGCCCAGTGAGTTTCGATCAGACTCATGATAACCTAATCTGACAGCTACTCGAACTTCATTGACCGATGGCGCCATGTTTTTCGAGATAGAACGCAAATATCCTCACAGACTAACGCGGCACCGTGGACAAAGACACCACATCCAGTTTTCAATCAATCGACTGTTTTGCGTATAATAGTATGCCCATTTATTATTTATTTTTTTTCATTTATAGCCCATACAAAATTGCCAGTCGCCATGACCATTTTCAACAAACAACAACAACTAAGCCATACAAGGTGTGCAAGTTTGGTGAAATGAACTCATTCCCTTCAAGAGGATAGCCTGTTTTCTGTCACGACTTGAATTCGAATTGTACTTTTTTGATAATTATAGACAATCAACTCCAGGGAACCTTTCTGCACTGGTTGTTCCGATCGGCAAAAAAAAATAAAAAAAATAAAACTAAGACTAGTTTGCAAACGTAGTTTTCAAAAAAATCCAAAATACAACAAAAATATTCGACCATTGAATCCGAGACGTTGTTCTCTGTCCGCCTTGACCAAGATTCCATGATATAACCCACTTTGAATAAATGTTAGAGTTATGACCATTGCGTACTTTTAAGAGCTGTAGACCACAACAAAAAAAAGACATATGCAACAAACAGTCATCATAATTATTAAGAATTGCCTAATGTTAAGGTGTGATCACATTTACCAGCTCTGTTTAAATTCATGGCGAAATCCATTATCATCCCAACGATTTAAACAAGAAATGGCTATGGCCCCTCGTTTATTTTTTTGTAACAATATGCAAAGAGATTGAGGATTAAGAATAAGAGAGGAACTCACTCTTGTGATAACTGAGAATAAGCCTTTTTTTTTTTATTCCCCCACCTCCACACTCTCTCTTTCTAATTAGCCCATAATCTTAGCATCCATCCACATGTCTCTATTTATCCTCTCTATACATGTTTTTCTGAAAAAGGTTTAACTTTTTGGGATTATATGTGTTCATTGTTACGGAACAATGCCAGGGATGTGACGCTCGGAGGGGCAGGAGAGAGGCGATCAATCTATCGCTGGCGTGTAATACCTACCACAGAATTGGCCCCCCACAGTGAGTCCACAAGACCCCCTTTCATTCAATTCAGCAAGGTTAAAGCGGTCGGGGAGAACAACATTCACCTCACATATTACAAGTACAAAAGCAACAGACAATGTTGATTTATACACTCCAAATCCATATAAAGATATAAATTGTAGGAATTCCCTCGTCAAAAAAGTACACTTTAAGAATACTTTTAAAAAAACAGTGATTATTACATATCTAATATAGCCCACTTTAAAAATAATAGCTTGCTTAAGTGCACACTGAACTAATGTTTTTGCACTTAAATGCAATGTTAACAGAAATTGAATTAATATGTTAAATAGCCTACAATGAATCACTTAGGAGTTTTTTTTCTTTATTATCAATTTCAAACTTCTATGTCTTGATTAATGGTTAAAGTGGTACTTCCAATGTACGCAGACACCAAAAAAAAGGTACAAAAGCTGTAACTGGTCGTACCTTTTCAAAATTGTACACTTTAATTCCATTTTTAGCACTAATATTTACACTTGAGGTACAAAGGTTTCATTTTGAAAATGGTACCACCCCAGTAACAGCTTTTATATCCTTTTGTCCTGGAGTGGATGCATTTATGTGAATCTAAATATAATTTAATATCACAATATAAAGTAATACTATAAAATTAAGAATTTTAGCATGTTAGTCAACAACATCAAATGTACGACTTCTTTTAAACCTACAAAAATGATTAAAACAATGGTTTAAAATGTTATTTTACGTACAACTATTAATTTGACATCATTACAAATGCACTTTGATAAAAAAAAAATACTTACGTAGTGGAAACAATCATGAAGTACTCTCTTTAGAACAAAAAAAAAAAAAAAACTCCACAGAAAGGGCGAAGTCACTGTCCGTGAGGGACAGATCGTCCCTTGGGTAATTGCAGTAATGTTGGTCAGAATGCCATTGGCGCCTATCCATCCATCGACCTCAAATATATAATTTGAAACGTACTGTAAGTAGTCAGCAACTTTAACATTAACTCTAATGCTGGCCACTCTACATTAATCTAGATAAATGCGTCATTAGGTCATATCCAAGATTTGAGTGAGTTTGGAAGCTTATGTAGCGCGTATTACAGCACATTCATAATCATATACTTTTGCAAGGGTTTTGGTGCAAGCTTTTTGTCGCTTGAGCACGGGGCATTATAATTCCGCCCCCCAGTATATATTTAAGTAATTAAATTAAGTATAAACCTGCGATTATCACTAATGCTGAACGAACGACAACTGTCGACTAGAAAAATATTTAGTAAGAGCAGCCCTATATTTTTGTGTTTGTCTGTGTCAAATTACAACTGCACAATCCATTGTACAATATTGGATCCCATTTACCTCATTTCTCTCTACAACCACAACAAACATCTACTGCAATCTGTTGTCCCTCTCAATCATTTTGTCCTGCTAAAAGTGCCCCTCTCCATAATTCAGGTGCCTTTTTTCGCTCACTTAACCCTGCTGACTATAAGACCTTTCACAGTGAGCCAAGACTTGAACTGTATCCACTTTGAAAAGGTGCTTTCATTACCTCTAAAAAGATGTTTTACCAAGCGATATTTAAGGTTTCGGAGACTGACGGAGAAAATTCCGCTCAAGCAGAGGTGATCCCAAGAGGATTTAAATGATTTTACACTCGCTTGAGAGCCGTTCCAAAGGGTGAGGCAAATCTTTAAACCTGATAAAAATGGGATCAGTGTTTCCTCTTAGACTGACTGTTATAGGTCTGAGATTGTCGTATCGGACACGGACATCCTGTAACTCATTCAAACACTCTCGTGTGTATTTTGATAACAGGAGCTCGGTTAAGGAAGAAAGCCCCAACATGCATTCTGTAAATGTATACATGGGAAGTTGGCTCTCCTGCGCTACACCTGAAAGCCATAGATGCAGGTAGGGATTTTGACTGTGGACCAAAAAGGTTTCTGTTGCGACCCATGAAGTTTTAATTAACTATGAATTACTGTCCTGTGGGCAATGGAAAGTAACAGAAACGTCCTAGAAAAGGGCAAATGTTTATGAGCCAACTGACCAAAAGGCATCAATAGACTATTCATTAACTCGTCTCTCTTAACAGACCCACAAGACAATGAGAGCCCACCTCTTAAGTATCCGAGAGGGTTATTCTTGGCGAATGAAGATAGGTCAAGTGTCCAGAGGTCCATCTCCTGTTTGTGGCTGCCATTGTTTAAAACTGCCCGATTTTTATGAAGGTATTTAAAAAGTGTGACACGACTGTGGATAGAGCCAGCGATTCTGGGTGGTCTCTCAAATCATTAAGTGTTTGACAAAGACCTCAAATGCTGCCTATCAGAAGTGCTCAACTGCAGAATAATACTTGAAGAGTATATCCTATCGCTATCACATCATTTCCCCCACACTTTAATTGTCTTTGTGTCAACAAGACATCTTGAGACCAAACAATAGGCAAAAATAATTCACAATATTTGGGTTTTACACATTTGTACAGCCTCTATGTGACCGTGATAATAATAAAGTGCAGTAACACTTCAGGTTCAAGTTCTGATAAAAGTGAGACTCTAAAATGGAGCCTGAACTTTCATATCAGCCTACCACTGAGAATGACTTCATGACCACTGTGATTATTAGTGGAAAAATTAATTCATAAAATGATACTAGAGGAGAAGGAGTCACAATGACAAATTTTCCAAACGAAATATTCTCTCTCTGTAGAAAAAGGAAGAAAATGACTTGGTCACGATGTCAGATCGGCAGCTGTTTAAACTACCAATCTTTAGAGAAGGGAACTTATCAAGATAAATTTATATACCTTCACACATTTTCGGTTATCAACCCCCCATTCCCTTTTTAACCTTGGTCCATCTTTGTCCACTCCCTTCTGTCTGTCTCAAGCCCCCCATTTCTTAAAGTCTACCTATTTTAACCCCGCAAATTGCCCTCTTTTATCACTCTCTATTTTTTCTCTGTGATTGAGAGCGAGACTGAAGCACAGGTATCCCTCAAGAGGAACAAGCTTTCTGTCTTGAGCCTGGGAAAGAGTCTGTTGCCATGGGAATGTGTCAATGGCCTGGAAGGGGGCTGTGGCCAAACAAAAACCATTCTACCGTCTAATTTTAACCAATCAAGAAGCACTCATGGATCAGGGAGGGGGGGGGGGGATACTGCCCTTAAGACTCTATTCAAACAGTGCAGTGAGAAACAGTGACCTCCTCACCCATGATAAGGACTGCCTGAACGACATTGTTTTTCATGGCTAACCCTCACTTTCCAAGAAATTTACAGTAACCTTAAATACCTAAGGAATGAAAGTGTCTCAATTCTGTACTCTCTAAGGTATAAAGAGCATGTCGTGACATTTCCTATCACTTGACGTAAGCAATTAATGGCATTTGGTTACAGAAGATTGAGCAGAGAGACTATATTGCTTCCTTTACGTGTTGTGGTTCTGATGTCTGGAAAGATGCAGTGATCCCCACAAGTTGATGGCTGATAGAGAATTACTTCTAAACTTGAAAAAAGCACAACTTTGAATTAATCAACAAACTAATAATTTTAACAAGACACTACTGATCTAAAGTGGTGGCATGAAAACAGAAAAAATGAAATTTACAATTTCAAAAAACATTTCTCTAATCCTAATACATTTTATAATGAAATTTAATTCCTGTGTTGGAAACCCCTTTCTCCATTATTTCCAGTGTCCAGATGATCCTTCAGAATTATTCTCTGCGGATTTGCGTTCAAATTGCTGTATTATCATTAAAGTTGCAATTACACATTTAGCAACAGTCGCTCAAATGTACAATAGCTAAAAGGCCAGGTCCTACTTAATATATTTCAAATGAATAAACATGAAAAACACAGTCAAAGTATTCACAATGTAAAAGTATCACTTCGTTTTGCACCGAATAAATTGGATATTTAATTGTGCATTTGATTATCCACCATCTTTTAAATTTAGATAATACTATTAGCTATTAGCCATTTCAAGATAAAAGTTCTAAAACTAAGGGTTCAATTTGTACTCACCTAAAACAACAGTAATTAATTTGACACTAACAAATCCTTTGCCCCAGATTTGGGGTGCAACGTGGTCTAAACACATGGCAGATGTATGACAACCCTTTGCTTTACTAACTAATTTTTAGCCCTGATCTCATGGACTTGGATAAAAGGGGCACATTTCATGAGCTGACTTTTGACATTGATTCATCGTGAACTTCTGACAACTAATTAGTAAGCTTGTCCCCACCACCAGCTGATGACAGATGATACACTCACCATCGCTAAGAAACAAAAAACACTCAAACTCCATTAGTCCCCCACAGTGTGCATTGATCTTCCACTTCGTCAACCAGCTCCCCCATCTCCTCTCACACAGATCGAAAGAACAGCAAGTGCAAAACACAAGAATCAAACAAGTCCATAAATCCTATCCACTAAGGCTATCCTAGGTAAGTCTGAGAGGAAGTTCAGGCCCATCCACAGGAAGCTTTTAAGCCACAGGCTTTCACCCACAAATATGCATGAGCTCAGAGCACGAGGATATTCGAGATGAAGTAGTTAACCACAGCACATGAAAAAGGGCGTGAGGAATACATCCCTGAGGCCTCCAGGAGAAGTAGAGTCCCCCACAGGGAAACACTTCTCAGCTGAAGCAACCAGTCACACCCAAATCTCAACATTCACCCCTCCAACCAACACGAAACAGATCTAGGCCAAGTTTATAAAACAAGAAACATGTCACAGAAAAAAGTTGCTTTATTTCAAAAACAAATGTATCCCAAAAATTAATTTTACAAAACAATCTCAGAATCATCATACAATGCAAATACATTTCATCTCTGCAATTTCTTTTAATTTATTTTAGTCTTTTTTTTTTTTTTTTTACAGTAATCTTTGTAAAACAAAAAGTGAGAAAAAAAAAAAAGTTCTGGAGAAAGTGTCCCTGTTATCCTCTCATCACAATCTGTGTAACCGGTGAGTTTTCCTAGTTGCGTACCAACCGTTTGAATCCCAGGCTTCCTAGAGGAACATAAATTCAAACAACTAACAAACAAAACAAGGTTCTCCAAACTGCATTCATAGATACATAACCTTGTTACATTGAAATCCTTCACCTTCTACATTGCCCAAACCGTACACACAAACATAATTGTTTTACTTAACTCCTTGATGAGCTCTGTAACTCAAGTGTCACATGTCATTTAATGCAGCAAAACATTAATTATTGTTCTGAAAATCTGCAAAAAGGCAAATCATAAAAATGCACAAAACAAATGACAGTACAAAATGATGTTCTCAGGGCCCATTCCTGACCATTATATCCTCAAAAACTACTCTATACTTGTTCTGAGAATGTTACTCATTCTTTCGTAACTTCTGCATGCACATTGTAATCTTAAAAGGCACGTCTCAGATTAAGCACTACATATCATCTCCAATTAACTCAAAACCAACCATGCATCTGCTAGCTTATTAAGACCAGACAACACTAAAAATCAATGACCAATAACACTGAGTTAGGCCTAACGTCTTCTGCGTTTAAATTATGTTGCATAAATTTGAGATCTTGAGGCCAGAAATCTGAACACTATTCACAGACAATGAGGAAATTCATCAAAACCCTGTCGGATAACACTAGTTATTGGATTACAAAATACAGACAGACACAGAAAACACACCAGAAACCCAAGAGACAGGCACCAGGACTTGATTTGTGACGTAATGCATGCCGCGAATGCAGTCGATGTTGTCAACACTGGGCAGTGATGGTTCCAGACGGAGTCAAGCCAGACGCTACATTAATACGGGACAAGCTTTCCAATGTGAACAATGGCAGTATTTTCGATGTTCACGACATGTCCCAATAATTTCCATTGGCACAGCATACTCACAACATCGGCAAACATTTCCGATTGGTACAAACTAATAAATCCAAGCTAACAGAGTGACACAGGGTATGGAAATAAAGCTGAATGACAACAATAACAGCAACCCCATTTCAGACAATCAATCCTTGCGGCTGGATTTCTCCTCTCCCTTGACTTTATCAAATCCAGCACAGGCCTCCCTGTCTAGCCCCCTTCCCCTAAAGCATTCTCCAACTCTGAATGGCCTGTAGCGAGGAAATAAATGTTGCCATGGAAAACCCCCAGGCTGTTGACAAGCAAATTTCCGAACCTCCATCAGGAGTAACCAGCATTAAAAGTGGAAACCTGATCGAATATCGCGCTTGAACTGAAACACTTATCGACAGGTTATCTGACACAAATAGCATTTGTTTGAACTCTTTTCTTTTTTTGAGTGACTTTCTTTTAAATAAATCATCACAGTACAACTACTGTGCAAAGGAAAGAGACTGGCTATTATTTGGCAAAAACCCCAACTTAAATCACCCCTGAACTGGTATTGGGAAAAAAACAGATGTCTTATTTTGCCTGACCTAACCAATAAGACAATAATATACGCTCTTGTCCCAAAACATCATTTAATAAACCACTAGCTATGAAGAGCTAACTAATGATAAGGCAAATGTACAAAAACAAATTGGTATGTGTACACTACAGAAAAGGTTCATTTCCTACTAATTTTTCTTTACATAACTTGTGTTCATCTTTAGTATCATTTTGCAGTCTGAAGAATTTCAAGTGTCTATTAATGCCGTCTCTCCTGCTCATCCTTTTCATACATACCACTCCATCCGCGAGATCATTGAGCCATCGGTGGTGCTACACGTAGTCATTGACGTAGCCAGTCCTCTGGCATGTAGGGGGTCCGTTGCCCTCATCAGACATGCGTAGTGCGGCGTACTGCGGGCTCTGGCTGCAACGAGTTCCCTGGATGGAGGGCTGGACTTAAGGTCTGCTGATGGCCGGGGTGATGTTTTGTGGTAGAACCCGTGCTCATGTTTGTGATGGTTATGGTAGTTGGAGTTGACCGCACAGCTTCCCCTCTAAGCTCTAACATGCGACCATTGGTGATCGCTTCTTCGGTCGAAATCACCCCACTCCTCTCGATTCCTTCTCGGTAGATGGAGGCCATTATCCTGGTTGGATTGAGCTAGGTGTCAGGGCCTTCCTTTGCTGTAAACTGCTGCATCTCATGTGGCCCTGTGGAAGCCATCCAGCAATGTCTGAGGACCGTGAAACTGCTTTCGTGTAGTAGTCGCACGCGGAAAGTCCGCGCTGACGCTGGTAGTAAACTCCACCCAGAATGAAGCAGCTTCAGCAGGAAGAGGGCTCCGCCCACTGGCCCACCCACAATTGGCCTAGGCTTTCCCTCCGCAGAGGCCGGCCCAGTGTTGGAGGTGTATGAGGGCATCGCTGTTTAATTGCCCAGGTGCGGTGCAGATAGGTCGGCCGTTGGAGCGACACAGGGTGTTGGGGGCAATGTTGGTGGTTGAGGAGGATCTAATGGAGGGAAGGGAAGGCAAGAGGGAAGGGGGCAGAGGAAGGATGGACAGACAAAGAAAGTAGATAATGTCAAAGCCAACTACATCCGCATATTATTAACAGTCATAATGATTCTGCTTTCCCAAGATTGTAACATCTTTTAGCTTAACATCTAGAATGAACAACATATATTGCCAGGGACGTGACAGTTCAGTATTTGGATCATATATTTATTGAAAGGAAGTCATTAGCAAACCTTCCGACAGGCTTCAAAACCTAAAACTGTTTGTCCAGAGCAAAGACTAAAAGAAAAAAAAACATGAAAGAGAAAGAAGATTTGAAACATCAAACAAGGGGATTTCAGGAGGAGCAACATACTAACCTCCCAGCTAACAACAGAAGTACATCCTTCTGCACAATGAAACCTAAAGAGCAAAATTTGTGTTAGCTGAGAGGGAGTATGATACCACATAGCTTGAGTGATTAAAAAAAAAACAAAATGGAAAGGAAGGGACATTGAAAGGGTACTAGCTACTGGGAGGGGAGGAACATACATCGAGAAATACCTGCAACATGACTTGACTGGTGCAGATAGGAGATTGAGCTAACGCCATTACCAATGGCATTGATCGCTTGATATGTGCTTAGGGAAGCAGCGTGTTGCCGTTATCATCGCATTCCTGGAGCTGCTCTACTATGCGCAGAGTTCTCTGAAGCTTGGAGCTGAAAGTCAAACTATCCCCATTACCGAGTGTCACTGTTCCCTGCGCAATGAGAACTATTTGGCTGGCTGTGAAGTGTTTGAACGCATTGAGTGCAGACGTGTGAGTCGCAGGATCAGCAAGCTCTTCAGGTTACGTGGTTCAAATGCTCCAGCTAAAGGGGGAATAATTTCTTCATCCTCACTGAAATGAATAATAAACGTAACATACATAAACATCCTAGACTGATTGTTCCCGCGCACGGGTCAAAATGTAATTTGGATCATCTGTTGGTCTGGTAAGAGAATGTATATATCATGTAGGAAAAAGCATCTATATGGTTTTCAGAAAAAACCTGAATGTCCCCTTCATTAATTTTGGAAAAATTTTTGATACCAAAATTCAGAAATATTTTGCACTCCACAGTATTCCCACACAAACATATTGTTGCATATATTAAACCCCAGGATATTCACCAAAATCTAAGTTGATACCAAGGCCCCCCTAACTTTAGGTTCGGTCCCATACAATGATTGGGGCCTGGTTCAAACCACCCTGGTTGTCATATTTTACAACCCCATACCAAGTCTGTAATGTGGTTATTTCTTTGAGTGCAAAACAAAAAGAGAATTATCTGCAGAAAATTCACACAAACTTTTTTCCCCATGACTTTGCAATGAACTAGGTCTGAATGATTAAATAAAGAAACTGAATGGTTTTGGTTCATTTAACCATGACTTCAACTCAATCGACTCAAAGATTTCCGTAGTTCTCAAATAAACTGTATGGGAAAATATACATACATATACAAATAAACACACACACAGTAGATGATCAAAAATTAAGAACAATTAAGAAACCTTATTATTTCAGAAATATTGTTTTAATCGCATTGCTTGACATTTTAAGGAATATACACCGTGGTATAAACCCATTGTTTCTACTAGCATATTTTACAAAAATAACCATGGACTTTCAACAAAAACCATTTATTTTGTGGAAAAACAGCGATGAAAATTAGAGAACAATAAACCTTGCAGCACAAAAGAAAGCAATACAACCAAAACTTTGAGGCTTACAGCAGTCAAAATCTAGTAAGAAGTGTAGAGGCCCTGCTTTGGAATGACCTGAGCACACACCTGCGACCACAGGACATCACTAAGATACTCACACTGCCTGGTGTGATCTTGGTCCACTCTTCTTCCATCTCTTCCACAGTTCGGTAACTTTATGGGATTCTTAACCAAAACTTTGTTCCGCCAAGGATTTTCCAATGATTTTCATCGGATTTAGATCAAGGACTCTGGCTGGCCCTGTCATCATTACATTTTCTGAGCTTTCAAGGAACTGCTTTAGAAACCGTTTCGCAGTTTGACAGTGCATTGTCTTGCATGAAAATTGTGTGCTGATTGTGAGATGCTGCAGGAAGGAACCACATGTTGCTGAAGGAGGTCTGATAAACATTTGCATTCATCCTGCCATGTAGCTGTAAATAGCCCGGGCCATGTCATTAAATGCTCAGGTCAGTCAAAGCAGGCCCTCAACACTCCGTACTAAATTTTGACTGCTGTAAGCCCTCAAATAGTGTGTAAGCTTACTTTTGAGCTGCAGGTTATTGATTCTCTAATTTTGATCGCTGTGTTTTCCACAAAATAAGTGTTTTTTAGTTGAAGTACTTGTTATTATTGTAAAAATGCTAGTAGCACAATTGGTATACCCAAACGAATATATGATTCTCTTAAATTCATCACTAATTTTGTAAAGTGTAGTTAGTGTATATCATATATATATATATATATATATATATTTTAGGGTGAACGATACACGTATTCGTATTGAACTGTTCGGTACGAGGCATTTTTCCCGTTCAGATTTCGGTACTATCACAAACCGAAAGTTCGTTGGACCAATTACCCTGCCGAACAAATGTACTTATTATTCTAATGTAGCGCTGCAGCGCACCTGGCGCGACACAACATAATCCGAACCATCAAATGGCAAATGTAATGTAAGCGAACGAAACTCTGAGCTACACGTTATATGTGGTTGATCAGTTTGGACCAATTCAGCGCGACCGATCTTGATTAAGCAGCACTGTTACTACACAGCTAGATCCAGAAAGAAAATGTTTGAATTCACGCACTGAAGTAAAAAATCGCCGGAGATCTAGTGAGAGCAAACACATTTCTCCGATATTACAGATCAAACAGCGCATGACGTGGAAATCCAGAGAAACATTGTTCCATGAACTGAACAATTCCGGTCCACATATCCAGCAAGACATCATCATCGTTTACGTAGAAACACCCTCACTGTAACCATGGAAGTGTGCAGAAATCTTAGTGCTTTATAATGCTTTTAAGTAACATTACGCAGTTATTTTGACATTATGAATACAAATGCCTGCCCGTCAAATTTAATCCTAACTAAAATAAACCTGTTTAAACTACTACAATATTACATTTAATTTTGTCCAAGAGACTTGTTTTGTTTTATATGCTCCAAAGAAAAAGTCAAGTATAGCCTCTAATCAATGCTCAAAGAAAAAAAATCATACTTCATATGTTTATTTTAATAAAAATATAATAAAAAAAATGAAATCAAGGAAATTTCTCTGCTTTCTTTCTTTTTTTCTGTATCGAAAACGTACCGAACCGTACCGAACTGAACTGTGACAGAAGTGTATCGTATCGAAACGAACCGTGAATTTGTGAACCGTAACAACCCCTGTATATTTATATAATATATATATAATATATATATAAATATAATAAATATATATTTTTATAAATATATAAAGATCCTATAAAATATATAGAACGTTTCCACACATAAAGCAAATGTAACTACTTCCGAGACTTAAGACTACGATTATAGTGCATTTGGAGATTAACATCCATGAACCACATTAAAAAAAAAAAAAAACGTCAGAACATCTCAAAATATCTTTGATCCAAAGAACACCAAATTAATACAAGTTTTTTGCAACAACAAGACGATGAGTAAATAATGACAAATTTAAATTTTAGTGAGAACTATCCCCTTAAACCACAAGGACAAGGATAATTTCAAGTTATTTAAATTAATCATTCACCGTCCAGCGAGTTAAAGAATAATTTGTATTCAATCAATAAACACAAGAGCTTCTCGCCTCAGCACCTCAATGTCCAGAAAGAAGAGAACCGAACATAAAGAGAGATTTATCACAACGAGACGTACAGTATGCGGTTAACCCCATGCCTGTCCCGTACACTGTACATATCAATCAAACCTAAATGTGATTGGTCTGTCTGTGAGGGATTGTGTGGTGTGTACCTGTGGGTCAATGGAGACCACACAGTAGTTGCAGGGCTTTAACATCAGGACAGGTTCTGCCACCCATACTCATGCCAAAGATCCATGACAAACACAGACACCCACAGTCACTCAGTCCAAAACGCAAAACAGAAATCAGTAGGCATCTTCTAGTAAAACATCACGACTCAAACAATTGCACGCAAAGTCACTCTAAAAAAAAAAAAAAATATTTATTATAGGCAGAAATACAGACAACTTTGACATAAAAACAGCCACACGCAAACAACAAACATAAACACATAGCTCCATGCACGCAATAAGCTGAATCTTTCTCAGAGAGAGCATTAAAAAAAAGTAAAAAAAAAAAGAAGAATAGAAGATACATAATTAATGGTGGTTTGAAAAGAGACTAGTGAATGTTTTCTTGAATCTATCTAAGGACAACCTCACAAGTTGCTTCCGCTCTATTTTTCTCCCCTTGTAAAACAGCGTGACAACTCAGAATTATAAGTGTGCCACGAGGGAGGAGAAAGAGCAGGGGGGGGGGGGTGGAAATGCGTGTCTCTATCACAGAACCTAACTTACACCGCAGATTTCAATTTTAATGTTTACACAAAAAATGATAGGAAATAAACACCATGTGAGTTTGACAGTCGTATACCTGTCTCAGAGGTCAATAAGATAATGAAACTCATGAAACCCAATAAAACCAAAATCAAACTTATTTTAAAAGAGCTAAAGCTAACTTAATGGAGGCCCAATGCCCCTCAGGCAAAGGCCCATACTAAGAAAAAAAATGATTGGGAGCCCCTGTGCCTAAAAAAAAAAAGTATCAGGATCCCAGTTAACTTCAGATAACACAGAGATAAGTTCTAGGTAAGAAAACATCTTGATTGAAATGAGAAAATGAAAGAATTTAAGTGAGAATATTTTTTATTAGAGCCAACATTTCAATAAATTTACTGGTAAGTTGTGTGTTTGCATATTAATTGTATCTCCAACATCACACGGAAACTTGTATAAGATGGGGTATGGCAAGTTTCAAGTCTCACTCAACCCTGAATACGTATACTAATGTCTCGACTGCGGCAGTTCCGATATCGTTTGCCACCTCACACCTGTAAACGCCAAGTCCCGTACTTCAGCATGGCCTCCATAAAAACCAAAGAGTTAATCAGTAGCACCTCTGCTCCATCTGGCATCTCTCCAACCAACCTACAACATACAAACAAAAAAAAAAAACATGTCAAATGCTTCCAAATAGCAAGATCTTTTCATCTGCCCAACACTGTGGAAAATGTCAGTAGCAGTAGTTAATTTTACTAATTCAGAGTCAAAAGCTGGACTCATGATCTTAAATATCTATTGCAAAATGCATTAAAAAAAAAAAAAGAACTTTTATTAAAGGATGAGTTGGAAAAAAACCAGATAAGAAACAGCAAACAGAAGTGCCCAGCATAACATTGGAACTCCTTTCAAGATGCATAGTTTGAGGGAAGTCCCAAATAAAAGAGTGTTAAACAAGTTTTTGACTTGATAAACATCTTTTTGTTCCGCTTCATAACTACCATATGTCAATTCGTAGTTTTAAAGGGTACCAATTATACAGAATTCACTTTTATATAGTTTTTTGAAACAAATGTCCGTGGTGTGTGTACACCACCCTGTTTGTTGTAAAAATCCATCCACTCTGTTGTTATTTTCCCCATAAAAGCTCATTTTAAGACTCTTTAGATTAGATGAGACATGTAATCCTTATTTAAAGCTACTTAAGTTATTTAATCAAGAGTAATGATTGAATTTTCTGTTTTTATCTGTTTGTTTGATTCATATTTACAGCAACCAGCAGTAGATATATATAGCATATAGCAAGCTTGCGTCACTTAATACACAGATCGAAAAATAACACATGCGATTTCTTACCCCGCTGTTTACGTTCACGATAATAACTTGATTGTGTGTGAAGACTTTGTGTGTTTTAGACATAACTTGTGTGTTTTTTGACAGTTTAAGAGCAAATACGAACAGCAAGGAGATCTTATTTAAATCTTTGCAAGCCAGTTATTTCTATGCATGTCATCCAATTTGTGCGCTCAGAAAACCATATACAGAAGTTTAAACCTAAACAGCTTAAAACAAAATGGCAATAAATACACTATCAAATGACAAAAAAACTCAATGTCACAACGACATGAGCGTGACATCAAAACCAAAAAGGATGTTTTATTAGCTTTTTGTTGCAGAGTATCCGAGGCACGACTGTAAAGGCACAGAGCTAATCCGGATGGGGGGTGAGGAGCAGCAGCTCATATTGCATTTAAAGAATACATGCATAAAACAGCATGTTTTGCTTCCACTCAAAAAATCTTGGCATTACAACATGGATAATAAATGAAGTCTGTGTGGTATTTTGTGCTGAAACTTCATAAAACCTGTTAAATGAATTCCATTAACGGCCATTCAACAAAGAATGAGTGTGTTGACAAATTTTACAGACTGCTTGATACAGATTTAAATCACAATTAATAAATGTTTAAGCACACGATTGCTTTCATCTTTCAAATGAGCAAACAATACTGACGAACATTATAATATATGCGGGGAAACTGATATGCTTTTGAATTTGTACAATGTTTGGGCATTCACTCATGAAACTGTTCAAATTGCATTGAAACCTGACAAGTTTCGAAAGCAACTAATGTGTTGTGAAATCATAAGATCATCTGCTGATTGAGAGGAGTTCAGAAAACCAGCATTTAAACACTCTTGAACCCATTCCAGACATGGTGCGCAGTGGCATTGTGAGTGTATGGTTACACACCGAAACCATCTGAAGTGCAGGCAGCCGGGTTGGCCTTGCTCGACACTTTAGTTGCACAATGTCCCTGCCCACAATACAGTCGCTGTCATAGCCCACACCAGGAATGTCTGGAGCAACAACTGCGCGCACACACACCCACCAATGCACAAAGGGATCATTCAGAGAATGTAAGAAAGGTAAGGAAGCTGTGCCTTGTTAAAGACCCTATTAAAATGACAAAATGATGCAGTTTTTCTGGTCTGTTGTTTTGACGCATCTCAATTGGATCAGGAAGATTTGGCAGGCCAAATCAAAGGTCCCTATATTTTTAATTGCCAAGTAGTTTTTATTAGTTAATCAAAGCCTTAAATCCTACTGAAGCAGGTAGCAAAACTACTTAATGTAAAATTAAAATGTAACCTATTTATGACTGACGTAAGGACAGACAGATAGACAAACAGATAGTAGAAATACAGTAGTAATTTAAACAACAACAACAAATTATAAATGCAATTAATCATAAGAAAACAATTCACCATTGGGACTCTGGTGCCTGACCAGAAAAGTACAAGACCAACATACAAAGACCTACACTGTATAGATTTGCCTTTAAAAATTCTTAAAGTTTCATTAAGTGAGCGTGCTGAAATAAATGTCTTTGTCACCAAATGAGAAGAAAAAGATTGATGGAAAAATGAATGAAAGAAGGCTATCGTGACTATACCATGTTCACCTGACTGATGTACCTCTCCCCTTACCATACTCCCAACAATCGGCTGCTTCCTGTACCTGCTCTCACCACTATCTATATTTCATTTTAAAGACATCTGCGCTTTAACCAGACATTGCCCCCACTGCAGACACACACTTACAACGCCTACCTCACTGCTCAATGGTGCTCAGAAGTCTGTGTGTAGAATCGTTAAATGACCTGACAAGCTTTTCCGTCTACACACGCACAACCCTTATTCACAAGAAGTCCATGAAACCTTAAGACTGGGGGGTCCTATAAAGACTTAAGCCCCTCATGCACAAGACAGCATCAAGACATCAAGTCATGAGATAGTTACCGCACTGGGTGATTTGGAAAACAGATGTAGGCTATGGACATAAATCTGACTGCTTTTGACTTGGACAGAAAAAAAACACAAGTTAATGTGAAGTCCTTCAAGGAGAAGCTACTTTGGTTTTTGTTCTACTCAGCAAACAAAAACAGGCTGCGTGATCACAAGTCATCTCCTCGAGTCTGTTGCAATCTCTGTTAATTAATCTCCGAAAAATAACTTTATCAGCTACATGGATTCAACATTTTTTTTATCTGATGCAAGTGATTGAAGCAAATGAAAAAAGATATGCTCTAATGTGCTGAGTGTCCATACAGACTTACAGATTATGATCTCACTCTGATTCACGAATCTTTCAGTTCGATATGATTTGAATAAGCCAGTTATCCCATTTAATTTGGAATAGAGTATTAAGTTATAAAGAAACACTTTCCTTACTTATAACAGAGAATCAGTCTCAATCAATGCTTACCCATTGAATATGAAAAAATATAATCTTTAAACTCATTACTTGCAAATTACTTTTAATATTTTTTTTTTAAATTTCAGTAAAAACTGCAGGGGAAAATCTGAAATAGTGTCTAATAAAAATAATCAAACCTTAAATTGAACAAACTCACTGGAGAAAACATTTATCCATGAGGTTCTTTTGAAAATAATACACACAATAATGCCTCAATAATAAAAAAAAACGGTTATATTTTATTCTATTCATTCCTTTTTAAAAACAAAGCTGCAAGTAAGTGGTAAGTAATTCCTTATGTCTGGTTAATTTGGCTCAATTCAAATCTTTGAAAAACGAAAAAAAAAAAAAAAACAATCTGATACTCAAACTGTACATTGACAAGATAGGGTATCCTGAAGTGCTCTGCAAGCGGGATGTTTCATCCACAGCATTTTTTACGTGAGTCCTTGGGATGACGGGAGGGGCTGCCAGGTGTAGTGCACTCTGGTCGTAGTGGTGGCCGTTGCATCGTCTGCATGTGGGCCTCAGACGTGCCGTACAAGATTAGTCTCCCAGAGACCTCGGCAGGGGTCGAGCCCCACTCAGCATGCCGTGCCACCCGAGTTTCATTGCCACCGTCGATCAGAGCGAAGATCCGGCCGAGACATACACCATCGGACTCCACTAAGAAAAGACAGAGACATACGAGTTCCAATGGGACACACTGCTTGCATTTAATTCTGTATTATTATTTTGAGGCGACATGCCTCACTACGATTCTCGAAAGATGTCATCCAGATAATGAACCGACTAAAAGGAAATCCCATTAAGACTACAGTTACGAGCTAAAATAAAAGCTGAATTCTTTCAGCATCAAGATCGCTCTGTACCACAGCCAATAAATTCATAAACTGATAAGCATGACGTGAGAAATTAGATTTCCATTGAAAGAAATAAAAAGACTTATCAACTGAAAAAAAAAATCACTATGGTAACTACCGGGCGCCTCGTTTTCTCATCAAGAGCACTAATTGCTTTCCAAGAAGATTGAAATTATTTGTTTATAATGGCTTATCCAGTTTACACTGGCAGAAGGGGGCGGGCTGCATGATGCGTTGTGCGAGCCGTTATGAATCCAGCAGTGTTTCAGGGCTGGAAAACTGAGCTTTGCGGAGGCTGACAGAGAACTTTAATGTGTGCCACACTTCACTCCTTCCCGTTCCGCCGCTCAAGTCATCAAAGTGGGAGATGAATGGGAACATTTTCATGAGCTCTGTGACAAGGGAGGCTACTCAGTTTACAAGAGCGAGCTGTGATAATACAAATCAAATATTGACATACAATACCCATTTAAAATTTGGGGTTAAACTATTCTTTGTACTTCTCTTATGCTCCACCAAATATGCATATTATTTTATCATTTAATGTAGATTAAAAACTACAGTAAAATTGTGAAATAATATTATCAATTTAAAATAACCATTTCTATTTTAAAATAATTAAAATATATTTTATTATTCCTGTTATGACAATTAGAAATCAACTAATATTCTGATTTAATGATAATTAAAAAAAAATTCTTTGAGCAATAATGTTAGAAACATTGAGTTACTGTGATACATTTTTTTTTCAGATTCATTGAATAAAAAGTTACAAAGGACAGATTTTATTTGAAACATATGTTTTGTAACTTTGTACAAGCCTTTACTGTCACTTTTGATCAATTTATTGTAACATGCTGAATAAAAGTATAATTTCTTTTAAAAAAAAAAACAACAACTTTCATAGACAGTAAAATAAAAGGCCATTTGACCCTTTATGGTGAAGTATTTTATATTCATGATGACTTATGTTAATGAAAAACATTAGTTTTTGACTTACCTATCGTTTAGCATCAAAATGTTGCATAATATTATGATTTAGTTGACATACTCCTGCCCTATTTTTATAAATAAATATTAATTTGCCGTAGTCAAGGATCAGGTACCAATGCATCAATACTTATCGACTAACCTTTGTATTCTCTCCTATCTCTGCCACAAGATTTTTTTCTCTTCCCATCTTAATGAAGTATTAACATTGCACTGAGCTTCAGAGACAACAGTAGAAGCTGTGGTTGTTCGGACCTTCACCGGTCCACTGGTGTGTGGAGTGACACGTCCATAAGTGCCTGTGTTCGTACAGCTCTATGCACTATGGTGTGCGGCTAAAACTCGTGTCACTTAAAACAACAAATTCAACAGACTTCGCATGACATCCTTGACCCCTAAGTGCAGTGAATCCCAAAAGAAGCAGGCACTACACACACACACACACACACACACACACACACACCACACACAACTCAAACACACACACACACAATCTAATTATAGCTCCGGCGCGTTTCTCTTTCTCTTCCTCCGTCTTCCTACCTTAATCCATGCCCTCTCTCACTTCACCCACCACTTTCCACCTCCAGCAGCCCCCCCCCCCCCCCCCCCATCTCTCCTTTCATAAAAGCACTCAGTCCCTGTTTTGTCTCTGCTCTCATTAACGTTCCGATTTACCTCCAATTGCACAGCTACATTTATCGATGACATCATCTTTTTCAATTTCTTTTGCATGTGCTTTATGAACCGTCACACCAACCTTGTCTTCTGCTTGTCATATATTACTCTAACAAGCAAGACGTCACACTGGATGCGATCGGCATAAATCAAAACTAGAAAACTAACAGTTTTCTATTTTAATATATTTTAAACGTAATTTGTTCCTATGATGACAAAGCTGAATTTTCAGCATCATTACTCCTGTCTTCAGTGTCACATATCCTTCAGAAATCATTCTAATATGCTGATTTGCTCTCAATAAACATTTTATTATTATAATGATGACTTATGATTACAATGTTTTAAAACAGTGTTTTGCTGCTTAACATTTTTGGTAATGTGATGCTCGGATGAATAGTAGTTCAATAAACACATTTAGAAAATGTCAAATTCTAAAACAACACATTCAGGGTTCATTTTTATATCAATGGGGTTCATTGAAAATAAAGTATTTTATTTTCAGTTCAATTGGTTGCAGAGTCTATTCTTGAAGTTCACTGTGTAACTTCACTTCAGCTAACAAGGAACGTGACTGGACCTCATGCCTCCATAGTGTAATACATAATTAAATATACCTAACATAAAGCACTGTGCTAGTAAGCTTCCTTGTGTCTCTTTTGAACCTCCAGATAACAAAAAGCACACAGCTTTCTTTCTTGTATCTGGTGTTAAGCAGAGCAGATGGCTTTGGGGGATTGGTGGAGGAAGAGAGGTTTAAAACATCACCATGGTTTCCTCTGAAAGAGCTGACGGTCACCCCAAACACTGCTTCAATTCTGCCCTGGAGTTGCTTCATAAATGTTTTTTCCACCCTGTTCGCACCCACAAACCGCATACTTTCCCCACTTTACACAAATCAGCAGCTGCGATCAATCCACTCGCAAGCCTTTCTTGTTGTGGACCGCGCACATGCAAAATGTTTCACGGCACTTTTAAACACAAAAGCAACAACCCCGCTATGAGTGCATAATAATACTTAATCAGAACTGCAAAAACACACGTAACATCCTCAAGTTACATAGCACGCCTGACAGTGGTGAGGCCTGTGTGTTACCCTCAGCCAGCGGAAAGGTGGCAACCTTGCAGGTATACCGCCGATGTCAGCGAACCCACAAATCTTCCAAGCAACGATGGTGGCTCATGCATAGATGGCGAGCGGAAGTAACAGGCGTCGCTCATAATCAGGAGGATGGAGGAAGCCAAACATGGGGTTGTACACACGGCTCATAGTTCACCCATCCAGTGGGCAGCTTCCTCTCCCAGGCGCTCTGCGTCAGGCGAGGTTTTGTCCACCTGCAACCCTGCAGCTGAGGTGACGTTTCTGTCCCAACACAGCATTCACCTTAGGGGGTAACCACCTGACTGCCATACACCATCCCTAGGGACAGGAAAAGAAGACATCGTTAGTCAGGACAATTGAGCACTGCAGAAAATAACTATTGAGCACTTGTCCACCAGCTCAACAGACAAAACCGTTACTTATCCCGTTCTAGCTCCACATCATCATATGCCAAGGACTCATAGCACAGCTCCTAATTCCAATGAAAAAAGTTCCCTTTTGCTTAGACGTCTGACAAGAGACGGATACACACGTAGCTGGTGTAATCTGCTTGCTGTAGAAGAAGCAAATGAAATAAGTTTTACGTGTGCTGAAGGGAGCTAAAATTATCACCCAACATTTGACTTGCTGCAAAAACCTTGATTTCTAAAAAGAAAAAAAAAAAAAAAGAAAAAAAAAAAAAAAAAAAAATCTAAAATGGGTCAGGAACAATGGAATCAGAGCTCAGAGAAGAGAGAGAGAGGAGAGAGAGAGAAGAGAGAGAGAGATAGAGAGAGAGAAGAGAGAGAGAGAGAAGAAAGAGAGAAAGAGAGAGAAAGAGAGAGAAAGAGAGAGATTATAAAACTAAAGCCAGCTGAAAAAAAAAATAAATGAAACAAATTAAAATTTAAATTAAATTTAAGAATAAAACCCAATTTTTTTTTCTCTTTTTTTCTGCAATTCAAAAGACTCTAATATACTAAAAATGTATATAATGTATTTAACTATATCGCATAGATAATGTAGAAAAATAGAAAATCAAATATTTTGTCTTAATTATGTAGTAACTACATCATAACTGCATGCTGTGGCAAAACATGTATGGTGTCATAATTTTAAAAAACCCCATATACAGGGATTTTTTATTTTATTTTTTTACCCATGAATTTGTTTCATTTTTTCATTCACTGTTTTTTTTTGTTTGTTTTTTACTAATCCTCAAGTGACAATGGGAGCCAGAGCAGACAGAGACTCAAACAAAAAACTAAAGTCAGGCTGGTTAGATGGTCACAGAAACAATGCTGACCGGCAAAAGCACCGTCTGCGGAGCCATTGGGACCCATAGGCTTTAAAATAGGAACAACATGCATTCACCACAAAAACTCTGAGTGTTCTCCCCTACCTCCTTCTCCTCCTTTCCGTTTGCCTACCTTCCATCACCAGCCCGTTCATTTTCCATTTGCTGAACAAAAGCTTATATGTTATTGAAAGATGTGTGCGTGTTGTGAATGCGTGCAAAAGGGATTGCGAGAACTACCAAGGGAGAGACGAGAGCTAAATAGATGGCAAAGAAACAACAAAGCCACACGAGGACAACCTGTGTGCTATTACACCCGGACAGCTGTGCCCGCAGCCTCTGAAACACCGTAAGCATACAGACACGCGAACACGCTGCGCAGACGCGCGCGTTCTCAGAAGTGTGGCGACGAGGCAAATCATGTGTTCTGCTGGGAGATGATGGATATTAAAATCAACCTGGGAGGATCTTTCCTCTGGATTACCCCCACATCCAACAGCTATCAATCATCATGCTGGATGCACAGCGTACCACAGTACCAAAAATTTACTACAGTACAATATCATTTTGCAAATTTCGGTACAATGTGCTCTATCCTGCTAAGTTTGGAAGGTCAACACATTAGATTAATTACTTAAAAGAATAGTTACCCCAAAAATATAGTCTTTCATCATTTACTAACTCACCAGTTGTTTGGATTACTTTCTTCAGTGAAAACACAAAAAAAAAATTACATTTAAACATTTTTTGTTTCATACAATGAGTTAATCGGGTCCAAAACAATTAACGGTTAATCTACTGGTTTTGATTTTAACATCAATTTATTTACAGACCACCATTTTATTTTCAATATTGTCTGAAGTAATCGTTTACAGACGTATCGATTTAAGTATTGAAACAATCAATCCAATCCTATCAGGATTTCAATGAATAAGATGTAACACAATAAGCTTCAACTTATTTTCACATCAAACTGAACAGTCTGTTCATTAGGTTGTTACCTAGTGAACAAAGCTTTAGCACCATAAACACTTTATGATCTTTCAGAGATCCTTTAGCAAATGGAACCCAAAGTTTTAGCTGAAGACCACCACTTAAAGCAGCCATCTTTAGAGTATGAGCTTTTCCACACAAACATATTCATGATGATGGCTGTCCGATAGCTGACCTGAATCTGAGTATTAAAACCAGCCCCTCATGCAACCGCGTCCGCTTTGGTCCAGTCAAGCAACACTTCAAACAAAACTACATATCTGGATTTAAATCTGCAAAAGACCATCCATGTTATACAGTAACCAGCTCAAGGAAGACATGGAATCTGTAATCGATAGAAAGGAAAAGAAAAGTTTAAAAACAGAGGGTACATGCCTGAACAATGCTAAACGCAACAGGCATGTGGAAAGATCAGTGAAGAACTTGAAGAGAATACTGGATCATTTTTCAGTCAAAATAAACAGAAAAACTGTACGCACACACCCACCCGCTCACTCACACGGCCTCTCAAACGACACGCTAATTGCAACAAGCTGTCCGGTCGGAATGTAAATCGAAATCAAACCCCGCCGTATTGCATTCACAGACCTAAACAATTCCGCCGAGACTTTGTCTGCCAGCAACGACCCCCCTCTTTGACTCGACAGACAACCTCGCTGTGACTGCAAGAGGAGGAATAAGAGAAGTGACAAACTGTGGCAAATGATTGATGAGGACATAATCAAGGAAGTAGTTTCATCAGCGCCAGTAGGTAAAAACCAAAAGATGACATCAACAGAAACTGGATGAGCAAGAGAGAAATGATCTGGAGGATTTTCAGGCAGGTAAATGTTGACTAACATTATGCCGTCAGCATTAAACAAAGGGGGGCCCCAAACAAAAATTTATATTTAGGCCACTGATCACTGGTAATGCCATAATGCAGACCTCGTCCATTCATAAATCACTGGATTCATAACAAACAAGGCCACGAGGTTCCTCCTTGGATACAATACAGTTCACTTATATAACAGATGGTACATAAGCATTGAAAAAAAGAAAAACACACCACCTTAAAGGTGCAGTAAGCGATTTCTGAGAACTCTGTTGAACACGTGAATATATTTGAAATCAATCCAAACAAACAAACCCCCATCCCATCACTGCTTCTGCCACAAAATGCACTAAACATGCAATGTAAGAGTGATGTCCTCTATCATAGCCAAGCGATACCAAAATAAGCTTGGGGCGGCAAAATAAACCAGATGACAAACAAAAGACAGGAAGAACAAAACAAACAGTACACTATATATACACAGCAAGAGTCCTTGTTAGTTGACAGAACACACCAATGTTACTCACATAGGGAGCAAGAAACAACGCAACCTCTGTATAAATTTCAGGCCTTCCCGCTTCACTCTCTCCACGCAGGAAAGATTTTCTAATATTAACTGGGACCAAAGCTCTGTCTGATCTAACTACTTTTCCATAACCTTTTCCTCTTTTGTAATGTCACAGCCATCTTCTTTCTAAAGTCCACTCTTTAAATCTCCCTTTTGTTCACACTCTTTCCACCCCAATCATGAGTGTAATTTGCCCCCATACTGCTGATGGCTACAATCGTGTACCAAATCGCTTATCTGTATCTTTTAGATCAAAGCAATATAGATAGGATCAAACTTCCTGCTAAGCTATAATTGCGTTTTCTTTTAATTCAGCCCGATTTCGCTACATACAGCTCATTTGAGCTATGTTTTAATAGTTATGCCAAAAATCTAAACTTAACATTTTTAACAACATTAAACATTTTTGCAGCTTGCAAGCACCACTCACATTTCTTCCTGGAAAGTACATTCTATTGAAATTCAAATCTGGTTGTGCCACTAGTGGAGCAAAAGTACCACTTTTGGGTTTAACACTTTGGCCCATCAGGGATGAAAAAGCATAAACAGCTGACAGGAGAAAGAATTGTCCTGACAAATGTTTTTACCACCAAAAGCAAAAAAGAAATTAAGCAATATATTTTATTTTCATTGTTGAAAGATGACCCAAACATTTCTGATTGGTTTTTGGTAATATGTTTATATTGTTGGTTTATTTGTAGTGTTGGGGGGGGGTGGGGGTAGAAGGGCTAAGTTGCACTAGGAAAATATTAATATATACATATACTACACATAAATTTCTACAATAATTAGAAAAAGATATTACAACAGGGAATGCCCACTTTAAAAATAAAAATCGTGTGAATAAGATTAGGTAATGGTCTTCTTTTATCTAGATAGGATAAGGTACTAAAATGTACTATTCAGCTTCAGGTAAGAAATAAATAAATACAGTTATTAATTGTTTTTACTAAATAAATAAATTATTGTATTAATACACTTAAGTTTAACTTGAATTAAATATTAATACTAATACTAATATATTAAATATGAACATATTTTATTTTACATTAAAAATCTAAGATTTTGTACGTTCCATTTAAAATTCCCAAATAAATGATCAGTCCCTCTCTTATTTGTTTTTTTCAGAGGTTTAAGCTAAAAATAAGAATTTTCTGATAATGTTTAAGACTTTATTCGGCATGCCTACCACATACTCCACATAGAAGACCAATATACCTTCATTCCATGGCAAACATAACGTTCCACTAATGCACTACTGATTTTTATTATCAAAATTGCTTCAGAGTCTGAGAAAGAAATTCGTAAGACAAAATGTGTAAATAAATTGAATTATACAACTCATGATGCTCCACACAGCAGTCCTGCACCAGACACACACACACACCACACACACACACAGAGAGTCAGAGCAGCACAGGAAGTTAACTGTCCCTGACAGCAAGGACACAAGCTCCCAGTAGGTTCGCTCTCTATTCAGCCACAGTCAGCGAATCTCCCACATGCACAATCTACCTGCAAGGAGTGTTGGTGTATGTGAGGGTGTCTGCGGGAGAAGCTGCACGTCTGTGTCCCTGTGAGTGACGGGGTTCAATTTCCCTCTCAAAGACATTTTGAATGCATCGCACATGGCAGGTCGCAATGGAGCTATCACCTCTGCCATGACTCATGTCAGATGGGCATACCTTTGCCACATGATCCTTCACCGAAATGAATATCCATGCATAATGGAAGAGAAGGCAGAAGGAAAAGAAATATAAGAAAGTAGTTTGGCCTTATTCAAGCTTAAACATCCTCACATTCCTTTATACACATTCCCTCCTCAGGTCAGGTTAAAACAACAAAAAACTTTAAATCTCCAAAACAATTCCAACCAAGACAACTCCACTAACAAAATCAGATCAGATTCACAATCTATTGTGAAATAAATGCAATGTAATAATCCACAATCATTAGATTCTCCTATTTACCTGGATTGAGCTCACGAAATAACCTAAAACGTTATTCACCTTCCTTTAGAATAAGAATATAAATACATAATTCAGATAAATTAATACCCAAATTGTAATGCTTATTTTCAGACAGACAGACCTAACATTGTTACTATATTATATTATGCCATTTATTGTTAAGCTAATTTTAATCTATACATCTGTGTAATTTTTCGTTTGCACAAGAAGCTGGAACTGACACTGTGTAAAATTGCATTTTAACCATTACTGCCTTTCATTGAATGAAATGTGATCAATTCTTCACCAACTCTGACCTTTTGGGAGAAACTACTTTCAAAATATGACAACCGTGATATATGAACCATACAGTGACTGTAGAGGAGGACCTAGAACAAGGGCCAGTTTCTGGACAGAACGGTGAGCTTAACAGGACTGAATCTACACACGCCAGACACAGAAGCAATGAAAGAGCCGGAAATGCTGGAATGAAAATAGACCTGGTGAATGAAAGCTCAAGGTCGAGTAAAAAAAAAAACCAGGCGTGCAGGATGGGGCTAAAGTTTCATATGGCATTGTGTTGTGTGTGTAATTGTAACATAAAAAGACAATGGACAGCACAGACCGTTTAAGGGTTACCACAGGGGGTGAGAGCAGCAGCAACAGCAGAAGTGGCTTCAGGTTTCACATAAATGTGAGTCACTGCATCTCCACGGCTAGCACCACGGACGCACCAGGACCTCAATAAGTCCCTCCCTTCCCTGGAAACGACAAATAGCCGACCAAGCTCTACATAAAATCAATATAAGGGCAAATCCATATAAATTATCTGTTCACTTAAAGTTTTCTAAAAACTTTTTTTTGAAGTAAGCTCTTCCAGTAAGTCCTACATCAACTCTAACTCATAGACAATTTCTACTGAGCTAAGGAATCCCCATTTTTAGCTGGCTTGCATGAGCAAATCCTAAATGCCAAATACATTTGATGGTAAACCTTAAAAGACAAAACTGCAATAAAATAGCATACAATAATACACAGATACAGTTATAAATATATATATAAAAAAAACACAATAAATAAATAATTGGGAAACCATGGTATAAGGAAAGCTTTTCAGTAAATTACTTGTCAGTGACTTTCTCCAAGAATTACCTTATCATTGTACACAATCACTATTTGGCTCGATTAAAACAAACCTTTGTTGCGATTGTTATGTTAGTGCGGTTCATCTGAATAAGTGTGAATCTGTCATTCAACCCTGTGCTCACCAAACAAGGGACCAAGACCACTTACAAGAATGGGTCTTGGACCGCTTCAAAACAAACTCTGGTGCAGTACACAAATATGAACGACACCAAAGACACGTAAACGGACTAAAAACAGAAAGATGCGACACTATAAAGGTAACAGGGAGATCAGAAAGCTCACGCATACCAGTTTTGTCTCGTTATATCTGATGTTCCCATAACAGTCAGTACCGGCATCAGAACCGCGTCCCCTCGCAGCAGATCTCTTTGTGTGAGTGACGGAGAGATTCCTGCCGTTTTTTGACTACTTTTTACATTTTTATAAGCTTTTTCACAAGTTCTCACAGGTCAAAATACCATCATATGTATTAACATAAACAAGCACACAGCATTGTAATGGATTTCGTCAATTCCGTCACGAAACATAACGTAATAAAGCCCACTCAATCAGTTGTAACATATCCCTATGCCTTAGTTCATTATCTTTAAGTTCAAAGTTAAAATGTCAATGGTAAACTAATTAGACAAGACAAAAAATGTTTTTTTTTTTTTTTGTCCAGACCAAACTGCACCAAGCAAACTGAACTACAAGTGTGACACACCTAGACTACTTTTTATAGGTTTTCCCTTTTGAGGTTGACGAACACACTCGCAATTCACCGGCTGTCAGCGCAGATGGTTCCTCCAAAGCAATAACAATTGATGACAAAAACAGAGCCACCTCACAGCATCCTGGAGCAGGGGCATCCGACGAGAGGCCAACGGTAATGGAATGTTAAGAGACCGTAACGGTGTGATAAGCTTGTTGTACAGACCGAGCGGTGATTCTTCAGGCAGCGAGAAGCCTATGCTCTCACACAGAGATGGTGGTTTTGGAAAGAGTGACTCATGGGGCTCCCAGCTCCACTGTCACACTAGCTCCAGTCTAACCACAGAGGGCCAGGAGAACAGCAGAACAAACCCAATATTAGCACACAACAGCCAGTGTGAGGGGATGTGATGCAACCCAGTATTCTGGACTGAGGTGACGGAAGTCAATTTAGCAGGAACCCAAGTATTGAGGAACCCCCATAATACTTACCATGCACACTAATACATTTGTCAGGCATTATTTTCCCCAAAAAAGGGGCTAGAACTTGTGAAGTAATTGACTAAATTATAGTTTACAAGGAAGCTTGTCAAATTTGAAAATTCCAGAAAACGTCCAGAATAGCAAACATGCTACAAAGCACAACAAAAAAAAGCCATGTTATGAGTGATGTAGAGGAAAGTCTGATGGTTGGTGTGAAGATTTTCTAGAAGAAATTGCCAAAACAAAGTGATATTATGAAAGCTTCACCACCCTCATTGAGGTTTGAACAGCACAAAAATCAACTAATTGCTGTAAAAAAAAATCCCTGATAGTAACACGTGACTGAAAAGCTGCAACAGCACAATGATCTATGGCAGCAGCCATAGTCATATTGTAATGCTGAGTCACCGTGGGGTCTCTATTCCTCAGGCTTCTAATCAGTAACCTCACAGAGCTGCAATACACAAGCCACTGTTTTCTAATGGTCCAAAACAGCGATGAAAAATAGCTGTTTCACATCTCCTACTTCAAAACCTAAACCTCTCCTTTTGCTCTAGCAGAACAAACCAAGTTTTCATTTACTTTTGTTTCTTTTTCCATCCCCTGAGGCTAATATACATTCCATGTGCCTGGTTAAAATTGAGACCAGAGTGAAAGGCATATATAGGGTGAAAAAAAAAAGTAAAGCGGCGATATAGAGAAAAAAAGAGAGATAGCGAAGTTACAAATGCTTTTGACTAGTTCAATATATTCTGAATTTATATTACACATAAAAGACTTTATCATCTGTCCCAAAATCAACATCTTTCTTAATAAAAAAATATTGTGAAAAAAAAAAAATCAACCCTCATTTACTTTAACTTCAAGGATCAATTTACAAGACTTTTAAGCAGCATTCTTTTCCATAAAACCACAATTTAATCTTTACCATGTCTGTGGTTAAAACAAACAACATATCCAACGAATTAAATTAAACAATAGCCTATTAAATTAATAAATACAAAATAAAATAATGATAATATAAATCATACAATACAACAAAACACAAGTATTTAAAATAAAATACATTAAAATAAATAAAATATATTAATAAGCAGAAATAATACGAAAAAAGAGTCAATATAAGAAAACAATAATAGTGTTGTACGGAAAATGCAAACCCTGCATAAACCCAGCTAAAGAAAATGCAAAAAAACCAAAACAAAAAAAACATTTGCGTTCCACAAAAAAAGAAAAGAAAAAAAAAGGATACGTTTATGGAACAACCAGAATGTGAGTAAATCATGAACTATTACGTGAACTGTACAACATTAAGATGTGACACATCAAGCTGACACTGTAATTTGGCCCAGAGAAATAAGGGCCTGGTTTTTTATTCATACAGAGCACCCATGTGCACTCAACCCCACACTCCCTGCAGACCTCCTTTTCCACATGAAACATAGAACTCGGAATACAGTTGAATTTCCTTCCTTCCTCACTTCTAAACACGCTAAAATCAACACCATTAACTATTGCAAGTTAATGCTGTTCCCTGAGCTCTCGTACACCATTCAACAAGACAGCATCAGAAGATAAATGAAACTGCTGCTAAAAGAGGGAGAAAAAACTTTTTCGAAAGGGAAAGTCCCAGTTTGTTTCCACTGTCCAGCCCACTTGTTTCCTCATTCCCTCAACATCTCACAAGGCTACACACTGGAAATTAATAGCATTTCGTTCCAACACCTCACATAGGTTGAACTCACTGCAGTATAGTCAGCAGCCTATCAACACAAACCTCATTAGTGACCGATGTGGGAAAGCATCTACACAGGCAGCAAACTCCGCGCAGCACATAAATCAAGTTGCACTTCAGAGGTGAGGCGCAAATGTTAACATGATAGTTAGCAGTTGCTACACAATAGTGTGATACAAAACAACAACATGCACTAAGTAGTTAAACTCTTAGGAAACACTTTAGTTCGGGATCATTCTCATTATTATTATTGCTTTTTAGCTTGTATATTACTAGAATATTGATGTTTATTAGCCATTATAAAACACATATGAATGCCTTATCTCAAGACCTTATTCTACATCCCTAAGCCTACCCATGCCTTCCTTACTAACATTTTGTTTTTTTTTTTTTTTTTTTTTTTTTTTTTTTTTTTTTTTTTTTTTTATTATTTTTTTTTTTTTTATTTTTTTTTTTTATTTTTTTTTTTTTTTGATATATTTTACTTTTAATATGCAGTAAATTATTTTTATTTAGTTTTAGTTAATTATATATTCAACAAAAATCATGTTTTTAATGTGTTCCCCAAACAACCTAATTAATTAGACTGAATATTTTTCTTTTTCTTAAAATCCTGAGTTTGTTTATCTTATAAGGCAACCGTTAGTTGCCTATAAGGCCTACCTTTTTAACCTTGAGAGCCTATAAGTGTGCC
The DNA here is from genome assembly GCA_030578275.1 of Meda fulgida. Classification (NCBI taxonomy): domain Eukaryota; kingdom Metazoa; phylum Chordata; class Actinopteri; order Cypriniformes; family Leuciscidae; genus Meda; species Meda fulgida. The sequence continues at coordinate 37,949,961 of CM060617.1, read as the reverse complement.
TATTGGCGCTTTTTCCACTGCATGGTGCGTAAAGCACTATACGGCACGGCTTTAAAAGTACACACTCTGTTGAGGTTCCAAGCGTACCGTACCGCTATTAAAAAGTGACGTGGGAAGCACTGAATCACTGAATGGTCAACAGACAGAATCGTCAACCAGCGTCATTGTATTTGCGGACATCAAACCACCCTAGATTTAAATAGCCAGTAACAGCCACCGCTGTAGCACCGGTTTAAAATGACTTCTTACTTGCTTGAAAAACAAAACGTTCCAAAAAGAAATTGGCTGAATCGTGGACAGTGGACGAGCAAGCAGCAGATGTTCCTCTTGTGGGTTGATGAGGAATGATAAACTAGAAATGACCAGTCTAATCCCACCCACTTTGAAGTGTACTAACTGCAGTGGAAAGCAACCGAGCTAAAGCGGAACAGACCGTGCCGCGCCGCGCCGAGTGCGTACCACGCAGTGGAAAAGCGGAGCCGCGTCCGAACCGTGCCGGCCGAAGGCCGAACCATACAATGCAGTGGAAAGCGTCATATGATGCATTAAATGCTGCCGAGGTAGACAGCTCAAGAATTTGAAATCAAACAGTTGTCAAACAAGAAAAGCTTAAATGCCAATGAGAGATCTGTGATTCTATCAGACTGGATGTACAATTTTATATCAGACTATTAGGTCATTTTTTTCTACATATTCCACACCAGACTAATATAACGGCTGGGTCAATCCCAAAACCGCGTCTGTGTGATACATTAGCGTGGTGTAGACTAGACTCAAATACACAAAGTAAAGCTGGTCTCTGGGTTCTGTCTGACCACAAGTCTCTAAAGGGACAGATGGACTCTTGCTTCAAAACAGTCTGCCATCAGGTCAGCCCATCAAGTTTTGCGCAGCGACAGGGAGACTGAGAAAATGAGCGTTGGGGGCTGATTCAGTGTTTGAGCGTGGAGAATCAAGCTCCTCGCTGTGGTAATGCAGCAAGCTCCAATAAGGCCTCCTTAACAACAGAGGTTTGAACCCTATGGGAGATTGTTCTGGACATCTAGGATATTTGCCCAGCGTAATCATCCGAAAAAAATCCATTTCAGAGTCGCACATCCCAGAAAACAAGAGAGAGGGTGGGTAACGCGCACCAGACCATTCAACTCAGCTTGGCCAATGCAGATGAGGGTGGAAGACAAAAAGTTTACTTGAAAGATGAAAAAGAAATATGACCATTTGATCTCACTGCTCTCTCAGTTGAAGACTCCTAAATGAAAAGCAAAGACCTCAGAGGTAAGGGCCTATTTCTATCTACTGAAATGGGATTCATTTGAGACCACAACCTATGAAAAACATGCCAATGGGAAAAATCTGCCCGTTGACAACAAAGCAATATTAAATTGCTAAATATTAAATGAATGCTAATTAAAGATACTCTAGCAGATTGTTTCATCATATAAAGATCAGAATCATTCATTTTCAAAAACCATAGTGCACAAAATAGATCATTATTGCTGAACGAATCTGGGAATTGCCAAAACAAATCGATTCAAGATGGCACCAAATATAATAATGAACATCAAGCCTGTTACAAATAATTAGTTTAAATTTCAAGTTTACAAAATATAAAACTACATACTATACAATAATACTATGTTGTCTAAAAAAAAAAACAAAAAGGTTGAAAACAATTGTAACAGCTGTGTAACAAAACTTAGATACGAACAAATAGAACCCTTCACTTCCTAGGTTTGTCTATGACAGCCCCAGACTGGGGGACTGGGGATTTTCTATGTAAAGACCTGGATGTTTTTGACAGGGAAAATCAAAAGGATGTGATGGTTAAAGCACACTCAAGAGAGCCTCCAAGTCAAGTGTATTTATATAGCGTTTTCACAATATAAATTGCATCAAAGCAGCTTCACAATATCAATCAAATAACATAATGTTTGTTTCTTAGTGAAAAACATCCACGTTTGGTAGGGCTGATCAATGGTATTAATGCTTGGTTAATTAATATTGAATATATTAGGGGCTCATTAGGGGCATACTACTCATTAGGGGCGGCAGTGGCTAGGTTGGTTCATGTAGGTTGTCTACAAACCGAAAGGTTGGTGGTTCAATCCCTGGTTCCACCTGACCAAGTGTCAAGGTGTCCATGAGCAAGACACCTAACCCCAGCTGCTCCCGACGAGCTGGATGGCGCCTTGTATGGCTGACACCGCCGTCGGTGTGTGAATGTGTGTATGAATGGGTGAATGAGAGGTAGATATGTAAAGCGCTTTGGTGGCCATTGGGTCTGTGAAAGCGCTATATAAATGCAGTCCATTTACCATTTACCATACTACAAATCCTAATGTGCTTGTCATATTATGGATTAAACACAATGTGGTTGTTTCCAGTGTAGCCTATTAGTTTGTTTCTAATGCTACAATCAACACTTTAACGATGTTTAAAGCACTGAAGATGTTTAAATCAGTGATTATAGGTCATTGTGCATTACCGGTTTGTTTAATTAAAGTGCTTGTGTTTGAATTCTCTCTCCGATTCATCCTTGCTGGATCACAACAGAGTGTCTGTTTGTGTTTGTATAGCCTATATATATATTAATAATAAATAATATATGTATTAATCATTTTATTTATTACTTATTTTTATTAAAATAATTTATTACATTAAGGCACAGGATAATAGTAATTTAATATTGAGTCAAGTAAAGTCACCGGAGGTCATGTCCGGTTGCAGAGAGTGAGCGCGTGGAACACCGAGGACGCTGAACTCCTAAAGCAATTAAAGATTGATGTAAAGGAAAATCAGTCCAGTAAAGACGAGAAAAAGATCACTGGATGCCGAGGGAAAAAGCACCGCAGGTTATCTCCTACCCTATTGTTCCTCACCTGTTCCAGCTGGGAGAGGATCAGCTGAGAGTGAAATGGAAAGCAACGCTGCGCAGGTTAATAAAGCTGAATTAGCTGCCTTGATCCGTGCAATCATAAAGGAAGATATAACGAGGCAATGAATAAATTACAACCGCAGTTTGATGTACTTAAACTCTGACTGAAAGACTGTAAAGATAAACTTGTTGATGTGGAGTCGGCCTGTCCGGCATGCACGACAGAAGCGGAGCGTGTGTGTAAAGCTCTCTAGAAACAAAAAGAACTGAGAGATAAAACTGAAAAGTTGGAGAGCCAGAGCCGAAGATTTAAGTGGTCTCGGTCTTGTCACGGCCTTGACGGTCTTTGGTCTTGTCTTGTTCTCGGACCTCTCGGTCTTGTCTAGGTCTCGCTGTCTCAGACCGACATAATGCAACATTATTATTATTTCGCGCCCTTCAAATGCAACCAATCATATGTATTTTTTTGTGACAGGCGTTGGCGCGCGGCTCATCCATCCATATAAGTTATAACATTATGCCTCAGTGAGTGAGTGTAGCGTAGAGCGTAAAGAGCACAGTCAATCAGTAGTATGTCAGCGAATTCCTTAGTCAGAAAATTTGACTGTCCGGCGCAACCTCAAGCCGGACACTCATTTGTCCTCTTTTTTGGAGTTGATCTGAATCGGCCAAAAAAAAAAACCCCGCTCTAGAATCTTTATTGAGACGCAGCAGCATAGCGTCTAATGCTGTAAGATCTCTGGTCAAAACAAATGATTGGCTGAAAGCGGTGTCAAATAAATATCATTGGTTTAAAAAAGTAAACAAGCCTCCATGTGCTGGCTACTACGCCTACCGTTGATAGCGGCTCCCTGATGCCCGTAAATTAGTTCAAATCTCCTGGAATAAAGAGCCGCGCATGCGAGATAGAACATAGCCTGCCCTACAGTATGTGCTCCAAACCGTGTAGAGCGAGAGACCTTGTATTACTTAAAATTACTGACCCCAAACTTTTGAACAGTTTTAGTATGAATATTTATTGTACAAGTTCTCAAATTCACATCTACGTGCTCTCGCTACTCTTTTACTTTCATAGGCTGTGGCCTATACCGGGTGGTTGACAAGATTAAGTAAAGCGAAGATATGCTGTTTTTGGATATTGGTACAAAATATTTCTATTTGAGATAAATGCTGTTCTTTTTGTAACTTTTAAACTCAGAATCCTGAAAAAAGTATCAAAGGTTATAACTATAATAAAATAGAAAATCAAATTGTATTAATATTTTACAATATTACAGTTTTTTAATAAAAAAATGCAGCCTTGATGAGCATAAGATAATTCTTTCTAAAACATTAAAAATAGTAATGTTTCCAAATTTTTGACCAGTATGTATGTATGTATGTATATATATGTATATATATAACAAAAATATATATAGGCCTATATGCATGCCCCCTTTTTACATTTGAGCCCCTGCCCTTGGGGAACTCTCAGCACGTCCCTGGATTTAAATAGTAGGCTACATGGGGTTTAAGTTGTCGTTTAATGAGATGTAGCCTAATATATGTTGTCAGTGCTGAGAATTTTCGTGTGACTCGTTTCGCCTCTGAACAATGTATATCTTAATGGTCCAGTGGTAGAATTTCCGCCAACCGTGTCAGAGGAGCTGGGTTCTAATCCGCACTCGTATATATATATTTTTTTTCATATAGTTTTTTCTCTCTCATCATCAAAACCAATTATGTTCATCAGTGGTTGTTTATCAAGCAGGGACACGTTTGTGTGCATTATGTTTTTTGATTTCACCAGAACAAATAGAGAGTTTCCGCAACGGATTGAAGCGCGCGTCCGAGTGAAGATAGAGTGGTGTGCGCAAACCACAAGAGAAAACACTGTATCCGCGCCACTGATCGCAGCGGCAATGAGCACTTTGATTACTTGATTTAAAAAACACATATCATGTACAGTTTTTGATGTATTAATATTTAGTAAAACATATATCAGTGACATGATGGGTTTTAACTTCATTCAGGAGATTTTTGGGTAACTGCACAACTGACGGATGACTTTGAGCGCACCGCCAACGGTGTGTGTGTGTGTAACCATAGCGACAAAACGACCAACTTTCGGATCCTGCACTTAAGCCTATAATTTCGTTTTAAAAAATATAATTATGTATTTAAAAGTTGCAGAATGGATTCATTTGGAGACTTCGAAATTGGCAGAGATAGGCAGGCAATGCAAAACAAAATCTTACATTGAGAAATAGTGGGGGGGACTAAACTTACAAGCTTACATAATTGTTATTATAATGAAAACTGCATTACTGTTCTTGAATTCATACAAGTTATTGCTTAGCTTCAACACTAGTCTGTTTTTTTTTCCCCTCAGGTCTCGGTCTTGGTCTCGACTTGGTCTGTCTTGGTCTCGACTTGGTCTTGGTCTCGACTTGGTCTGTCTTGGTCTTGGTCTCGACTTGGTCTCGGTCTTGGTCTCCGTCTCGACTTGGTCGATCTTGGTCTTGGTCTCGGTCTCGACTTGGTCTGTCTTGGTCTCGGTCTGTCTTGGTCTCGGTCTCGACTTGGTCTGTCTTGGTCTCAACTTGGGTCTCGGTCTCGACTTGGTCTCGGTCTTGGTCTTGGTCTCGACTTGGTCTTGGTCTCGACTTGGTCTGTCTTGGTCTCGACTTGTTCTTGGTCTCGACTTGGTCTGTCTTGGTCTTGGTCTCGACTTGGTCTGTCTTGGTCTCGACTTGGTCTGTCTTGGTCTTGGTCTCAACTTGGTCTGTCTTGGTCTCGACTTGGTCTGTCTTGGTCTTGGTCTCAACTTGGGTCTCGGTCTCGACTTGGTCTCGGTCTTGGTCTCGGTCTCGACTTGGTCTGTCTTGGTCTTGGTCTCGACTTGGTCTGTCTTGGTCTTGGTCTCGGTCTCGACTTGGTCTCGGTCTCGACTTGGTCTGTCTTGGTCTCGACTTGGTCTGTCTTGGTCTTGGTCTCGACTGTCTGTCTTGGTCTTGGTCTCGACTTGGTCTCGGTCTCGACTTGGTCTGTCTTGGTCTTGGTCTCGACTGTCTGTCTTGGTCTTGGTCTCGACTTGGTCTCGGTCTCGACTTGGTCTGTCTTGGTCTTGGTCTCGGTCTCGACTTGGTCTCGGTCTCGACTTGGTCTCGGTCTCGACTTGGTCTGTCTTGGTCTCGACTTGGTCTGTCTTGGTCTCGACTGTCTGTCTTGGTCTTGGTCTCGACTTGGTCTCGGTCTCGACTTGGTCTGTCTTGGTCTCGGTCTCGACTTGGTCTGCCTTGGTCTCGACTCGACTTGGTCTGTCTTGGTCTTGGTCTTGGTCTCGATACCTTCTGGTCTTGGTAGTGTCTTGGTCTCAGTTTAGGCGGTCTTGACTACAAGTCTACATCTACTTCAATCAAGTGATTGGACCAACGCTGTCTGGCAATTAAGTAGTCTAATGATTGGACTTTGCATCAGAAACAAGTGCTTGTATGATGAATTGAACTGAATTGAGAACTGTCTGACTTACATCTCGAGGAGTTGGGAATTGATATATGGACATAAACTTGAGGATGACAATTTATTAAATATAAAGATAGTGAAAACTAAAATACAGTTGTGTCCTTTCATTGAGGACTGTTAATGTTTTGCCTAATTTGTTAGTATTAAGTTTCAGATAAAAAATATTCTACAACTTATAGTAAGAAATTACACATTGTATGTATTAATTAGGCTGAGAACTATGTTATGGAAATGGAAGTTAAGAGGAGTTAAGCTCACTTATTGCAACCTTGACAACTAGATTGGCAATACAAAAATTTGGTTTAATTTTGTCGTTTTTTGTAAATTGTTTTGCTCCGATATAGAATCTAACAGTATGAATCCAAAGAAATGTGATCTTTAATATGTTACATAAATTACCAAAGAAAGGTCTTAAAATTGCCCATATTAATAAATGCAGTCTTAGAAATAAATTGAGTGATTTAACAGAGATACTGCAACCAAATAATTTGCACATATTGGCAGTGTCAGAAACTCATGTAGACTCTACATTCGATGATGCAACTTTAATGATTGATGGATACAGCATTTTTAGGAATGATAGGAATATACAGTCATGCTCAGAACTAATGGTAAATATGATGAAAAATGGCTGTAAAAAATAATTCTGCATCGTTTATCCTTTTGATATTTCATTCAAAAAATTGGCAAAAATCTAACCTTTCATTGAAGTAAAATAATTGAAAGTGGAGGGGAAATCACATTATGAAATAAATGTTTTTCTCCAAAACAAGTTGGCCACAATTATTGGTACCCCTAGAATTGTTTACGAGTAAAATATCTCTGAAGTATATTCCCATACATATTTACCTTTTTTTTGCACACCAGGGTGACTAGGAACATGAAATTGTCCAGCCATGACTTCTTGTTTTACAGGAGTTTGAGGAAACACAAAGGCCAAATTCCCTTAATCATCCATTACAATGAGTAAAACCAAAGAATATAGTTCTGATGTGCATCAAAAGATTGTTGAGCAACACAAAATAGAAAGTGGCTGTAAGAAAATAGCTAAAGCATTGAAAATCCCCATTTTGACCATCAGGGCAATAATTTAGCACTTCCAATCAACTAAAGATGTTACAAATCTGCCAGGAAGTGGACGTGTGTCTATTTTGTCTTAATGCATGGTGAGGCGGAAAGTTTGAGTGGCCAAAAACTCTTCAAGAATCACAGATGGAGAATTGCAGAGATTAGTTGAGTCTTGGGTTCAGAAAGCCTATTTAAAAAAAAATCAAACAACCCCTACATCACCACATGTTGTTTGGGAGGTTTTCAAGAAAAATCCTCCTTGCTCATCCAAAAACAAACCCCAGCAAATTCAGTTGTCAGACATGACTGGACCTTCAAACAGCACAGGGTTCTGTGGTCAGATGAAACTAAAAAATAGCTTTTTGGCAGCAAACATGCAAGATGGGTTTGGTGCACACAAGGATAAAAAGTACCCCATGTGTACAATTTAATATACCATCTTTAATGTTGTGGTCATATTTTTCTGCTGGAGGTCCTGGACTTCTTGTTCAGATACATGCATGGCATCGTGGATTCTATCAAATACCAACAGATAAAAATCTAAACCTGACAGCCTCTGCTAGAAATCGTATAATGGGCCGTGGTTGGATCTTCCATCAGGACAACGATCCAAAACAAACATCAAAATCAACACAAAAATGTGTTAAGTAGCACAAAATGAAGCTTCTGCCATGACCGTCCCAGACCTGATGAGTGGAGTGAACTGAAGAGAAGAAGCACCAACATGGATCTGGGAATCTGAAGGATCTGGAGAGATTCTGTAAGAATGGTCTCTGATCTCTTGTCAGGTGTTCTCCGAACTCATCAGGCATTATAGGATAAAACTCAGAGCTGTTATATTGGCAAAAGGAGATTGCAAAAAGTATTTAATAAAAGGGTACCAATAATTGTGGCCAACGTGTTTTGGAGATAAACATTTATTTCATAATGTGATTCCCCCCCACTTTCTATTCTTTTACTTCAATGAAAGTTTAGATTTTTGCCAATATTTTGAATAAAAGATCAAAAAGATAAATGATGCAGATTCATTTTTTTCAGCCATTTTTTATCATATTTACCAGGGGTACCATTAATTCTGAGCACGACTGTATATGGAGGAGGAGTTGCTATCTATATTCAACATCATATACCTGTTCAAGTGATGCCAGATTGAATGTATTCTGGTATTGAAGTAATTTGGTTAAAAGTTAGTCTGAAACATCTAAAACCAATACTTATAGGGTGCTGTTACAGACCTCCAAATGCGAATAGTGAATATTTGGACAAAATATGTGATATGTTAGATCATGCTAGTAGTATGAATCTGGAAACTTACTTAATGGGTGATTTCAACATAGATTGGAAATCTTCTGACTGTCCTAAGAAAATCAAATTAATGAGCACAGCAACAGCATGTGGATTATCACAGATAATTAATAAACCGACTAGAATATGTATAAAAAAGGATGGCACTCGATCAGCTTCCTGTATTGACCACTTGTTTATAAATAGACTACAAGTTTGCTCAAACTGCTTATCAGTGCCAGTTGGTTTTAGTGACCACAATCTTATTGCAATTGTAAGGAAAACAAAAGTTCCTAAATCGGGTCCAAAAGTAATAATAAAGTAATAAAAATAAAAGGTAATTTAGAAAATTTAATAATGTACAATATGAAGACGATGTCAGAAAACTGGTCAGAGGTAATTCTACAAAAGGACCCAGAGAAGGCATTTCAGCTTTTTCAAACTTTAATGAGAATTGTAGAAAACCATGCACAAATAAAAAAGTTTACTGTTCGAAATGTTAACACCCTGTGGTTGGATCATTAAAAGATCTTATGATAGAGAGAGATAGCTAAACAAGCTGCAATTATATCTAAATTCAAATCGGACTGGCAAATATATTGTAAACTTAGAAATTTTGTAACCAAGGTAAATAAGAAGAAAAAGAAATTGTACTATATTAAGAAAATTATAGAAATAAAACATGATAGTAAACACTTAAGGAATACACTGAATAATATATTGCGAGGAAATAATAAATAATTCCAGCTTATTAGAACATGAACGGGAATTTTTCACTAGACCAAGTGATATAGCGAATTATCTTAATGATTATTTCATAAATAAAGAAAATAAACTTAAAAATACTACACAGCTATAAAAGACAGATTTATCAAATACACGAATAAATAAGATGACGGAAGGTAAAACATGTAGCTTTAAATTCAAGAGTGTCAGTGGATCTAAAGTGGAATTACTTCTGATGAATTGTAAAAACAAAGCACCTGGGGCCTCATGTATCAATCTTGCGTACGTACAAAGACTTTGCGTACGCCAGCTTTCACGCTCACGGTCGGATGTACTAACAGTGAAATTAGCGTGAGAATGTGCGTTCCTCATCGCCAATTTCATGTCTGGCGTACGTACATTTCTCATAGTTTTTGTCCGTTGGCGACTCTTACAGGCAATGAAGTTAAGTTGCAAACATTACACAACGAATTGTTCTACAAGTCTATCGCACTACCACCTGTGGGAAGCATTGCTATTAATTTGCAATTTATAAAATAATTTACAGATATTGTCACACGAGCCTTATGGGAATATTCTATCAATTATGCAATTAAGTAAGAACATATAAAAACATATGCAAATTGATACAACCCTTAGTCTATGGCAATGGCAGCTTTGGCCTGATTAGAGGACATTGCTAATGGCAGAATCCGAAGAGAACGAGTTTTTAGGGACCACAATGATTTTCTGGCCCAGGATGATGACTGGCTTATCAGCCGTTTCAGATTTCCAAGGGCTATCCTCTTGGAGCTCTGTGCTGAGTTGGGTCCGAATCTAGAGAGAGAGACGGCGAGAAGCCACGCAATACCCGTTCCCTTGCAGGTGCTGACAACACTTGCTTTCCTGGCAACTGGTTCTTTCCAAAGGGAACTGGCAGACCGCTCAGGAATAAGCCAGTCGTCTTTGAGCCGCGCAATGCCAGCGGTATGGGTCGGGATCATCCGCATGTCTACCAGGTATATAACGTTCCCATATGATGCAGGTGACCAGCCAAACATTAAAACGCAATTTGCAGCGATAGCCGGTGTAGCAATGTTCAGGGAAGAAGGAGGCGGGAACCGGCGAACAATCAAAATATAATTTATTTAAATAAAACAAACAAACGAAAATACCACCAGCAGCCCCTCGCGGACGACTGCTGGCTACCGAAAATAAATATAACTAAAGTAAAATACAAAAACAAAACACAACTAAAATACAGGCCTGTTCCTCTCTCGATCATCAACGTCGTCGCTCCTCCTTTATGCTTCCGCTCCTCCGTGAGAGATGCGAGACCGGTGTGCTTCACAGGTGTTGCTCATTAGCAATCGCACCACCGGCCTCGCGCCGTTCTCTCACGTCCCTCGGCCGTCCTGTTCGCCACATACCCCCATCGCCCCTCACAGGCCGGGGGGTACCCACGAGGCTGTGCCTACTCCCCCCCCGGCGGCGGCGATCCCTGGGGAGTATGGACAGACAAACCGAGGGAAACGGAGACGGAAGCATGAGGAGCGACAGATCGAGAGAGGGGAGAGAGGAAAAAAAAAATTGGTCCGGTTCCCACAACGCGCTGCCATCTGGTCCCCCACCAGCTGGCGATCTCCTCCGCGGTGCCTGGCGGTGACGCTGGGTAGCCCTCGGTGGACGGCTCGACGCTCCTCCGCCGCCCGGTGGACGGCGACGGCTCCTCGGGTGCCTTGGGCAGACGGTAGGAGTCCCCCGCTCCCTGCTCCTCCCCTTCACTGGTGGACGGCAGCAGGCTCCGGCCCACGGCGAGCGGCGGCGACTCCTCCTCTCCCTCCCGGATGGCAGCCGCCCCTCCAATACCCAGGCGGCCGGCAGCGAGCTCGACCGTCCCACCGGCAACTCACTCCAGCGCCCCGCCTCGAGCGTCCTTGGCCGCGAGTCCCCCGCTCCCTGCTCCTCCCCTCGCTCGGCGGATGGCAGCAGGCTCCGGCCCACGGCGAGCGGCGGCGACTCGCGCACCATGCTCGATGGCACCGCGGATTCCCCACACCGGCGAGGACTCTCTGACAGCGCGTTCCTCCCTCTTCCCGGGTTTCGGCACCAGTGTAGCAATGTTCAGGGAAGAAGGAGGCGGGAACCGGCAAACAATCAAAATATAATTTATTTAAATAAAACAAACAAACGAAAATACCACCAGCAGCCCCTCGCGGACGACTGCTGGCTACCGAAAATAAATATAACTAAAGTAAAATACAAAAACAAAACACAACTAAAATACAGGCCTGTTCCTCTCTCGATCATCAACGTCGTCGCTCCTCCTTTATGCTTCCGCTCCTCCGTGAGAGATGCGAGACCGGTGTGCTTCACAGGTGTTGCTCATTAGCAATCGCACCACCGGCCTCGCGCCGTTCTCTCACGTCCCTCGGCCGTCCTGTTCGCCACAGCCGGTTTTCCTAATGTAATCGGAGCGATCGACTGCACATCGACACACACATTGCTATAAAGGCGCCATCTGAAGAACAATTTGCATATGTGAATCAGAAACATTTCCATTCAATAAATGTGCAGATAATATTGGTTACCTTCGTGGCAGTCCTGTAGTAAATCCGAGTCTCCCACAGCAGCAGATACTGCTCCAGAGAGTAAAGTGTCACCCATAATTGAGGCAACTCTCTGTTGTGGTGTAAGTTCATCGACCCCTTTACCACTGCCTGTTCTGCCCACACTTTGTCGGTGCGCAGCAGTTCTCCATTTAACGTCCACCTTTATATCAGACCATTTCTTTGTAAGGTCATTTACAGTGCGACTTTCAGATCCCACCGCATTGACGGCATCAGCCAATCTCTCCCACTCATATTTTTTCCTTTTGTTATTAATTCCGAAGGACAAAGTTCCAAATATTATTTTTTCTCGTTTATACCTCCGCTAGTAGCATTTTCTTACTCCTTTCTTTTGCCAAAGTGGACTCATTACCATATTTAAATGTATTTAATTAAGGGAGGAGACTGGGTGGGCCGTTGTGCTCGTGCATGTGCGCTCATTTTTACGTTAATTGGGATGTACAAAGAATATGCGTGGGATCCTTCGTACGCAGAGATTCATACATCTGGGTTTTTTTTCTGCGTACGCACATTTACAGCTTTGTCCGTACGCAATGTTTTAGTATGAATTCAACGCAAGTCTTTGTACATTGCCTTAGGTGTTGCATACTGTGCCCAGGGTAAGATTAACATTATTACAATGGATTCATATTTAACACAGAGACATGTTCTTTGCTATTACAGCGGAAACTATAAGATCAATTTAACAGCACAAGCACCTATTAACTATATTTCCATAATAGTATTATTATGTAAATCTTGATTGTGTTATATTTCACCAGCATTGCGAGTGTTTGCACAACTTGCATCATTAAGCCAGTAGGGGGCGACACGTGACTGTCTTCATGAGTGAACAATTGAACCATTAAATGAACAGATTAGTCCAAAAACAAGTTGCTGAAACTGATCTTTGATGCTCATATAAATTGCTCATTTGCCTCTGGACACAGAAGGATTGCATTGGCATTTGATTGAAATGTAACATCTATGCAAAATAATCCTTGAATCATTTCTAATTTAAGGCCATTCCCGTTTCGAATATGTGATTGGGTATTGTCAACAATAAGCATTAACATAAAAGCAAAAAAAAAAAGGTAAAGCATGTACTCACTATACTCCTAATTACAAGAAGAAGAAACTTCTCTTAAACTGTGTGTGGGACAGGCTGTGGAATGGGGTTTGGCAGAGGAAAGATTTTTTCTATCAAAAGATTGTTTTTTGCTTTAACCCCTGCAGCTGTATAAGTGTCTTTATTTGACACTTACACTATATGATGTGATGCGATGATCTCATGCGTAATACAGCGCAGTGATTGGATTGAACGAGCTCTTTCTCATGAATAAATGCAGAGTCGCTCAGAACCGACAGCCACTCACACCCTCCGAAAGCATGCTTCTACCTCACATTCGGCCAATCACACCCTCCGAAAGCACGCTTCTACCTCACATTCAGCCAATCACACGCTCCGAAAGCACGCTTCTGCCTCACATTCAGCCAATCACACGCTCCGAAAGCACACTTCTACCTCACATTCAGTCAGTCACTCGCTCCGAAAGCACGCTTCTACCTCACATTCAGCCAATCACACGCTCCGAAAGCACACTTCTACCTCACATTCAGTCAGTCACTCGCTCCGAAAGCACGCTTCTACCTCACATTCAGCCAATCACACGCTCCGAAAGCATGCTTCTACCTCACATTCGGCCAATCACACCCTCCGAAAGCACGCTTCTACCTCACATTCAGCCAATCACACGCTCCGAAAGCACGCTTCTGCCTCACATTCAGCCAATCACACGCTCCGAAAGCACACTTCTACCTCACATTCAGTCAGTCACTCGCTCCGAAAGCACGCTTCTACCTCACATTCAGCCAATCACACGCTCCGAAAGCAAACTTCTACCTCACATTCAGCAAATCACACCCTCTGAAAGCACGCTTCTACCTCACATTCAGCCAATCACACACTCTGAAAGCACGCTTCTACCTCACATTCAGTCAATCACACGCTCAGAAAGCACGCTTCTAAATCACATTCAGCCAATCACACGCCCCGAAAGCACGCTTCTACCTCACATTCAGCCAATCACACGCTCCGAAATCACGCTTCTACCTCAAATTCAGCCAATCAGACGCTACGGAAGCACGCTTCTACCTCACACTCAGCCAATCACACGCTCCGAAAGCACGCTTCTACCTCACATTCAGCCAATCACACGCTCTGAAAGCACACTTCTACCTCACATTCAGCCAATCACACGCTCCGAAAGCACGCTTCTACCTCACATTCAGCCAATCACACGCTCCGAAATCACGCTTCTACCTCAAATTCAGCCAATCACACGCTCCGAAAGCACGCTTCTACCTCACATTCAGCCAATCATACGCTCCGAAAGCACGCTTCTACCTCACATTCAGCCAATCAAATGCTCCGAAAGCACAATTGTACCTCACATTCAGCCAATCACACGCTCCGAAAGCACGCTTCTACCTCGCATTCAGCCAATCACACGCTCCGAAAGCACAATTGTACGTCACATTCAGCCAATCACACGCTACGAAAGCATGCATCTACCTCACATTCAGCCAATCACACGCTCAGAAAGCACGCTTCTACCTCACATTCAGCCAATCACACGCTCAGAAAGCACGCTTCTACCTCACATTCAGCCAATCACACGCTCCGAAAGCACGCTTCTCCCTCACATTCAGCCAATCACACGCTAAGAAAGCACGCTTCTACCTCACATTTAGCCAATCACACGCTCCGAAAGCACGCTTCTACCTCACATTTAGCCAATCACACGCTACGAAAGCACGCTTCTACCTCACATTCAGCCAATCACACGCTCTGAAAGCACGCTTCTACCTCACATTCAGCCAATCACATGCTCCGAAAGCAAAATTGTACCTCACATTCAGCCAATCACACAATCCGAAAGCACGATTCTACCTCACATTCAGCCAATCACATGCTCCGAATGCACAATTGTACCTCACATTCAGCCAATCACACGCTACGAAAGCATGCATCTACCTCACATTCAGCCAATCACACGCTCAGAAAGCACGCTTCTACCTCACATTCAGCCAATCACACGCTCAGAAAGCACTCTTCTACCTCACATTCAGTCAATCACACGCTCAGAAAGCATGCTTCTACCTCACATTCAGCCAATCACACAATCCGAAAGCACGCTTCTACCTCGCATTCAGCCAATCACATGCTCCGAAAGCACAATTGTACCTCACATTCAGCCAATCACACGCTACGAAAGCATGCATCTACCTCACATTCAGCCAATCACATGCTCAGAAAGCACGCTTCTACCTCACATTCAGCCAATCACACGCTCAGAAAGCACGCTTCTACCTCACATTCAGCCAATCAAACGCTCCGAAAGCATGCTTCTCTCACATCCAGCCAATCACACGCTCAGAAGGCCCGCTTCTACCTCACATTCAGCCAATCACACACTCCGAAAGCACGCTTCTACCTCACATTCAGCCAATCACATGCTCCGAATGCACAATTGTACCTCACATTCAGCCAATCACACGCTACGAAAGCATGCATCTACCTCACATTCAGCCAATCACACGCTCAGAAAGCACGCTTCTACCTCACATTCAGTCAATCACACGCTCAGAAAGCATGCTTCTACCTCACATTCAGCCAATCACACAATCCGAAAGCACGCTTCTACCTCGCATTCAGCCAATCACATGCTCCGAAAGCACAATTGTACCTCACATTCAGCCAATCACACGCTCCGAAAGCATGCATCTACCTCACATTCAGCCAATCACATGCTCAGAAAGCACGCTTCTACCTCACATTCAGCCAATCACACGCTCAGAAAGCACGCTTCTACCTCACATTCAGCCAATCACACGCTCCGAAAGCATGCTTCTCTCTCACATCCAGCCAATCACACGCTCAGAAAGCCCGCTTCTACCTCACATTCAGCCAATCACACACTCCGAAAGCACGCTTCTACCTCACATTCAGCCAATCACACGCTCCGAAGGCACGCTTCTACCTCACATTCAGCCAATCACACGCTCCGAAAGCACGCTTCTACCTCACATTCAGCCAATCACACGCTCCGAAAGCACGCTTCTACCTCACATTCAGCCAATCACACGCTCTGAAAGCACGCTTCTACCTCATATTCAGTCAATCACACGCTCCGAAAGCACAATTGTACCTCACATTCAGCCAATCACACACTCCGAAAGCACGCTTCTACCTCACATTCAGCCAATCACATGCTAAAAAAGCACGCTTCTACCTTGCATTCAGCCAACCACACGCTCCGAAAGCACAATTGTACCTCACATTCAGCCAATCACACGCTCCGAAAGCATTCATCTACCTCACATTCAGCCAATCACACGCTCAGAAAGCATGCTTCTCCCTCACATTCAGCCAATCACACGCTAAGAAAGCACGCTTCTACCTCACATTCAGCCAATCACACGCTCCGAAAGCACGCTTCTACCTCACATTCAGCCAATCACATGCTCCGAAAGCAAAATTATACCTCACATTCAGCCAATCACACAATCCGAAAGCACGCTTCTACCTCGCATTCAGCCAATCACACGCTCCGAAAGCACAATTGTACCTCACATTCAGCCAATCACACGCTACGAAAGCATGCATCTACCTCACATTCAGCCAATCACACGCTCAGAAAGCACGCTTCTACCTCACATTCAGCCAATCACACGCTCAGAAAGCACGCTTCTACCTCACATTCAGCCAATCACACGCTCCGAAAGCATGCTTCTCCCTCACATTCAGCCAATCACACGCTAAGAAAGCACGCTTCTACCTCACATTTAGCCAATCACACGCTCCGAAAGCACGCTTCTACCTCACATTTAGCCAATCACACGCTACGAAAGCACGCTTCTACCTCACATTCAGCCAATCACACGCTCTGAAAGCACACTTCTACCTCACATTCAGCCAATCACATGCTCCGAAAGCAAAATTGTACCTCACATTCAGCCAATCACACAATCCGAAAGCACGATTCTACCTCGCATTCAGCCAATCACATGCTCCGAATGCACAATTGTACCTCACATTCAGCCAATCACACGCTACGAAAGCATGCATCTACCTCACATTCAGCCAATCACACACTCCGAAAGCACGCTTCTACCTCATATTCTGCCAATCACACGCTCCGAAGGCACGCTTCTACCTCACATTCAGCCAATCACACGCTCCGAAAGCACGCTTCTACCTCACATTCAGCCAATCACACGCTCCGAAAGCACGCTTCTACCTCACATTCAGCCAATCACACGCTCTGAAAGCACGCTTCTACCTCATATTCAGTCAATCACACGCTCCGAAAGCACAATTGTACCTCACATTCAGCCAATCACACACTCCGAAAGCACGCTTCTACCTCACATTCAGCCAATCACATGCTAAAAAAGCACGCTTCTACCTTGCATTCAGCCAACCACACGCTCCGAAAACACAATTGTACCTCACATTCAGCCAATCACACGCTCCGAAAGCATTCATCTACCTCACATTCAGCCAATCACACGCTCAGAAAGCATGCTTCTCCCTCACATTCAGCCAATCACACGCTAAGAAAGCACGCTTCTACCTCACATTCAGCCAATCACACGCTCAGAAAGCATGCTTCTACCTCACATTCAGCCAATCACACAATCCGAAAGCACGCTTCTACCTCGCATTCAGCCAATCACATGCTCCGAAAGCACAATTGTACCTCACATTCAGCCAATCACACGCTACGAAAGCATGCATCTACCTCAAATTCAGCCAATCACATGCTCAGAAAGCACGCTTCTACCTCACATTCAGCCAATCACACGCTCAGAAAGCACGCTTCTACCTCACATTCAGCCAATCACACGCTCCGAAAGCATGCTTCTCTCTCACATCCAGCCAATCACACGCTCAGAAGGCCCGCTTCTACCTCACATTCAGCCAATCACACACTCCGAAAGCACGCTTCTACCTCACATTCAGCCAATCACATGCTCCGAATGCACAATTGTACCTCACATTCAGCCAATCACACGCTATGAAAGCATGCATCTACCTCACATTCAGCCAATCACACGCTCAGAAAGCACGCTTCTACCTCACATTCAGTCAATCACACGCTCAGAAAGCATGCTTCTACCTCACATTCAGCCAATCACACAATCCGAAAGCACGCTTCTACCTCGCATTCAGCCAATCACATGCTCCGAAAGCACAATTGTACCTCACATTCAGCCAATCACACGCTACGAAAGCATGCATCTACCTCACATTCAGCCAATCACATGCTCAGAAAGCACGCTTCTACCTCACATTCAGCCAATCACACGCTCAGAAAGCACGCTTCTACCTCACATTCAGCCAATCACACGCTCCGAAAGCATGCTTCTCTCTCACATCCAGCCAATCACACGCTCAGAAAGCCCGCTTCTACCTCACATTCAGCCAATCACACACTCCGAAAGCACGCTTCTACCTCACATTCAGCCAATCACACGCTCCGAAGGCACGCTTCTACCTCACATTCAGCCAATCACACGCTCCGAAAGCACTACCTCACATTCCGCCAATCACACGCTCCGAAAGCACGCTTCTACCTCACATTCAGCCAATCACACGCTCTGAAAGCATGCTTCTACCTCATATTCAGTCAATCACACGCTCCGAAAGCACAATTGTACCTCACATTCAGCCAATCACACACTCCGAAAGCACGCTTCTACCTCACATTCAGCCAATCACATGCTAAAAAAGCACGCTTCTACCTTGCATTCAGCCAACCACACGCTCCGAAAGCACAATTGTACCTCACATTCAGCCAATCACACGCTCCGAAAGCATTCATCTACCTCACATTCAGCCAATCACACGCTCAGAAAGCATGCTTCTCCCTCACATTCACCCAATCACACGCTAAGAAAGCACGCTTCTACCTCACATTCAGCCAATCACACGCTCCGAAAGCACGCTTCTACCTCACATTCAGCCAATCACGCTTCTACCTCACATTTAGCCAATCACACGCTACGAAAGCACGCTTCTACCTCACATTCCGCCAATCACACGCTCTGAAAGCACGCTTCTACCTCACATTCAGCCAATCACATGCTCCGAAAGCAAAATTGTACCTCACATTCAGCCAATCACACAATCCGAAAGCACGCTTCTACCTCGCATTCAGCCAATCACATAATCCGAAAGCACAATTGTACCTCACATTCAGCCAATCACACGCTACGAAAGCATGCATCTACCTCACATTCAGCCAATCACACGCTCAGAAAGCACGCTTCTACCTCACATTCAGCCAATCACACGCTCAGAAAGCACTCTTCTACCTCACATTCAGCCAATCACACGCTCAGAAAGCACGCTTCTACCTCACATTCAGCCAATCACACGCTCCGAAAGCACGCTTCTACCTCACATTCAGCCAATCACACAATCCGAAAGCACGCTTCTACCTCGCATTCAGCCAATCACATGCTCCGAAAGCACAATTGTACCTCACATTCAGCCAATCACACGCTACGAAATCATGCATCTACCTCACATTCAGCCAATCACACGCTCAGAAAGCCCGCTTCTACCTCACATTCAGCCAACCACACGCTCAGAAAGCACGCTTCTACCTCACATTCAGCCAATCACACAATCCGAAAGCACGCTTCTACCTCGCATTCAGCCAATCACATGCTCCGAAAGCACAATTGTACCTCACATTCAGCCAATCACACGCTACGAAATCATGCATCTACCTCACATTCAGCCAATCACACGCTACGAAATCATGCATCTACCTCACATTCAGCCAATCACACGCTCAGAAAGCCCGCTTCTACCTCACATTCAGCCAACCACACGCTCAGAAAGCACGCTTCTACCTCACATTCAGCCAATCACACGCTCAGAAAGCACGCTTCTACCTCACATTCAGCCAATCACACGCTCAGAAAGCACGCTTCTACCTCACATTCAGCCAATCACATGCTCAGAAAGCACGCTTCTACCTCACATTCAGCCAATCACACGCTCCGAAAGCATGCTTCTCCCTCACATTCAGCCAATCACACGCTCAGAAAGCCCGCTTCTACCTCACATTCAGCCAATCACACGCTCCAAAGGCACGCTTCTACCTCACATTCAGCCATTCACACGCTCCGAAAGCACGCTTCTACCTCACATTCAGCCAATCATACGCTCCGAAAGCACGCTTCTACCTCACATTCAGCCAATCACACGCTCCGAAAGCATGCTTCTCCCTCACATTCAGCCAATCACACGCTCAGAAAGCCCGCTTCTACCTCACATTCAGCCAATCACACGCTCCAAAGCCACGCTTCTACCTCACATTCAGCCATGCACACGCTCCGAAAGCACGCTTCTACCTCACATTCAGCCATGCACACGCTCCGAAAGCACGCTTCTACCTCACATTCAGCCAATCATACGCTCCGAAAGCACGCTTCTACCTCACATTCAGCCAATCACACGCTCCGAAAGCACAATTGTACCTCATATTCAGCCAATCACACACTCCGAAAGCACGCTTCTACCTCACATTTAGCCAATCACATGCTAAGAAAGCACGCTTCTACCTTGCATTCAGCCAACCACACGCTCCGAAAGCACAATTGTACCTCACATTCAGCCAATCACACGCTCCGAAAGCATGCATCTACCTCACATTCAGCCAATCACACGCTCAGAAAGCATGCTTCTACCTCACATTCAGCCAATTACACTCTCAGAAAGCACACTTCTACCTCACATTCAGCCAATCACACTCTCAGAAAGCACGCTTCTACCTCACATTCAGCCAATCACACGCTCAGAAAGCATGCTTCTACCTCACATTCAGCTAATCACACGCTCCGAAAGCATGCTTCTCCCTCACATTCAGCCAATCACACGCTCAGAAAGCACGCTTCTACCTCACATTCAGCCAATCACACGCTCAGAAAGCACGCTTCTACCTCACATTCAGCCAATCACACGCTCAGAAAGCACGCTTCTACCTCACATTCAGCCAATCACACGCTCCGAAAGCACGCTTCTACCTCACCTAAAAACCTCAGTGATCTACTGATGAACCCCCAATTCAAGCTGGAGAAACTACAGTTAGTATCATTATACTGTACAGCAATTACAGTGTGACTGAAGTTTATTTATTTGAAGACAGCAGGGCTAATGTTTCATTGTTAACAGCAGTGTACTTTTTTATATTATCTCTAACATTTTATGCACAGAATATCTTTATTGTTATTTTTATTGTATATTAAGTTAGTTATGTGTGTGTCTGTTCCTAATGCACAAATATACAATATATTGCCTGTGTTCTGTGGATGAAGTTTCTTCTCCTCTACAGACTGACTAAACACTTTTACCAGTTAACAGCATTTGTGTCTTTCACTCACTCTGGTCTAGATAGTCTAATGCATATTTTTTTAGCAATTATAATATTCTCTTTCACCACATTTACATTTGCATGTAAATAAAATGATACATATAAAGAACAATTGTTTTTGTTTGAAAAGTTCACTTGTCAGTTGTATTATTGAAGCTACACCCAAAAATGTAAATGACCATTTACTCACCCTCATGTTATTCCAAACACGTATGACTTTCTTCTGTGGAAACACTAGGGAAGATATTTTGAGAAATACTTCAGTGTCAGTTGCCAACAAATAAGCTTTTCGAAACTCTGAATAAATTGAACCAATTGATTCACAAAATGATTCACTGTTTCGAAGTGCTCGAAACACCTCACACTGGCGACACCTGCTGGTCAACATGGTGTAAATGCAACGAAAACGTCTCCAGTTACCTAACATAACCTTCCCTGAGAGGGAGCGAGGTATTCCATGCTTACGTAGACAGAACGCAGTGTTCAGGACCTCAGACCAGCTCTTTGTCTGTTATGGTGGGAAGCTGAAAGGAAAGGCTCTCTCCAAGCAAAGCTTGTCTCACTGGATAGTGGATGCCATTGCTTTGGCATACCAGCATCAAGGTCGACCGTGCCCCCTTGGTGTGAAGGCACACTCCACCCGGAGTGTGGCTTCCTCTTGGGCTTTAGCGCATGGCGCCTCGCTAACAGACAAGCACCTTGGTTATCTGGGCCTCTCTGTCAAATCCAGCCTCAGAAATCTGGGGGTTGTGTTTGACCAGGCCATGTCTTTGGAGACACAATCTAAACAGCTCGTCCGAAATTGCTTTTATCATCTTAGGAACATCTCTAAAATGTGCAAAATGTTGTCAAAGAAGGATCTGGAAATGATAATTCATGCTTTCATATCCACAAGACTTGACTACTGCAATTCTGTTTTTATCTGTATGAATAAGTCTGCTTTGAGCAAATTGTTCAAAATTCTGCTGCTAGACTTTTAACAGGTGCCCCTCGAAGGTCTCAAATCACACCAGTCTTCTTAGATCTCCATTGGCTCCCTGTAAAATTCAGGATTGATTTTAAGATTTTAGTGCTGACTTTCAGAGCCTTAAATGGTCAGGCCCCACATTACATCCTGGACCTTTTGAAGCCGTATTCCTCTGACCGCACTCTCCGGTCCTCTGGCCAGAACTTGCTTACAGTCCCTAGGACTCGTTTTAAGACCCGAGGGGATATGTCATTTCAGTCTGTTGCTCCCAAACTGTGGAACGCACTACCCCTGTCCATACATCTGGCAGACACTGTTGTCTCCTTTAAAAAGGCTGTGAAAACATGTTTATTTAGGAAGGCTTTTGGTTGATGGGTTTTCAATAGTGTCACTTTAATTTTACATATGCACATACATTTTATATTGTTTGTTTTAATTATCCTTTTGTGCAGCACTTTGTGATTTTATCTGTGAAAAGTGCTTTATAAAAAAAACTTTACTTACTTACGACAGGGATCTCAGACTCACGCAGGGCACTGGAAGACAGCCGAGTGGCGTGATTAGACTGAGAACCCCATTTCGCCGCTGTACCGCGGGAATTGCCTGAGTTCAGTCTCGGCTCCTCAGCTAAGAAACATATCGGCATGTTGCAGGCATTCTCCTTTTATACCCACGAGGTGGGGCGGAGTTATGCTATGCAAACTCCGCAGACCCATGGCATTTCCGACGTCGTAAGTTGCACTTTATATGTTTATATGTAGCTTGCATTTCACTGACAGGGTCACATATAACTGATGCATTCATGTTTATGTTGAATTTTACTTTTAAGCTAATTTGACTAAAATTACATATTTAGTACATTAGTAAAAAATAACTAAGTACAGCATGTGTGTTTATGGGTATATTTGACCATTCTTCTAGAAGCGCATTTGTAAGGTCAGGCACCGAGTTGGACGAGAAGGCCTGGCTCACAGTCTCTAATTCATCCCAAAGCTGTTCTATCGGGTTGAGGTCAGGACTCTACGTTAGGGATGTGCATCTCCATAGCTGAGGCCGATGCGATATACATCTCGATGCATAGCCAACGATACGATACATTAAAGATACATATAAGCAGCTACCGATGCGATGCAATACGATTCACTACTATTACGATGCGGTGCGATCCGATTTCGATTCGATGCGATTCAATGCAATACGATGCAATGGAGAAAAATATGATGCTATGCAATTATAAATTGTAGCTATAGATACTAGTTAACTTTTATTTATTTTGCTCAGACATACAGCAAATCATAAAAGTAGCTTACGTGCCATCTGACTTTTAACACATGGCTCTTTCACAAACAAAAGATTTGGTTTTCACAAAACCAAAAGATTAGGCTAAATAAAAACAGACATTCTTTTCCTGTACTGTCTCCAGTAACATTTTTAACAGCTCACACATTTAACAGTGAAACAATCTAAGGATGCTCAGGGATAAACAATAAAGGAATGTTCCGTAACTTGCCAGCAGGCTAATGTGATTTCAGCAGGCTAACAGTGACCAGAAAGCAGGTGCTGTTTTAACATAAACAATAATAAAAAATAAAATAAAAAGTTTCACAAACAGGTCTTTCATGACTGTATTCAAATGTAAAATATATATATATATATATATATATATATATATATGAAAAACTATTATTTGCAGTCACAGGCTTCTGTAAACCAGATTTACTTAAATGTCCTACTTTTAGGTTTAAAGGTAGGTGACTCTCAGGACACGCCTCGCACTACGTAGTGTTGTGATACGTCATATTCATGTAGCAGCTGCAGCAGTACTGATGAGAGAATGCGCTTGAGCAACAGTTCAGAAAGGAGAAATCAATCTAGTATAACTGGACGGGCGAATGAGGCGAAATCGTGTCTATCGCGTCGCAGGACCACCAGACCCGCATCAACGCGTCTTTACATTGACTTAACATGGAAATCACCTGCTACAGACGCTCTATCCGCGTTCGGTGTGAACACAGCAGTTACATAATAAAATATTGGTCACAAATGATTGGTCACTTTCTAAATAGTAAAAGTATAACGCATCTACTAATAATTATATATGAATAAATAGTTTTACCAATGCAGATATGTTGGAAACAATGCATCGCGATACAAATGCCAACTTGTATCCAATGCACACTTATTTAAATCGATGCATCGTAAGCTTTTATGCCGATGCACCGATGCAAATCGGTGAATCTTACCATCCCTACTCTACGCAGGCCAGTTCCTCCACACCAAACTCCTCATCCATGTTTTTATAGACCTGCTTTGTGCACTGGTGCGCAGTCATGGTGGAAAAGGAACATCCCCAAACTGTTCCCACAAAGTTGGGAGCATGAAATTGTCCAAAATATCTTGGTATGCTGAAGCATTAAGTTTATTTCACTGGAACTAAGGGGCCAACCCCTGAAAAACAACCCCACACCATAATCCCCCCTCCACCAAACTTTACACTTGTTACAATGCAGTCAGGAAAGTACCGTTCTACTGGCAACCGCCAAACTCAGACTCGTCCATCGGACTGCCAGACAAAGACGAGTGATTCGTCACTCCAGAGAACACGTCTCCACTGCTCTAGAGTCCAGGGACGGCTGCTTTACCACTGCATCCAATGCTTTGCATTGCACTTGGTGATGTAAGGCTTGGATGCAGCTGCTCAGCCATGGAAACCCATTCTATGAAGCTCCACGCACAGTTCTTGAGCTAATCTAAAGGCCACACAAAGTTTGGAGGTCCATAGCTGTTGACTTCTGCGCTCTGTGAGCTTTAGCATCCGCTGACCCGCTCTGGGAGTTTATGTGGCCTACCACTTCGTGGCTGAGTTGCTGTTCCCAATTGCTTCTACTTTGTTATAATACCACTAACAGTCCACAGTGGAATATTTAGTAGAGAGGAAATATCATGAATTGACTTATTGCACAGGTGGCAACCTATCATGGTACTACACTTGTTCACTGAGCTCCTGAGAGCGACCTGTTCTTTCACAGATGTGTGTAGAAGCGTCTGCATGCCTAGTGCTTGATTTTATACAACTGTGGCCCTGTAAGTGATTGGAACTCCTGAATTCAATGATTTGGAGGGGTGTCCCAGTACTTTTGGCAATAAAGTGTATACTTACTGTATGTGGATATATGCTGAACACAATTATATACGCAACACTTTTGTTTTTGCCCCCATTTTTCATGAGCTGAAAGATTTAAGACTTTTTCTATGTACACAAAAGGCCTATTTCTCTCAATTATTGTCCACAAATCTGTCTAAATCAGTGTTAGTGAGCACTCCTCCTTTGCCGAGATAGTCCATCCACCTCACAGGTGTGGCATATCAAGATGCTGATTAGACAGCATGATTATTGCACAGGTGTGCTTTAGGCTGGCCACAATAAACGGTCACTCTAAAATGAGCAGTTTTATCACACAGCACAATGCCACAGATGTCGCAAGTTTTGAGGGAGCGTGCAATTGGCATGCTGACAGCAGGAATGTCCCCCAGAGCTATTGAATTGGATGTTCACTTATCTACAATAAGCCGTCTCCAAAGGCGTTTCAGAGAATTTGGCAGTACATTAGCCTGGATACAAGCGCTTGGGTTGAATTGTTTACAACAAAGAATGGCTGTTGTAGATGTGTAGATTCAGCCATCACGTCTGATATAGAAGATATAGACAACGCATTCATTTTAAAAGAGGAACAAAAAAACGCAATCAAGGCATTTGCTGATCGGAAAGATGTTTTTGCCATTCCTTCCTACGGGATTCGGCAAAAGTTTAATTAATCAGCTGGCCGTGATGATCGCTAAGAAGATGGGGCACAATGAAAACCCTGTGGTCATTGTGTTTCTCCTTTGGTCGCACTCATGGAGGACCAAGTGAAAGAAGCAACCCAAGTGGGCATCATGGCGATGCAACTCGGCGTGCACGACGAGGTGGACACAACCAGCGGCCGTTGCCAGCTCCTTTTCGGAAGCCCGGAATGTTGTCCGTTGCTCTGATTGGTTGTAGGTCTATCCAATCCAATCTTTCCTGGTTGGGTTGAAACACGCTCCATAATCACAGCCCAATGCAGCAGTATCAGACTCATATTCTGACTAGAATCTGAGTATGATGACGTCAGGCTAGTAGTACATCCAACCGGCCTCACAACCGCAGACCACGTGTAACCACACCAGCCCAGGACCTCCACTTCCAGCATCTTCATCTCCAAGATCGTCTGAGACCATCCACCCGGACAGCTGCTGCAACAATCGGTTTGTTAAACCAAAGAATTTACAGAAACCATCTCAGGGAAGCTCATCTGCATGGTCGTCATCCTCATCCGGGTCTCGAGCAAACTGAAGTTCATCGTCGTAACCGACTTGAGTGGGCCTTTTATTGATGGCATTTTGAATACACAGAGATACCGTGAGGAGATTTTGAGGCCCATTGCTGTGCCATTCATCCACAACCATCACCTCATGTTGCAGAATGATAATGCACAGCCCCATGTTGCAAGGATCTGTACACAATTCCTGGAAGCTGAAAACATCTCAGTTCTTGCATGGCCAGTATACTCGCCGGACATGTCACCCATTGAGCATTTACATTTATTCATTTAGCAGACGCTTTTATCCAAAGCGACTTACAAATGAGAACAATAGAAGCAGTATTACTAACTAACAGTAGGACAACAATATGCAAGTGCTATGACCCTTCTCAGTTTAATCTAACACAGTACATGTAACATTTTTTTAAATAAATAGAATAGAAGATAAAGTGTTAGTATTACTGGACCAAGTGCTGCCGAAAAAGATGCGTCTTCAGCCGTTTCTTGCAAATCGCTATGGACTCAGCAGCTCTGGTTGAGTAAGGCAGATCATTCCACCAGGGGATGTCATGGTAAAGGTCCAAGAAAGAGATTTTGTGACTCTTTGAGATGGCACCACAAGACAATGTTCGCTTGCAGAGTTCAAGTTCCTGGATGGTAAGTCTGAAGTAATGAGTTTAGGTAAAAGGGAGCAGAGCCAGTGGTTGTTCTTTGGGCAAACGTCAGTGACTTGAATTTGATGCGAGTGGCAACCTGAACCAGTGCAATTTTGTGAGGAGAGGAGTGACGTGTGCTCTCTTCAGCTCGAGCATGTTTGGGATGCTCTGGATCGGCGTATACGACAGTGTGTTCTAGGTCCTGCCAATATCCAGCAACTTTGCACAGCCATTAAAGAGGAGTGGACCAACATTCCTCAGGCCACAATCAACAACCTGATCAACTCTATGCGAAGGAGATGTGTTGCACTGCGTTAGACAAATGGTGGTCACACCAGATACTGACTGGTTTTCTCATCTTCTTCAAGAGTCATCCTGCTGAGGCCTTCGCTTCCCATAGCCCTCTGGAGGAGCTATCTATCTCTGGTTAGAGACTGTGGTCAGGTTCATTTTAAAAAAAAAACACAGGTTGTTGGCTTCAACTGATAAAGTATGACAGCCTCCTGGTACAGGGGTTGACACTGGTCCCCTTGAAAGTAGCAGGCTACGTCCCAATGGGTGAGGCTAGGGCTGTACTCCTTGAAAGGAACCCCCCTCTGAGTCAGACTGTGGTGTCCAGGCCTTGAGCTGGCTCTGGGGCAAGTCCTTCGTGTAAAACCACAAAGGTGCTTCGTCATTAACCATGAAGCTCGGGCAGTAGCTGTGGGGTGTAGTGCTACTGACAGCCTGACGTGTACCAGAAGGGGGATTTAACTCAGTTATATGCTTGTAGCACAGGCATGATTGGCAAACATCCCCACAGCATGGGTAGTTCATTCCCCATTGTGTCTCAGGACACAGTGTGAGTTTCCTTTCGAAAAGAAAACATCTCGGGTTACGACTGTAACTCTTGTTCCCTGAAAACAGGGAATGAGACACTGTGTCTCATCGCCATGCCTCCGGGCCGCTCAGTCCCTTCAGACAAAGAAGAGGATGACTTGCTCTATATAGGCATCCCTCTTTTACTTCCTGCTCGCACTAGCGGTCACTCTGAGGCGTTCCCCAAAGAGTCATTGACACAATGTCTCGTTCCCTGTTTTCAGGTAACAAGGGTTACAGTTGTAACCCGAGACGTTTTTTATGTAGTTTCAAGAAATGGAGCTATAGTTTCAGAAATTGTGTTCTAAGCAATTTGAAAAAAACTATAATAGATCTCAAGACCCATATGGCTCATAACCTGTTTATCAAAAGATTAGGACTTGAAGTTGATGTTGTCGTGGGTAACTTTGCTGGAAAAGAGTTGGTTACAAAAAGCTTTGAAGAGCAAACAGTGCAGAACTTTGTTTTGAATTTTAAAAATGTATTTCAAAAATACAAGTGGTTACCATGGTTTTATTTGTAGAACATGTTTTGTAAGAGGTGTTTAGGTTTATTTTCCTTTTAGCCAGGAAAGATTTCTTAACAGAAATGGAACATTGATATTTGTTTCATGTTATGTTATCTAACGTTTCCCACACTAATTCTAGATATGTGCTATGGTACAGTTAAAGATGCCTGTAAATCTTACGCAATGTCACCCCTGGGGTCTTCTGACCATAGCTGTGTCTTTCTGGCGATCTATCAATCAGCCCTGAAGAGAGGCAAAGTTGAGTGTAAAGAGGTCTCTGTATGGACAGATGGCGCTAATAAAGAATTGAATGGCTGCTTTCATAGTACCAATTGGGATGTCTTTAAGGACTCATGCACTGATCTAGACATTAACTTTCACTGTGACAAGCTACATTAGATTTTGTCAGCAAATGATTATTCCCACAAAGACAATTACATTATACCCCGATAATAAACCCTGGGTGAGTAGATCACTTAAGCACATTCTTAATAATAAAAAAAAAATAGCTTTTCAACAGAATGATATACATTAAAAAAAAGAGACTCAAAGGTTGGTGAAGAATGAAATAAAATTGGCCAAAAGCCAGTTTAAGGACAAGTTGGAAGACCAGCTGAAGAATGGCAATGCTTACTGTGCTTGGAGAGGGATTAAGGCCATGGTGGGAATGAGTGATAAGAAAAAAGGGGTAGCTACATCTGACAAACCTGACTCTGATTTGGTGAAGGAATCAGTTTTATTAAAGATTTGACTCCCATGAATTTAATGATGATCTTTCTGAATTCAGAATTGAGTCTGAGGGAAGTCAGATTATGATTGATGAGACAGAGGTCTGGAAGACTCTTGAGCAGATGAGCACAAGGAAGAGCCAGGGGCCTGACTGCATCAGCAGCCGATTGCTTAAAAATTGTCCCAGGGATATTGAAAGAATCACTAGTGGTTCCAGTGGTAAGAGTCCCCTCTCCAAAGGTGCTGAGTGACTATCGTCCCGTGGCTCTGCCCTCTCTGGTGATGAAGGGTTTTGAGCGTATTGTAAGGAGGAGTTTACTTTGCATGACTCAGAGCATGATTGATCCATCACAATTTGCATATACCAAGTAAGGGGGTTGAGGATGCCACAGCAACACTGCTGGACTTTGTTACTGGACATTTAGAGGGCAAGAAGACACACGCACGCTTGTGTTTTGTTGATTTTTCATTAGCGTTCAACTGTATACAGCCCCATATTCTTGCTCACAGACTATTGCAATTTCCTGATATTGACTTTGGTACAATATGCTGGCTGGTTTATTTCCTAAGTATGAGGTCACAGATGACCCGGGTAAATAACACTGTATCTAAGGCCCTCATTTGTTCATCAGGGTCACCTCAAGGGTGTGTTCTGTCACCACTTTTATTTGAGCTCTACACCAATGACTGTCAGAGTATATTTGAATCAAGGCATAAATCACATTTTATTTTAGTTTTATCAGAATTTATTTTTGAAATGTGTTCATTTCTTATTTATTTGAACTAAAATATATTTATACCAATTTAATTCATTTTAATGTTGTATTTAAACAAAATGTTATTTTAATTTGTATTATAATAAAACATTCAGTATTTAATCTCATTTTTACTTTTTTGTACAATTTCACACTTTTTCTATTAACCTTCACCCAGACTCCTGTTTGAAAGTCGTATCAGTCTTCTTTTAAATGACTAAAAGAGACCGTAAGAGATTCTCTTCAATTTCTTTCCAAATTGAGTTATTCATTCAATGTCTTTGACTTAAGATTACTGAGAACGGTCAAGCTGCTGCATCAGTTATCAAGGAACTCATGAGGTTTATTCAGAGATATAAAACACTGAGATGTACTGTACTTACAAAAACTAGACTTGAAAACAAATATTTACAATATCATATTTACTGCCTTTCAACATATTAATGCCCAGAAATATTGAATATCTAGCGTCTCGTGTCAGTCTGAGCTTGTGTGAAGGACAGACCCAGCGGCGGCTGATGATCTTCCTCTCTCTGTTCTCGATCACTGCTGTACATGGTGCCGTCACACACACTCTCACACACACACACACACACACACACACACACACACACACGTCTCAGCTGAGCATGGTGAGGTGCTGGCGGTGGATGTGGTCCTGTTCCAGTTCCTCGTGACTGGGATGCCAGAGCCGGGTCAGGATCCGCTCCATGTTGAGCGCGTACATGCTGTGAGACGGCATCACCCTGCGCTGGACCTGCACACACACACACTCACAATATCACTAACTACAGTAACTGTAGTCTACAGTCTACAGTCTGAAACTCAAATCATCACAGAAACTGTCTGTGAGAACAACAGCAGGAAACCTGAGCAAAGTCTCGGTCACTGAAGGTCAGCTGAACGTTTGCAGAAATACACTGTCATCTTCATTTATACAGCGCTTTTAACAATATAGAGTGTTTCAAAGCAGCTTTACAGTGATAACAGGAAATTAAAGTAACATTGTTTCGGCTTTACAGCAGATTTAGAATAAAGTTATTGTCCAGATAAAGTTAGTTTTGATTGATTCACTTCCGTTGTAAAGATCATTAGTTATTAACTTAGGCGCCGCTAACACGACACCGCTCTAAACTGAAGACAGAAACCTTTCAAAATCAACACTTCCTGGGAAATCGACTCAAAATATCAGTAATAAACTAAGTTTCTGTAATCGGGCTCTTTGTCCCTCATCATAAATGAGTGTGTCTCAGAGCGTCAGAGAAACACAGTAAACGCTGTCATGTTCTCTAGCGTGCGGATGCTGGTGTTCGGGAACACACTCGTGTGAGATTCCAAAATGCACATATAAGCAGTTGTCTGGAAACACAGCTAGTGACACGTTCAGTCCCTGGCTTACAGTAGCGTAGTTGACCTGTGACACAGAGGCACAGTATGATTAAAGCACACGGACCACAGAATGAGTTATTGTTGTGTGTTCAGTCGCACCTGTAGGGCTTCCAGCAGGTCGTATCCGCTGATGGGCGGCAGTGGAGGCGGGACACGGTCTCCTGAACACGCCAGCAGGAGAGCGGCCTGTTGCTCCGCATCATCAGGAGACACCTGAGGAGGAGGCCCGGCAGGAAGTGATGCGCTCGGGGGAGGCCTGCCACACACACACACACAACGTTTACGTCACAAACTGCAAGTCAACAGTGCTGAATTTTGTCGAGAGTAACTCATTACAAGTAACTCAAGTTATGTAGTCAATTACTTTTTCTAATAACTAGTAAAATAACACATTACTTTTTAAATGTACAACAAAATATCTGAGTTACTTTTTCACATTTACTGACTGACAGCTCTCTTGTCCCCTTTTTTAGAGAAATAAGTGAAGAGGTGTGTTTAAATATGATTATTTATTTTAGTTCTACACTAAATATGAACATGCAGTTACTCGTCTCACTTGCAGTAAAACATTCAGTATTTTTTCTAAATGAATAAAAACAGTAAAATGCAATCTCAGAATTTTACGCAACACGTTAATAATTAACTATATTAAATTACACAAATATACTTTATGCATTTAATCTCACTTTATTAACCAATGTCTTTGCTGCTGACCTTGAATGATCTAATTCAACCATACTAATAAGCAAAAATTACTTTTAGATTTAGAAATAAGAGTGTTGAACTGTTGTTCTTTAATCCAGAACAGCAGAAGCTGAAAGGTTTGTTTGAGCAGCGCCCTCTACTGTACTCTACCGTCCTCTACCTCTACCGTCCTCTACCTCTACCGTCCTCTACCGTCCTCTACCGTCCTCTACCGTCCTCTACCTCTTCCGTCCTCTACCTCTACCGTCCTCTACCTCTTCCGTCCTCTACCTCTACCGTCCTCTACCTCTTCCGTCCTCTACCGTCCTCTACCGTCCTCTACCTCTTCCGTCCTCTACCGTCCTCTACCTCTTCCGTCCTCTACCGTCCTCTACCGTCCTCTACCGTCCTCTACCGTCCTCTACCTCTACCGTCCTCTACCTCTACCGTGCCCTACCGTGCTCTACCTCTACCGTCCTCTACCTCTACCGTGCCCTACCGTGCTCTACCTCTACCGTCCTCTACCTCTACCGTGCCCTACCGTGCTCTACCTCTACCGTCCTCTACCTCTACCGTGCCCTACCGTGCTCTACCTCTACCTCTTCCGTCCTCTACCTCTACCGTCCTCTACCGTCCTCTACCGTCCTCTACCGTCCTCTACCGTCCTCTACCGTCCTCTACCGTCCTCTACCTCTACCGTGCGTGCCCTACCGTGCTCTACCTCTACCGTGCCCTACCGTGCTCTACCTCTACCGTGCCCTAACCCTACCGTGCCCTAACCCTACCATGCCCTAACCCTACCCTAACCCTACCGTGCCCTAACCCTACCGTGCCCTAACCCTACCGTACTCTAACCCTACCAAACTCTACTGTAGACTACCTCTACAGCAGTAAATATGCATTTCCTTCAGCCTGAGGCTTGTTCACTTCACTTTTGGTGTGAACATTTACCTTTACATTTGCCAAAAATGTTGTTGTTATTAAAAAACAAACAAGAAAGACCAGCTCAGGTGAGGAAAAGTAATGCAAAATTACTGTAACGCATTACGTTTCATAAAAAAGTAACCAAGTAACGCAATTAGTTACTTTTTTGGGGAGTAAGACACTATTGTAATGCATCACTGTTAAAAGTAAATGTCCCGGACAGTGGTGCTGAGTGAGAGCTAAGAGGAAGAGGATGAGGAGGAGAGGACGTGCCGTTCTGTGACGCTGAGGTAGGCCGGCAGACTGTTCTTCAGGTACGGCCGTGGCGTGACGTCACTGCCGAACGCATACTGGAAGTGTCCGTCGCGCAGGCGGTAGCCTTTCCTCCGCGAGACCAGCGCTGTGAGGATATCCTTCAGATGGACCTGCACAAGAGAACCAGAACGCATGAGCACATTCATCACGATTTACTCTCACTTACAGGACACAGATATTATAGGTTTCGTAAGCAAGCTCTTGTTCTGTCTTGTGTTCGATCAGTGTAGTCGTTCTCTTACAGCTGTGAGTGATCAGCTCCTCCTCAAATGCCTGATTTCTGCATTTCATTAACTATATTATATATTATATATAATTACAATAATATAAACATTAACATCATGGTTTTATACAAGCAAATTTGACTTGAAGGCTTGTTTTTATAAAGTTCAATAAATGCATGACGTAATGAAGTTAATGGGTAATTGTGTTAAACTAGATAAAGTTTGATGATGAATGTGCTTGAAAATTGTTGTTTTGGTTGTTTTACTATTTTCATGAAAAGTCAGCACAATTCCTCCCTAAACAAAACATGCGAATCACAATGGGCCTAAAAGTGGCTTTATTTTCTTTATTGAAAATAAAGTTTCTTATTTTTTTTAAGTCCATGAGCCGTTTTAGCGAGATCGACCCATGAAGAGCATGAGCTGTTATAAATGCAGGAGCGGTTATGAATGTAGTTATGACTGCACGAGTCATGAATGTAGGAGTGGTTATGAATGTAGTTGTGATAAATGCACGAGCTATGAATGCAGGAGCTGTTATGACTGCTGACCTCCAGAGCACACAGCAGGCTGCTGACGGCGTCCTCGCTCACGTTGTCCAGGCCCATCTCGAAGGCGCTGACCATCATGCGCGCCTCCATCTGTCCTCTAGTGGGCAGCAGCAGTGTCTGTGCACTAAGCCGTAGCTCCTCGTCCTCCGCCTCTCGAGGGCTGAAGGCCTGCGCCGCCTGCAGGGGGTTCTGGGGCTGGAAGCGGTGCTGCGACACACACACAGACCACGCTTACAGTGACATACACACCAGACCAAGCTTACAGCCACAGAAGACTACCGTAGACCAGCAACAATTCTCATCCTCCTCATGACTACAACGCCAAAACACATTATTATATATACATTATAGTAATACACCACTTTAATAACATCTGATGCTTTAAGACAATTCAGTAATATCAGTTTGACTGCACTGACACTCTTGAAGCTGGTTTCTGGCACAGAACAAAAAAAAAGGCAATTGCGACTTTCTCCGAATTCGTACTTTTTTCTCAAGATTCCGAGTTTAAATCTCGCAATTCCGACATTCTCATGATACTGAGTTTATATCTCACAGATCTGACTTTTTCTCATGATTCCGAGTTTATATCTTGCAATTCCGACTTTTTTCTCATGATTGCAAATTTAAATCTCGCAATTTCGACTTTCTCACGATTGCGAATTTATATCTTGCAACTCCATTTTTATCACTATTTCCGAGTTTATAACTCGCAATTCTAACTAGGGACTTTGTGCTGGTACTCGGTGTGTTTCCACCGCAGGAACTTTTACCAGGAACTAGGGACTTTGGGCTGGTACTTGGTGTGTTTCCACCACAGGAACTAGGGACTTTGTGCTGATACTCGGTGTGTTTCCACCGCAGGAACTTTTACCAGGAACTAGGGACTTTGGGCTGGTACTCGGTGTGTTTCCACCACAGGAACTAGGGACTTTGTGCTGGTACTCGGTGTGTTTCCACCGCAGGAACTTTCACCAGGAACTAGGGACTTTGTGCTGGTACGCGTGTGTTTCCACCGCAGGAACTTTCACCAGGAACTAGGGACTTTGTACTGGTACTCGGTGTGTTTCCACCGTAGGAACTTTTACCAGGAACTAGGGACTTTGGGCTGGTCCTCGGTGTGTTTCCACCACAGGAACTAAGGACTTTGTGCTGGTGCGCGGTGTGTTTCCACCGCAGGAACTTTCCCCAGGAACTAGGGAGTTTGGGCTGGTACTCTGTGTGATTCCACCTTAGAAACCAGAGTCTACATGAAGTTCCAGGTAAATATTTCCCCCTCAGAAAGACCCTGCTTCTGAGGTAGTACTTTTTCAAAGTTCAGGAACTTTCAGGGGTGGGACTTGGGCGCTGAACATGCTGATTGGTTGAGTTCATGCCGCATTTTGATTGGTTAACTCCAAGCAGCATTTCATCTGTTGCTGTGAGTGTGTGTGCAGTAACAGTTCCTAGGGTGGTGATGGCGCAGTGGATAAGACACATGCCTGTGGTGTGAGAGACCCGGGTTCGAATCCATTGTGAGACACCAATGTGTCCCTGAGCAAGACACTTAACCCTTAGTTGCTCCAGAGGCGTCCGACCTCTGACATATATAGCAATTGTAAGTCGCTTTGGATAAAAAGCGTCAGCTAAACGAATAAATGTAAAATGTAAAATAAAAAAATAAAAAAAACAGTTGTTTGCTATTCGAATCAACAACGGAGTTTGAAAAATACGACAGATGGACCGACGATGAGGTTCAGGCTTTATTAAGCTTATATGAGGACGACGAAATCCAGCGGGAACTGGAAAGTCAAACAAAGTCGTACGTCACCGGACTGATTTGCCTAATCTCCATGATACTTTAGACCACGGTGGAAACGAAGACACCAACAGGTCGGGGGGAAAAAAGATCCTGCGACAAATTGTTCAGGTTAATTTCGGTGGAAACGTGGCTTTATTTGATGAAGTTTGCATCATTAACACTGTTATTTTCATATATCGCCAGCAGCCTTATCACCCTGTAGCCCAAGACTGGTTGCCCACTGAAGCTAAGCAGGGCTGAGCCTGGTTAGTACCTGGATGGGAGACCTTCAGAGAAAACCAGGTTGCTGCTGGAAGAGGTGTTAATGAGGCCAGCAGGGGGCGCTCACCCTGTGGTCTGTGTGGGTCCTAACGCCCCAGTGTAGTGACGGGGACACTATACTGTCAAAGAGCACCGTCCTTCAGATGAGACGCTGAACTGAGGTCCTGACTCTCTGTGGTCATTAAAAATCCCTTCAAAAAAAAAAAAAAGAGTCGGGGTGTAACCCCAGCATCCTGGCCAAATTTGCCCCTTGGCCTCTTGTCCATCATGGCCTCCTAATCATCCCCATATACTGATTGGCTTCATCTCTGTCTCCTCTCTACTAGTAAGCTGGTGTGTGGTGGGCGTTCTGGCGCAATATGGCTGCCGTCGCATCATCCAGGTGGATGCTGCACATTGGTGGTGGTTGAGGAGATTCCCCTTCCCTTGAAAAGCACTTTGAGGTCCCAGAAAAAGCGCTATATAAATTTAACAAATTGTTATTTATTATTATATATAACTGTGAAGCTGCTTTGAAAGAATCTGTATTGTATAAAGCGCTAAATAAAGCTGATGTTACTATTTTTAACTTAATAAAAATCATCCGTAAGAGTAGTTTTAATAAAATTACAGTAACTTTTGCACTACAGGCAATAAAAAAAAGAATAGAAAAATAGAGGAAATAAAAAGCCACATTACGTTCAGGCAAATATTGGAGTATATGAGCTTAACTGTCATGAGAATAAACTCACATTGCATCAAATCATGAGGGTTCAACACATTTATGCACAATATCATTTCTTTTTCACTAAGTGAGACGTATATTTGTGAATATGGTAATGATGTGACTGAGAAAAATGAACTAACATCGAATTTCTGCCGAACGGAGGGAAACTTCTTCTTGCCGCGGTTGGGTTTTCCTGGTTTAGATGCGGATCCTCCGGTCCACTGCAGCGCCCCCGCGCCCTCTGCACACACACACACACACATCAGCCACACACACACACACATCAGCCACACACACACACACATCAGCCACACACACACACACACATCAGCCACACACACACACACACATCAGCCACACACACACACATCAGCCACACACACTAAACCCCTGCTGAGCAGCAGATGTGCGAGTGCTGGAGTACCTGAGGTGGAGACGATGATCTGGCAGCGGGTGAGAATGGCCAGCAGGAAGTCATTGTGCACATGAACTGTGGAGGGAAACACAAGTGTGAGCTGCAGTCGATGAGGTCAGCACGAGCCCTACATGCGTGACCTTAAAGTGGTCCTGTGTGACCTTACCGTGGTCCTGTGTGACATGCGTGACCTTACCGTGGTCCTGTGTGACATGCGTGACCTTACCCTGGTCCTGTGTGACATGCGTGACCTTACCCTGGTCCTGTGTGACATGCGTGACCTTGACGTGGTCCTGTGTGATATGCGTGACCTTACAGTGGTCCTGTGTGACATGCGTGACCTTACCCTGGTCCTGTGTGACATGCGTGACCTTACCCTGGCCCTGTGTGACATGCGTGACCTTACCCTGGTCCTGTGTGACCTTACCCTGGTCCTGTGTGACATGCGTGACCTTACCCTGGTCCTGTGTGACATGCGTGACCTTACCCTGGCCCTGTGTGACATGCGTGACCTTACAGTGGTCCTGTGTGACATGCGTGACCTTACCCTGGTCCTGTGTGACATGCGTGACCTTACAGTGGTCCTGTGTGACATGCGTGACCTTACCCTGGTCCTGTGTGACATGCGTGACCTTACAGTGGTCCTGTGTGACATGCGTGACCTTACCGTGGTCCTGTGTGACATGCGTGACCTTGACGTGGTCCTCTGTGACATGCGTGACCTGCGTGACCTTACCGTGGTCCTGTGTGACATGCGTGACCTTGACGTGGTCCTGTGTGACATGCGTGACCTTGACATGGTCCTGTGTGACATGCGTGACCTTACCGTGGTCCTGTGTGACATGCGTGACCTTACAGTGGTCCTGTGTGACATG
This sequence comes from Meda fulgida, assembly GCA_030578275.1. NCBI lineage: Eukaryota > Metazoa > Chordata > Actinopteri > Cypriniformes > Leuciscidae > Meda > Meda fulgida. The sequence continues at coordinate 37,911,503 of CM060617.1, read as the reverse complement.
CGTGACCTTACCCTGGTCCTGTGTGACATGCGTGACCTTACCCTGGTCCTGTGTGACATGCGTGACCTTACCGTGGTCCTGTGTGACATGCGTGACCTTGACGTGGTCCTGTGTGACATGCGTGACCTTGACTTGGTCCTGTGTGACATGCGTGACCTTACAGTGGTCCTGTGTGACATGCGTGACCTTACCCTGGTCCTGTGTGACATGCGTGACCTTACCCTGGTCCTGTGTGACATGCGTGACTTTGACGTGGTCCTGTGTGACATGCGTGACCTGTGTGACCTTACCCTGGTCCTGTGTGACATGCGTGACCTTACCGTGGTCCTGTGTGACATGCGTGACCTTACCGTGGTCCTGTGTGACATGCGTGACCTTACCGTGGTCCTGTGTGACATGCGTGACCTTGCAGTGGTCCTGTGTGACATGCGTGACCTTACCCTGGTCCTGTGTGACATGCGTGACCTTACCGTGGTCCTGTGTGACATGCGTGACCTTACCGTGGTTCTGTGTGACATGCGTGACCTCGACGTGGTCCTGTGTGACATGCGTGACCTTGACTTGGTCCTGTGTGACATGCGTGACCTTACAGTGGTCCTGTGTGACATGCGTGACCTTACCCTGGTCCTGTGTGACATGCGTGACCTTACCCTGGTCCTGTGTGACATGCGTGACCTTACCCTGGTCCTGTGTGACATGCGTGACCTTACCCTGGTCCTGTGTGACATGCGTGACTTTGACGTGGTCCTGTGTGACATGCATGACCTGCGTGGCCTTACCCTGGTCCTGTGTGACATGCGTGACCTTACCCTGGTCCTGTGTGACATGCGTCACCTTGACGTGGTCCTGTGTGACATGCGTGACCTTACCGTGGTCCTGTGTGACATGCGTGACCTTACAGTGGTCCTGTGTGACATGCGTGACCTTGACGTGGTCCTGTGTGACATGCGTGACCTTGACGTGGTCCTGTGTGACATGCGTGACCTTGACGTGGTCCTGTGTGACATGCGTGACTTTGACGTGGTCCTGTGTGACATGCGTGACCTGCGTGACCTTACCCTGGTCCTGTGTGACATGCGTGACCTTACCCTGGTCCTGTGTGACATGCGTGACCTTACAGTGGTCCTGTGTGACATGCGTGACCTTGACGTGGTCCTGTGTGACATGCCTGACCTTGACGTGGTCCTGTGTGACATGCGTGACCTTGACGTGGTCCTGTGTGACATGCGTGACCTTACCGTGGTCCTGTGTGACATGCGTGACTTTGACCTGGTCCTGTGTGACATGCGTGACCTGCGTGACCTTACCGTGGTCCTGTGTGACATGCGTGACCTTGACGTGGTCCTGTGTGACATGCGTGACCTTACCGTGGTCCTGTGTGACATGCGTGACCTTACAGTGGTCCTGTGTGACATGCGTGACCTTACCGTGGTCCTGTGTGACATGCGTGACCTTACCGTGGTCCTGTGTGACATGCGTGACCTTACCGTGGTCCTGTGTGACATGCGTGACCTTACAGTGGTCCTGTGTGACATGCGTGACCTTACCGTGGTCCTGTGTGACATGCGTGACCTTACAGTGGTCCTGTGTGACATGCGTGACCTTACCGTGGTCCTGGGCCAGCAGGCGCCGGGCCTCCGTGTCAAACTCCTCCTTGCTGATCTTCTGCTTGAACCACAGCTTCAGATTGGCCCAGTACCTGAGAATGAGAGCAGCTCATGAACACACACGCAGAGAAACATCAGTGTGAACGGACAAATACACACACACACACACACACACACACACACACAGAAACATCAGTGTGAATGGACGAATACCAACACACACACACACACACACAGAGAGAAACATCAGTGTGAACGTACCAACACACACACACGGAGAAACATTAGTGTGAACGGACGAACACACACGGAGAAACATAAGTGTGAATGGATGAATACAGACTCACACACAGCGAAACATCAGTATGAACGTACCAACAGACACGGAGAAACAGTGTGAACGGACGAACACACACACACACACACACAGACACACACACACACGGAGCAGCATTAGTGTGAACAGGGTTCTACGCTAAGGTTTTTCCCAAGGAGCACATGTGCTCCTAAATGAAAAAATGTAGGAGCACACAAAGAAATTTTGGAGCGCAGTGAAAAACGTTCATGTAACAGAGTTTAACAAACTATTTTATATATATATATATATATATATATATATATATATATATATATATATATATATATATATATATATATACTACGCGTGTGCTCCTTTGTGTTCAACTATGGTGTGAAACCGTCGATTTGATGCAGAAGTATAAATCACATTTTACAATCACTTTAGTAAAACAGAACAAGGGGAACGTGTGCATCTGTCCACTGCAGAGGCTCTTTCCACAACATGGAGGAGAAACTATAGTTTAAATGAGTGTATTAGTATTTATATTATTATAATAACATTAGATAAAAAGTTACATTTTAATCTAATAGTACTGTATACTGTTAGTATTATGTTAATATATTCATGATTTAATTTTACTATATGCATTGTCATTTTTTGTAATAATATGCTATATAGCTCACCACAGGTATAATATTTATTCCAGTCGGACATTCATTATAGTTTTCATTCATTAAATCCTTGTGCATGCTACTATCGCATCAATAATCAGAACTATTCATGCAGGTGGAGTTCAACATTTGAAAGTTTACTGTAGCAAATAAAAAAATGTTTATGTCCCGCCCAGTGTAAATTTTGACAGCAAATTTTGATTTAGTTTTAGTCATATTTTAGTCATGTGAATTGTTTTAGTTTTAGTCTATTTTTAGTCGACGAAATAAAAAAAAGATTTTATTCGACTAAATCCTACTGTAGATTTAGTCGACTAAAATCTTATTGTATTTTGACGACTAAAACTAAAATAAAAAAAAATCTTAAAATTAAATAAAACCACTTTTCCTAAAGTAGAATATCTTCTTTTCAATGAATGATATATGCATTCTTTATAACTAACTAGCCTACTTGCATACATTATTCTTTATTCTTTCAAGCAGCAGACATATTTATTTGTATGACTTAAATATAATGAATCCTAATTAAAGCTATTAACGAGCAGTGAATGCTTTTCTATTTTTCTGTTGTTGCTTGATCAATATTAAGGACACGGACCGCACTGTATTATTACCCACTGTCACTTTAAGACAGCGGATCCTGTTCAATGACATGCGGATACAACTGCACTGATGCACACCCGATACACTCACAACTGTTTAAGACATAACCAATATAGTTTACGTGAATACTCTCCAGAACAGACATTTCGACATAATGTTGTGTATTTGTCCATTCAGACATAAGAGAGCTCAGTGCAGTCTTCGCGCGCTATAGCTAGGCCTACATGCGCATGACGGCACGCTTCGGGACGGGTGTGTGCGCACAGAAAACCGAACCAAATAGAGCTATTTTTTTGCGTCGTCACTCTTATTCCGATCTATATGTCTGCTCTACTCATTCTCCCAGACGTTTACATTTTTTCCCCGTTTTATGAGACATGCAGCGCATGCGCACTCGTGTGCCGCTGGGTAGATCAGCAGTTACAGTATAAATGTGTGCATCTACCACAAACGCAGGACATCAGTTCTGACTGCATCGCTTCCCAAATCTTCACTATCTAACATATTTGTCTAGTTTTTATTCGTTGCCGAAAATGTCAACAGATTTTCGTCATAGTTTTTGTCATTCAAAACTAGTTTTTGTGTAGTTATCGTCTCGTTTTCGATTATGGTAGGTTGTAGTTACTCGCACATTGTGCTCGTAAATAATTTTTCCAGTTCGCACGTATCGATTTTTAGGGGCATATGCAAAATGGTCGCACTGTAGAGCCCTGTGTGAATGGACAAACACACACACACACACACACACACACAGAGAGAGAGAAACATCAGTGTGAATGGACAAACACACACACACACACACACACACAGAGAGAGAGAGAAACATCAGTGTGAATGGACAAACACACACACACACACACACAGAGAGAGAGAAACATCAGTGTGAATGGACAAACACACAGAGAAACATCAGTGTGAATGGACAAACACACACACACACACACACACACACACACACACACACACACACACACAGAGAGAGAAACATCAGTGTGAATGGACAAACACACACACACACACACACACACACACACACACACACACAGAGAGAGAAACATGAGTGTGAATGGACGGGGAAAGAGAAAGAACAGAAGTTTGCCGTCGAGTCACATTAGTAACGCAGACCAGACCCAAATGTTTTATGTCGTAATTGCTACCATCTATTTGCATTAGTTTATATCCAGCTGGTCACTTTTATCCATTCATTAGCCGGTGGAGCTGCATATTTAAAGCTAGTGACGTGTTGCTTTCTCAACATTGATATGTTCATGTAGCCGACAGAAATACATGGTGCGCCTAACTTTTTTATTTAGGTGCACCCAAATTTTCCTCAACCTGCGTCGCCTTTAACGCCACAATTTCAAGGTCACCTTTTTAGCACGCTCCATATACATTCATATTATGTAAATGATTTTAAACAAGAATAAGGTGTACGTAAATACTTTTATTTATTTATTTGAAGCACAATTATACTGTATATAAAAAAATATATATATATTTTAAAGTGCTTCACTGAGCTGCCAAACTAAAACATTTTAAGCTAAATAAAACATTTCGAAATAGAAATAGAAAGTGCACTGTGTAAAAGTGCGCCCCTGAGCTGATGGCTGAAGGAGCTCCGTGTCTGGGCTGGTGTCGAGCATTGACGGGAGAGTGTTGGGGATCAGGCCTACCTTTCTTAAAGAAAAAACTCTGTGTCTATTTCTTTTCATTGTTCGTCGTCTGTTTTCGAGCGTTTATTTTGCTGATGCTGATTGCCGTGGCCTCGTTTACACTGCAGGTCTTGGTGCCCAATTCTGATTTGTTGCCTATATATCCTATGTATTTTTTAACTGTCTGTTTACACGTTCTTTAAATTGTGACCCATATCCGATTCATGTGTTTACACTCGACATAGATCTGAAACATCGCGCATGTTTAAAGGGGCTCTAGCACAGATGGACGAACGCGCAGCGAGAGAGATCTCAGGACGGGTGGGAACGTACACGAGCTCATGAAAGTGCGTCTATAGCACGAATTTTATTTCTCGTGCCATTTATACGCCAAAATAGCTTTACGTGCATATGATACGCACAGTAAACGTGTGTATTGCACCACATGAAGTGCATACCATATGCACACAATATTTTTGGCGTAAATGGCACGAGAAATAAAATTCGTGCTATAGACACACTTTCAAGAGATCGTGACGGGCTTTAATGAGAAGCAGTGGGTCCGACATGTTAGGATGAGCAAGCCAACCTTTGATATGTTGTCAACGTGTGTCCACATCCTCTCCTACGACGACACAAGTTCGTTGGGCCATCCGCCCCTGCAGACGCGCGTCGGGGTTGCTCTCGTCATTAAACAGACGTAGACTAATGCCTCAGAAAATCCGATCTGCCTGTTTACATGACAGTCGCATTGGAACATATCGGATATATTTCCACATATGAACGAGGCCTGAAAGCGATCTCGAAATATCCGAATGCATGCGTTTTTCCCTGTTTACACGGTCATAGAACACATCCGATCTGTCACATATGAGCAAAAAATCGGAATAGGGTCACATTTCACTGACGGTGTAAACGGGTGCTCAGATCCATCACACAGCACAGAGCAGTGTAGGCCTACAGGAACATCTGGACCACAGCCAATCAGAGGCAAAGACCCGCCCCGTCTCTGTCTCTGATTGGTTTAGACCACGATATGATCCAACCACGAGTGTGAGTTGCGCAAAGGAGAACAAGCGCTTCGTTTGTGGAGAGGCAGCGGACGCGGCGCCGCTAGTGCACCGGTGCGACCGAGGAAATGCAATGTTAGTCGCACTCTAGAGCCCTGTTAAATATGGCATCTTTAAGCATAGCAGACTCTCTGGATTTATATGAAATGGTAACACTTTACAATAAGATTACAATTTTAGCATTAACTAAGGTTAATAAATGTTGTAGTAGTATTATTGTTAATTTCATAACATTTACTAATACATTTTAAATCGAGTTTTAATTATTTTGTTAGTTTATATATTAGTTTTATTTATTTTTATTAGTTTAGTAGTTAATGTACTATGAACTAACATTAATGATCAAGTTACAATTGTATTGCTCAAATATTAATACATGCAGTAAAAACGTATATTGCATAATGAATAGTTCATGAAAGCTAGATAATACGTCCTTGTTAACAAATGGGACTTGCAAAGTGTTACTTATGAAATTTACATAGGCTATTCATATTTATGTCATTTAGCACATTTCAGTTCAGCACTGTTTTACTTGGAATGTTATTTTTGTTTTTAATCCCAGTATCCATTTTAAAAAATATCGGTTGAATAATCGGCACGTACAGTCAAACCTACATATCGGTATCGGTAAAATCCACTATCGGTCGACCTCTAATTATTATGACTATATCAAAACTTTGTTTTAGCTCATAATTATGACTTAGAACATCATGACTTTCTCTTTGTATCTCATATTTTTGATTAATATATTAGAAATTCAACTTGTCATAATTGTTTTAGTCACAATTTCAATGCATTAGCCTATATCTTAATTTTTAATTAATTACGATTTGACAACGCATTATTTTATTTCTCTTTATTTATTTTAACACATGAATAAATAAAATAATATACGTGAAATATTGATGTTTTGATTTTATTATTCTGTGTGCTGTAACTCAAAATGAACACTGCAATCACAGTCAGTTTGAAAGACTCAGAACTGATAATAATGATGTTTAAAAAAAATTTGATAAAAAGAACTGATGATAATGTTTTTTAAACACGTTCTCAACTAGATTTCCATGAAGTATGTAAGCAGAGAAATTACTTTTCCCTTTATGTTATGGAGCTAATAATATGACAAAATGATTTGAATTTGAATTGTATACAATTCAGCCATAAAAACATTTCAATTAGTTAAATTTCAAATGTTCAATATTCGTTTAAAAAATTCAAATTCAGAACTATTTAAACTACCACCTAAAATTCAATTTTGTTAGATTACACTTGCAAATAATTCAAATTTACACAATTCAAATTCAAATCATTTTGTCATATTATTAGCTCCATTATGCTATATTAAAACCCAAACAACATACAGTCCACGTGATATTTCCAGACTTTGATTTGAAATAAAAAGTACTGAAATTATCTTCAAAACAAAGTTTGCAGCTCAATTAATGGCAGAAAAGCTCATATTCACGGAATATTCAGATACCGTCATTTAAATAACTGTGAAGCATCTGAAGACACAAAAGAAAAGTGTTGTTAATAAAACTAACAGTTACTCGATCAGTGTTGTTTACATCATCGCTCATTTTGAAGCGCACACATGTTAGTATTGCTGAGCCAATGACTGAAGGTTCACCGCTCATAAACACTCACTGCATGACATTATTCACCGCTCATAAACACTCACTGTTTGACATTATTCACCGCTCATAAACACTCACTGCATGACATTATTCACCGCTCATAAACACTCACTGTTTGACATTCTCTCCGATAGCATCGGTCAGATTCTTCTTGGCGATCTCTAGTTCACTCGCATGAGCGGCCATTGTTACACCGGAAGCTGCGATGACGCGTTCTTCTTCTGTTCGTTTCTTGGCGGGTTACAGACCATCGCATAGTTCACATCGCCACCTACTGTATTAGAGTGTGTAAAAGGATGTTTTTTTCGATCTTTAGCTTTATTCTCCAGTTTCTTATAAACATTCAATTAATGATCTAATAATTTCCTACTTAGGCTATTATTTCCTGTTTCTATAGAATGTCTTTAAAATCCCATTTCCTTCCAGTTTTGATAAACCACTCTTTAAGTTATTATCTTTCTTCCCTAAATTTCCCACGATTTATTTGTACATTTAGATAAATAGCATGTCTTTTTCCCCCTTTTGATTGACAGCCGCTGCTTGTGTATTTACTATTCAGTTTGACAGTAATTTAACAAGCCTAATATGTGACAGCACCTACTAAAAATGAAAGATTAGAATGGAAAACAAAAAGCGAGAGTTGGATGTTGTTAAACACAAAGATGTTTTTTAACTACATCTGCATGACACAATAAAATGAAGATTTTCTGTTACAAAAAATACAGGTTTGTAGGTGTAAACGGAAGGTGTAGGTATAACGAGATTGAAATAGATGATCTTGACGGAAGATAACATCTCTCATCTGTGCCAGCAGAAGCTCATCAACAGAAGCTCATATGTGCCAACAGAAGCAGAAGCTCATTTGTGCCAACAGAAGCAGAAGCTCATCTGTGCCAGCAGAGGCTCGTATGTGCTAGCAGAGGCTCATCTGTGCCAGCAGAGGTTCATCTGTGCCAGAAGAAGCTCATATGTGCCAGCAGAGGTCCATCTGTGCCAGAAGAAGCTCATATGTGCTAGCAGAGGCTCATCTGTGCCAGCAGAAGCAGAAATTCATCAGTGCCAACAGAAACAGGAGCTCATATGTGCCAACGGAAGCTCACCTGTGCCAACGGAAGCTCACCTGTGCCAGCGGAAGCTCATATGTGCCAGCAAAGGCTCATCTGTGCCAGAAGGAGGCTCATATTGTGCCAACAGAAGCTCACTGTGCAAACAGAGGCTCATCTTGTGCCAGGAGAGCAGAATCTCATCTGTTATGCAGCAACGGCTCATCTGTGCAAAAGCGGCCATCTGTGCCAGCAGAAGCAGAAGCTCATATGTCGCAACAGAAGCTCATCTGTGGCCAGCAGAAGCTATCTGTGCCAGCAGAAGCAGAAGCTCATTTTGTGCCAGCAGAGTCATTGTGCCAGCAGAAGAAGCAGAAGTCATCTGTGCCAGTAGAAGCTCATCAGTGCCAGCTGAAGCAGAAGCTCATTTGTGCCAGCAGATGCTCATCTGTGCCCAGCAGAAGCAGAAGTCACTTAGTGTGCCAGCAGAAGATCATATGTGCCAGCAGAAGCAGAAGCTCATCTGTGCCAGTAGAGATGTCATCTGTGCCAGCGAACAGGAAGCTCATAGGATCGCAACAGAAGCTATCTGTGCCAGCAGAAGCAGAAGTCAACTGTGCCAGCAGAAGCTCATCTGCCCAGGCAGAAGCAGAAGCTCATTTGTGCCAGCAGAAGCTCATCTGTGCCAGCAGAAGCAGAAGAAGCTCATCTGTGCCAGTAGAAGCTCTTCTGTGCCCAGCAGAGGCTCTTCTGTGCCAGCAGGAAACCTATCTGTGCCAGCAGGAAGCTCATCGTGCAGCAGAGACCTCCTATGTGCTAGCAGAGGCTCGTATGTGCTAGCAAGAAAGGATCATCTGTGCCAGCTGAGTCTCTCATATGTGCTAGCAGAGCTCATCTGTGCAGCAAAGGCTGTCTGTGCAAGCAGGAGGGCTCATATGTGCCAGAGAAGCTAATATGTTGCTGCAGAAACAGAAGTCATCATGTGCCAGCAAGAAGCAGAAGCTCATCTGTGACAGTAGAGGTCATATGTGCAGCAGAGCTATTGTGCAGCATAAGTCATCTGTGCCAGCAGAGGTCATGGTGCTAGCAGAGGCTCATCTGTGCAGCAGAAGCTTCATCTGTGCAGCAGAGGACTCATCTGTGTATGTGCTACAGAGGTTCATCTGTGCCCGAGAAGCTTCATATGTGCAAGGCAATAGGCTCATCTGTGCCAGCAGAACCTCATTCTGACTGCCAGCAGAAGCTCATCTGTGCCAGCAGAGGTTCTTATGTGCCAGCCCAGAAGATCATCTGTGCAGCAAGGCTTGTCTGCGCAAAGCAAGTGGTCATCTGTGCCAGCAGTGCTATCATCTGTGACAGCAGGAAACTCATCTGTGCCAGAGAAGCTTGTATGTGCTAGCGTTGGCTCATCTGTGCCAGCAGAAGCTCATCTGTGCCAGCCTGAGTTCATATGTGCTAGCAGAGGCTCATCTGTGCCAGCAATGCTTGTCATGCGCAAGCAGAGGCTCATCCTGTGCAAGCAAGAAACTATCTATGCCAGCAGAAGTTGTATGTGCTAGCAGAGGCTAACTCTGTGCCAGGCAGAAGAGAAGATAATCTGTGCCAGCAGAGGCTCATATGTGCTAGCGGCTCATCTGTGCCAGCAGAAGCTCATCTGTGCCAGCAGAGGGCTATATGTGCTGCAGAGGCTATATGTGCCAGCAGATGCTTATGTGCAAGCAAAGCCTCATCTGTGCCAGCAGACCTTTCATCTCTGTGCCAGCAGAAGCTATCTGTGCCAGCCAGAGTTTCAGATGTGCCAGCAGAAGATCATCTGTGCCGCAAAGCTTGTCTGTGGCAAAGCAGAGGCTCATCTGTGCCAGCTGTATGCTCATAAGCTGAAGCTATCTGTGCCGGCAGGAAGCTCAATCTGCAGAAGTCAGCTGTTGTCGCAGATGCAGAAGCTCATATGTGCCAGCAGACAGCTCATCTGTGCCAGCAATGGCCTCATCTGTGCCTACAAAGAAGCTCATCTGTGCACAAAGGCTCATCTGTTTGCAGCAGATGCTCATAATTTGCCAGCAGAAGATCATCTGTGGCCTGGAAGCTCATCTGTGCCAGCAAAGGCTCATATGTGCAGCAGAAGCTTCATATTTGCCAGCAGAAGAAGCTACTGTTTCCCAGCAGAAGCTCATCTGTGCCAGAGAATCTCATAATGTCCAGCAGAAGCTCATCTGTGCCCAGCAGAGGCTCATAGGTTGCCAGCAGATAAAAAAAAGCCTTTTTTTCCCATCTGTGCCAGCAAAGGCTTGTTGTGCAAGCTGAGGCACTTATGTGCCCGCAGAAGGCTCATCTGTGGCAGCAGAAGCAGAAGCTCATTCTGTGCCAGCAGAAGCAGGAAGCTCATTCTCTGCCAGCAGAGGCTCATATTGTGCCAGCAGAAGCTCATTTGTGCCAAACAAAGGCTCATCTGTGGCAGCAGAGGCAGAACAGAAGCGCACATCTGTGGCAGCAAAAGCAGCAGCTCATCTGTGCCAGCAGGAAGCAGAAGCTCATCTGTGACTAGCAGAGGCTCATATGTGCCAGCAGAAGCTCATCTGGCGCAAACAGAGGCTCATCTGTGCCAGCAGAAGCAGTATCTCATCTGTGCCAGCAAAGGCTCATTGTTGCAAACAGAGCTCATATGTGCCAGCAGAAGCTCATCGGTGCCTAGCAGAAGCCTCATCTGTGCCAACAGAAGCTCACTGTGCCCCCCCCCACAACCGAAGGCTCATCTGTGCAGCAGAAGCAGAATCTATCTGTGCCAGCAAAGGACTCATCTGTGCCAGCGGAAGCTCATATGTGCTGCAAGGCCTACATCTGTGCAAACAGAGGCTCATATGTGCCAAGAAGAAGCTCATCTGTGCAACGCAGAAATCATCCTGTTGCCAGCAGAAGCTCCATCTGTGCCAGGCAGTGACTCGTTTGTGCTAGCAGAGGCTCTCGTATGTGCTATTAGTGGCTCATTCTGTGCCAGAGGAAGCTCATCTGTGCCTAGCTGAGTCTCATATGTGCTAGCAGAGGCTCTCTGTGCCGCAAAGCTGTCTGTGCATCAAGCTGAGGCTCATATGTGCCAGCAGAAGCTCATTCGTGGCAGCAGAAGCAGAAGACTCATATGTGCTCCAGCAGAGCTCATCTGTGCAGTAGAGGCTCATATTTGTGCAGCAGAAGCTCATCTGTGCCAGCATAAGCTTCAGCTGTGCCAGCAGAGGCTCTTATGTGCTAGCAGAGGTCATCCTGTGCCAGCCAGAAGCTCATCTGTTGCCGCAGAAGCAGAAGCTCATATGGCCAAGCAGAAGCTCATCTGTGCAGTAGAGGCTCATATGTGGCAGCAGAAGTCAGCTGTGCCAGCATAAGCTCATCTGTGCCAGCAGAGGCTCATATGTGCTAGCAGAGGTTCATCTGTTGACCGCAGAAGCCCATATGTGCAAGCAAAGGCTTCATCTGTGCCGCAAAAACCTCATCTGTGCTGCAGAAGCTCATCGTGCCAGCAGAGGGTTATATGTGCCGCAGAAGATCATCTGTGCAGCAAATAGGCTTGTCTGCGCAAGCAGAGGCTCATCTGTGGCGAGCAGAAGCTCATAAGCAGAGAAGCTCATCTGTGCCAGCAGAAGCTCATCAGCAGAAGTCAGCTGTGTCAGCCGAAGCCAGAAAGCTCATATGTGCCAGCATGGCTCATTCTGATGCCAACAGAAGCTCATCTGTGCCAGCAAGGCTTCATCTGTGCAGCAGAAGCTCCTATTTGCCCAGCGAAGCTCATCTGTTGCCAGCAGAAGCTCATCAGTGCCAGCAGCAACTCATCGTGCCAGCAGAAGGCTCATCTGTGCCAGCAAGAGGCTCATATGTGCAGCAGAAGCAGGAAATCTCCTCCTGTGCCAGCAAAGGCTCATCTGTTGCCAGCGGAAGCTCATATTGTTGCCAGCAAAGGTCATCTGTGCAACAGAGGCTCATATGTGCAGCAGAGCCTCATATGTGCCAACAGAGCCTCCACCTGTGCAAAACAGAGGGTCATCTGTGCCAGCAGACGCAAGAATCTCATCTGTGCAGCAAAGGCTATCTGTGCAGCGAAGCTCATTTGTGCCGCAAGGCTCCCTCTCTGCAAAACCAGAGGCTCTATGTGCCCGCAGAGGCTCATATGTGCCAACAGAAGCTCACCTGTGCAAACAGAGGCTCATCTGTGCAGCAAGGAAGCAGAATCTCATCTGTGCCAGCAAAGGGCTCATCTGTGCCAGCGGTGAAGCTCATATGTGCCAGCAAAGGCTCTCTGTGTAAACAGATGCTCATATGTGCCAGCAGAAGCTATCTGTGCAGCAGAAGCAGAAGCTTCATATGTCGCATCAGAAGTCATCTGTGCAGCAAGAAGCAGACGCTCATATGTCGCAACAGAAGCTCTCGGTGCCTGCAGAAGCAGAAGCTCATTTGTGCCAGCAGTACCTCATCTGTGCCAGCAGAAGCAGAAGCTCATCTGTGCCAGCAGAGGCTCATCTGTGCCAGCAGGGCTCATCTGGGCCAGCAGAGGCTCATCTGTGCCGCAGAGGTCATCTGTGCCAGCAGAAGGTCATCTGGTCCAGCAGAGACTCATATTTGCTAGCAGAGGCTCGTATGTGCTAGGCAGAGGGCTCATCTGTGCCTAGCAGAAGCTCTCTGTGCTAGCAGCGGTCATCTGTGCCAGCAAAGGCTCATCTGTGCAAAACAGAGGCTCAATGTGCCAGCAGAGCTCATCTGTGCCAGCAGAAGCAGAAGCTCATATGTCGCAAACAAGAAGCTCATCTGTGCAGCAGAACAGCAGAAGCTCAATCTCTGTGCCGCAGAGCTCATTCTGTTGCCAGCAGAAGCTCATCTGTGCCAGCAAAAAGCAGAAGCTCATTTGTGCCAGCAGAAGCTCATCTGTGCCAGCAGAAGCAGAAGCTCATCAGTGCCAGTAGAAGCTCATTTGTGCCAGCGAGGCTCATCTGTGCCAGCGGAAGCTCATATGGTGCCAGCAAAGTCTTCTCTGCAAACAGAGGCTCATAATGTGCCAGAAGGGGGAGGCTCATATGTGCCAACAGAAGCTCACCTGTGCAACAGCGGCTCATCTGTATCAGCAGAAGCAGAATCTCATCTGTGCCAGCAAGGCTCAATCTGTGCCAGCGGAAGCTCATATGTGCAGCAAAGGCTCATCTAAATTTGTGTAAAAAGATGCTCATATGTGCCAGCAAAAGCTCATCTGTGCCAGCAGAGCCAGAAGTCATATGGACTTAACAGAAAGCTCATCTGGGCCAGCAGAAGCAGTGCTATATGTCGCAACAGAAGCTTCATTCGTGCCAGCAGAAGCAGAAGCTCATCTGTGCCAGCGTAAGCAGAAGCTCATCTGAGCCAGCAGACTCATCTGTGCAGCATAAGCTCATATGTGACGCAGAGTTCTCTCATATGTGCTAGCAGAGGGCTCATCTGTGCCAGAAGAAGCTCAGCTGTGCCGCAGAGGCTCATCTGTGTATGTGCCAACAGAGGTTCATCTGTGCCGCAGATGATCATATGTGCAAGCAAAAGGCTCTAATCTGTGCCAGCGAAACTCATCTGTGCCAGCAGAAGTCATCTTTGCCAGCAGAGTTCTATTGTGCCAGATAGAAGATCTTTCTGTGCCAGCCATGGCTTGTTGTGCAAGCAAGAGGCTATCTGTTCCAGCAGAGGCTCATCTGTGCCAGCAGAAACTCATCTGTGCCGGCAGAAGTCATCTGTGCCTAGGCAGAGGTCTCATATGTGACTTGCAGAGGCCGAATGTGACTAGCAGTGGCTCATCTGTGCCAGTAGAAAGCTCATCTGTGGCAGTTGAGTCTATATGGTGCTAGCAGAGGCTCTCATCTGTGCCAGCAGCAAAGGCTTGTCTGTGCAAGCAGATGGGCATATGTGCCAGCAGAAGCTCTTCTGGGCAGCAGACAGAAGCAGAAGCTCATCTGGTGCCAGCATTAAGCTCCACTGTGCCAGCAGAGGCTCATTTGTGTTTGCAGAGGCTCCATCTGTGACTCGCAGAAGCTCATATGTGCCAGCAGAGGCTATATGGGCTAGCAGAGGCTCATCTGTGCAGCAGAAGCTCATCTGTGCAGCAGAGCTCATATGTGCTAGCAGAGGTTCATCTGTGCCCGCAGAAGTCATATGTGTGTCAGCAGAAGCTCATCTGTGCCAGCGGAGTTTCATATGTGCCAGCGAAGTCAATCTGTGACAGCAAAGCTTGTCTGCGCATGCAGAGGTCATCTGTTGCCAGCAGAAGCTCATAAGCAGAAGCTCATCTCTGTGCCAGCAGATGAGAAGCTCCTCAGGCTCAGAAGCTCAGCGGTAGTCAGCAGGAAGCTTAAGCTCATATGTGCCAGCAGAAGCTCATCTGTGCCAGCAATGGCTAATCTGTGCCAAACAGAAGCTCATCTGTGCCAGCAAAGGCTCATCTGATGCCAAGCAGAAGCAGAATCTCATCTGTGCCAGCAACGGCTCATCTGTGCAGCGGAGGGAGGAAGCTCATATGTGCCAGCAAAGGCTCATCTGTGTAAACAGATGTCATATGTGCCAGCAGAAAGCTCCATCTGTGCCAGCATAAGCAGAGTTCATTATGTCGCAACAGAAGCTCATCTTGCAGCAGAAGCAGAAGTCATATGTCTGCAACAGAAGCTCATTGATGCAGCAGAAGCAGATGCTCATTTGTGCCAGCAGAACTCATCTGTTGCCAGCAGGAGCAGAAGGCTCATCTGTGCCAGCAGAGGGCTCATCTGTGCAGCAGAGGCCTCTTCTGTGCCCAGCAGAGGCCTCATCTGTGCCGCAGAGGTCTTCTTTGCAGCAGAGGCTCATCTGTGCAGCTGAAGCTCATCTGTTTGCCAGCAGAGACTATATGTGCTAGCAGTGGCTCGTATGTGCTAGCAGAGGCTCATCTGTTGCCAGCAGAAGGCTCATCTGTTCTTGGCAGAGGCTCATTCTGCTGCCAGCAAAGGCTGATTCTGTGCAAACAGGGCTCATATGTTGCCAGCAGAAGCTCATCTGTGCCAGCAGAAGCAGAAGCTCATATGGTCGCAACAGAAAGCTCATCTGTGCCAGCAGAAGCAGAAGCTCATCTGTTGCCTGCAGAAAGCTCATCGGTGCAGCAGAAGCTTCATCTGTGCCAGCAAAAGCAGCAGCTCTTTTGTGCCAGCAGAAGCTCATCTGTGCCAGCAGAAGCAGAAGTCATCTGTGCCAGTAGAAGCTCATTTGTGCCAGAAGAGGCTCATCTGTGCCAGCGGCCAAGCTCATATGTCCAGCAAAGGCTCATCTCTGCAATACAGCAGGCTCATATGTGCCAGCAGAGGCTCATATGTGCCAAACAGAAGAAGCTCACTGTGCAAACAGAGGTCATCTGTCTCAGCAGCAGCAGAATCTCATCTTGTGCCAGCCAAAGGTCATCTGTGCCTAGCGGAAACTCATATTTGCCAGCAAACAGGCTCATCTGTGTAAACAGATGCTCATATGTGCCAGCAAAGCTATCGGTGGCCAGCAGAAGCAGAGCTTATATGTCTTAAAAGAAGCTCATCTGTGCCAGCAGAGCAGAAAGGGTCATTGTCGCACCAGAAGCTCCATCTGTGCCAGCAGAGCAGAAGCAGAAGCTCATCAGTGCCTGCAGAAGCAGAAGCTCATCTGTGGCAGCAGAAGTCATCTGTGCCAGCATAAGCTCATCGTTGCCAGCAGAGTCCTTCATATTGCTAGGCAGAGGCTCTCTGTGCCAGCAGAAAGCTCATAGTGCCAGCAGAGGCTCATTGTGTATGTGCCAACAGAGGTTCTCTGTGCCCGAGAAGCTCATATGTGCAAGCAAGGCTCATCTGTGCCAGCAGAACCTCATCTGTGCAGGCAGAAGCTCATCTTTGCGCAGAGGTTCATATGTGCCTGTAGAAGCTCATCTGTGCCAGCAACGGGCTTGTCTGTGGCAAGCAGAGGCTCATCTGTGCCAGCCAGAGGCTCATCTGTGCCCAGGCAGAAACTCATCTGTGCCGGAGAAGCTCATCTGTGCCAGGCAGAGACTCAGATGTGCTAGCAGAGGCTCGAATGTGCTCAGCGAGGCTCATCTGTGCCAGCAGCAGAAGCGCATCTGTGCCAGATGAGTCTATATGTGCTAGCAGAGGATATACTGTTGCCAGCCAAAAGGCTTGTCTGTGCAAGCAGAGGCTCATAATTGTGCCAGCAGAAGCTCATCTGTGGCAGCAGAAGCTGAGAAGATCATTCTGTGCCAGCTACGCTCTTCTGTGCCAGCCAGAGGCTCATATGTGTTTAGCAGAGGCTCATCTGTGCCAGCCCAGAACCAGCAGAGGCTCATTTGTGCCAACAGAAGCTCACCTGTGCAAACAGAGGCTCATCTGTGCCAGCATAAGCAGAATCTCATCTGTGCCAGCAATGGCTCATCTGTGCCAGCAGAAGCTCATATGTGCCAGCAAAGGCTCATCTGTGTAAACAGAGGCTCATATGTGCCAGCAGAAGCTCATATGTGCCAGCAGAAGCAGAAGCTCATATGTCGCAACAGAAGCTAATCTGTGCCAGCAGAAGCAGAAGCTCATCTGTGCCAGCAGAAGCTCATCTGTGCCAGCAGAACCAGAAGCTCATTTGTGCCAGCAGAAGCTCATCTGTGCCAGCAGAAGCAGAAGCTCATCTGTGCCAGTAGAAGCTCATCTGTGCCAGCAGAGGCTCATCTGTGCCAGGAGAGGCTCATCTGTGCCAGCAGAGGCTCATCTGTGCAAACAGAGGCTCATATGTGCCAGCAGAGGCTCATATGTGCCAACAGAAGCTCACCTGTGCAAACAGAGGCTCATCTGTGCCAGCAGGAACAGAAGCTCATCTGTGCCAGCAGAAGCTCATATGTGCCAGCAGAGTTTCATATGTGCCAGCAGAAGATCATCTGTGCCAGCAAAGGCTTGTCTGCGCAAGCAGAGGCTCATCTGTGCCAGCAAAACCTCATAAGCAGAAGCTCATCTGTGCCAGCAGAAGCTCATCAGCAGAAGCTCAGCTGTGTCAGCAGAAACAGAAGCTCATATGTGCCAGCAGAAGCTCATCTGTGCCAGCAATGGCTCATCTGTGCCAACAGAAGCTCATCTGTGCCAGCTAAGGCTCATCTGTGCCAGCAGAAGCTCATATTTCCCAGCAGAAGCTCATCTGTGCCAGCAGAAGCTCATCTGTGCCAGCAGAAACTCATCTGTGCCAGCAGAAGCTCATCTGTGCCAGCAGAGGCTCATATGTGCCAGCAGAAGCTCATCTGTGCCAGCAAAGGCTTGTCTGTGCAAGCAGAGGCTCATATGTGCCAGCAGAAGCTCATCTGTGGCAGCAGAAGCAGAAGCTCATATGTGGCAGCAGAAGCAGAAGCTCATCTGTGCCAGCAGAAGCAGAAGCTCATCTGTGCCAGCAGAGGCTCATATGTGCCAGCAGAAGCTCATATGTGCAAACAGAGGCTCATCTGTGCCAGCAGAAGCAGAATCTCATCTGTGCCAGCAAAGGCTCATCTGTCCAAACAGAGGCTCATATGTGCCAGCAGAAGCTCATCTGTGCCAACAGAAGCTCACCTGTGCAAACAGAGGCTCATCTGTGCCAGCAGAAGCAGAATCTCATCTGTGCCAGCAAAGGCTCATCTGTGCCAGCGGAAGCTCATATGTGCCAGCAAAGGCTCATCTGTGCAAACAGAGGCTCATATGTGCCAGCAGAAGCTCATCTGTGCCAACAGCAGCTCACCTGTGCAAACAGAGGCTCAGTCGTGCCAGCAGAAGCAGAATCTCATCTGTGCCAGCAAAGGCTCATCTGTGCCAGCGGAAGCTCATATGTGCCAGCAAAGGCTCATCTGTGCAAACAGAGGCTCATATGTGCCAGCAGAGGCTCATATGTGCCAACAGAAGCTCACCTGTGCAAACAGAGGCTCATCTGTGCCAGCAGAAGCAGAATCTCATTTGTGCCAGCAAAGGCTCATCTGTGCCAGCGAATATAGAATATATTCGAATATATGAGCCTCTGTTTGCACAGGTGAGCTTCTGTTTGCACATATGAGCCTCTGTTTGCACAGATGAGCCTTTGCTGGCACAGATGATCTTCTGCTGGCACATATGAAACTCTCCTGGCACAGATGAGCTTCTGCTGGCACAGATGAGGTTCTGCTGGCACAGATGAGCCTTTGCTGGCACAGATGAGCCTTTGCTTGCACATATGAGCTTCTGTGGGCACAGATGAACCTCTGCTAGCACATATGAGCCTCTGCTGGCACAGATGAGCTTCTGCTGGCACATAAGAGCCTCTACTGGCACAGATGAGCTTCTGCTAGCACAGATGAGCCTCTGCTGGCACAGATGAGCTTATGCTGGCACAGATGAGCTTCTGCTGGCACATATGAGCCTCTACTGCCACAGATGAGCTTCTGCTTCTGCTGGCACAGATGAGCTTCTGTGCCAGCAGAAGATGCCAGCAGAAGCAGAATCTCATCTGTGCCAGCAAAGGCTCATCTGTGCCAGCGGAAGCTCATATGTGCCAGCAAAGGCTCATCTGTGCAAACAGAGGCTCATATGTGCCAGCAGAGGCTCATATGTGCCAACAGAAGCTCACCTGTGCAAACAGAGGCTCACCTGTGCCAGCAGAAGCAGAATCTCATCTGTGCCAGCAAAGGCTAATCTGTGCCAGCGGAAGCTCATATGTGCCAGCAAAGGCTCATCTGTGTAAACAGATGCTCAAATGTGCCAGCAAAGGCTCATCTGTGCCAGCGAAAGCTCATATGTGCCAGCAAAGGATCATCTGTGCAAACAGAGGCTCATATGTGCCAGCAGAAGCTCATCTGTGCCAGCAGAAGCAGAAGCTCATATGTCGCAACAGAAGCTCATCTGTGCCAGCAGAAGCAGAAGCTCATCTGTGCCAGCAGAAGCTCATCTGTGCCAGCAGAAGCAGAAGCTCATCTGTGCCAGTAGAAGCTCATCTGTGCCAGCAGAGGCTCATCTGTGCCAGCAGAAACTCATCTGTGCCAGCAGAAGCTCATCTGTGCCAGCAGAGACTCGTATGTGCTAGCAGGGGCTCGTATGTGCTAGCAGAGGCTCATATGTGCCAGAAGAAGCTCATCTGTGCCAGCTGAGTCTCATATATGCTAGCAGAGGCTCATCTGTGCCAGCAAAGGCTCATCTGTGCAAGCAGAGGCTCATATGTGCCAGCAGAAGCTCATCTGTGGCAGCAGAAGCAGATGCTCATCTGTGCCAGCAGAAGCTCATCTGTGCCAGTAGAGGCTCATATGTGCCAGCAGAAGCTCATCTGTGCCAGCAGAAGCTCATCTGTGCCAGCAGAGGCTCATATGTGCTAGCAGAGTCTCATCTGTGCCAGCAGAAGCTCATCTGTGCCAGCAGAGGCTTATATGTGCTAGCAGAGGTTCATCTGTGCCCGCAGAAGCCCATATGTGCAAGCAAAGGCTCATCTGTGCCAGCAGAACCTCATCTTTGCCAGCAGAAGCTCATCTGTGCCAGCAGAGGTTCATATGTGCCAGCAGAAGATCATCTGTGCCAGCAAAGGCTTGTCCGCGCAAGCAGAGGCTCATCTGTGCCAGCAGAAGCTCATAAGCAGAAGCTCATCTGTGCCAGCAGAAGCTCTTCAGCAGAAGCTCAGCTGTGTCAGCAGAAGCAGAAGCTCATATGTGCCAGCAGAAGCTCATCTGTGCCAGCAATGGCTCATCTGTGCCAACAGAAGCTCATCTGTGCCAGCAAAGGCTCATCTGTGCCAGCAGAAGCTCATATTTGCCAGCAGAAGCTCATCTGTGCCAGCAGAAGCTCATCTGTGCCAGCAGAAACTCATCTGTGCCAGCAGAAGCTCATCTGTGCCAGCAGAAGCTCATCTGTGGCGCAGAAGCAGAAGCTCATCTGTGCCAGCAGAGGCTCATATGTGCCAACAGAAGCTCATCTGTGCCAGCAGAAGCTCATCTGTGCCAGCAGAAACTCATATGTGCTAGCAGAGGCTCATCTGTGCCAGCAGAAGCTCATCTGTGCCAACAGAGACTCATCTGTGTATGTGCCAACAGAGGTTCATCTGTGCCCGCAGAAGTTCATATGTGCAAGCAAAGGCTCATCTGTGCCAGCAGAAGCTCATCTGTGCCAGCAGAAGCTCATCTGTGCCAGCAAAGGCTTGTCTATGCAAGCAGAGGCTCATATGTGCTAGCAGAGGCTCATCTGTGCCAGCAGAAGCTAATCTGTGCCAGCAAAGGCTTGTCTGTTTAAGCAGAGGCTCATATTTGCTAGCAAAGGCTCATCTGTGCCAGCAGAAGCTCATCTGTGCCAGCAGAGGTCCATCTGTGCCAGCAGAAGCTCATATGTGCCAGCAAAGGCTTGTCTGTGCAAGAAGAGGCTCTTATGTGCTAGCAGAGGCTCATCTGTGCCAGCAAAGGTTAATCTGTGCCAGGAGCAGCTCATATGTGCCAGCAGAAGCTCATCTGTGCCAGCAGAGGTTCATCTGTGCCAGCAGAAGCTCTTATGTGCCAGCAGAAGCTCATCTGTTCCAGCAGAAGCTCATCTATGCCAACAAAGGCTCATCTGTGCCAGCAGAAGCAGAATCTCATATGTGCCAGCAGAGGCTCATATGTGCTAGCAGAAGCTTATCTGTGCAAGCAGAAGCTCATCTGTGCCAGCAGAGGCTGCTAGCAGAGGCTCATCTGTGCCAGCAGAAGCTCATCTGTGTCAGCAGAAGCTCATCTGTGCCAGCAGAAGCTCATCTGTGCCAGCAGAAGCTCATATGTGCCAGCAAAGGCTCATCTGTGCCAGCAGAAGCTCATCAGCAGAAGCTCATCAGCAGAAGCTCATCTGTGCCAGCAGAGGCTCGTCTGTGCGAGCAGAGGCTCATCTGTGCCAGCAGAGGCTCATATGTGCCAGCAGAAGCTCATCTGTGCAAGCAGAAGCTCATCTGTGCCAGCAAAGCCTCATCTGTGCCAGCAGAAGCTCATCTGTGGCAGCAAAGGCTCATCTGTGCTAGCAGAAGTTCATCTGTGCAAGCAGCAGCTCATTAAATTCAATTCCATTCAAATATATTTGTATAGCGCTTTTCACAATACATATTGTTTCATAGCAGCTTTACAGAAAGTGCATATCAAAAATGTACATAGAAAAAATACAATTAGTTAATCATGTATTAATTTAGGGCATAACGTATCGCCAGCGTTGAGTCGTCTCTACACAGGCGTCAAGTCATCTCTTCGCAAGTGTTGGGGCATCTGAAGTCTCTGTGAGAGGCTGGATACAATCTGGAGCTGATGAACGCTATTTACCTCAGGACTAGCGTCCCGAGATAACAGCAGAAAAGCAGATGGGAAATAATTAGCATAGCTGCTGTTCATTATAGTAATGCATTCAATCTGATTCAACAGTAGTATAAAAGGTAAGCATTATGTGAATGCTTGGCGAAAGAGATGCGTCTTTAATCTAGTTTTAAACTGGGACAGCGAGTCTGATCCTCAAACAATATCAGGAAGGCTATTCCAGAGTTTAGGAGCTAAATGTGAGAACGTTCTCTCTCCTTTAGTGGACTTAGATATCCTAGGAATGACCAGAAGCCTCGAATTTAGTGATCTTAAAGAGCATGATGGATTGTAGGGCGATAGAAGGTCCATTAAATACACAGGAGCTAGACCATTTAGGGCTTTATAGGTCAGCAGTAATACTTTGTAATTGATACGGAACTTTATAGGTAACCAGTGTAGAGATGATAAAATTGGTGTTATATGATCATATTTTCTTTGCCTAGTAAGAACTCTAGCGGCTGCATTTTGCACTAACTGTAGCTTGTTTATTGAGGATGCAGGACAACCAGCTAATAAAGCATTACAGTAATCTAGTCTCGAGGTCATGAATGCATGAACTAACTTTTCTGCATCAGAAACAGATAGCATGTTACGTAGCTTGTAATATATGAATATGATTTTCAAAAGACAAGTTGCGGTCTAGTATAACACCCAGGTCTGCTACTGTAGTGGATAAAGTAACAGGACATCCTTCTAAATTAGAGTTGTATTGTAAGAGGTTTTGTGGGTAGTTTTTTGGACCAATAAGTAATACCTACGTTTTATCTGAATTTAATAGCAGGAAATTACACGTCATCCAGCATTTTATATCTTTAAGACACTCTGTCAATTTACATGAGTGTTTTCATCTGGTCGTGATGAAATATATAATTGAGTGTCATCAGCATAACAGTGGAAATTAATTCCATGTTTTCTTATAATATAACCAAGTGGCAGCATATATATTGAGAATAGCAGAGGGCCTAACACCGATCCTTGCGGCACTCCATAGTCTACTGACGTTATTTTCGATTTTTCCCCATTTAAACAGACAAAATGGTAACGGTCTGATAAGTACGATCTAAACCAGCTTATGCCATTCCCTGAACACCAGTGTAGTTTTGTAGTCGATCCAAGAGTATTTTAGGATCTATAGTGTCGAACGCAGCGCTAAGATCGAGTAGAACTAGTATTGAGATACAGCCTTGGTCAGAAGCTAAAAGTAAATCATTTGTAATTTTAACTAGCGCAGTTTCTGTGCTATGATGCGGTCTGAATCCTGACTGAAATTTTTCATAGATATAATTTTCTTGCAAGGAAGAGCACAATTGAGCGGACACAACGTTTCCTAGTATTTTACACATAAATGGAAGATTTAAAATGGGTCTGTAATTTGCTAGATTATATGGATTTAATTGCGGTTTCTTAATGAGAGGTTTTATTACTGCCAGTTTGAATATTCTTGGAACATGACCTAAAAATAAAGACGAGTTAATAATATTGAGAAGAGGCTCTTCCACTACAGGTAACACCTCTTTCAGTAGTTTAGTGGGTATTTGATCTAATAAACATGTTGTTGGTTGAGATGCAATGATAAGTTTATTTAGCTCTTCCTGTCCTATGGTTGTAAAGCGGTGTAGTTGTTCTTGAGGGGCGATAATTGAGGCTGAATCATAAGACACCATAAAAGATCATCAGCAGAAGCTCATCTGTGCCAGCAGAGGCTCATATGTGCAAGCAGAAGCTTATCTGTGCTAGCAGAGGCTCACATGGGCCAGCAGAAGCTGATCTGTGCCAGCAGAAGCTCATCAGCAGAAGCTCATCAGCAGAAGCTCATCTGTTCCAGCAGAAGCTCATCTGTGCCAGCAGAAGCTTATCTGTGCCAGCAGAAGCTCATCAGCAGAAGCTCATCAGCAGAAGCTCATCAGCAGAAGCTCATCTGCAGAAGCTCATCTGTGCCAGCAGAAGCTCATCTTTGCCAGCAGAAGCTCATCTGTGCCAGCAAAGGCTCATCTATGCCAGCAGAAGCTCATCTGTGCCAGCAGAAGCTCATCAGCAGAAGCTCATCAGCAGAAGCTCCTCTGTGCCAGCAGAAGCTCATCTGTGCCAGCAGAGGCTCATCTGTGCCAGCAGAAGCTCATATGTGCCAGCAGAGGCTCATATGTGCCAGCAGAAGCTCATCTGTGCCAGCAGAGGCTCATATGTACCAGAAGAAGCTCATTTGTGCCAGCAGAAGCTCATCTGTGCCAGCAGAGGCTCATCTGTGCCAGCAGCAGAAGCAGCAGAATCTGGTGAAGTCTGTATTAAAGAACCTTCTGTGCGTTAATCCTAAAGTTAATTTGCTGTGACATGAAGATTTTGTGAGAGGAATGATGCCAGACACATGAGTTAGCAGAAAGGTCACTTTTTGCAGAAAGGTGCTGAAAACTGCAGAGGGAAGCATCTGACTGGTGGCAGTATGATGGGATGAGTGGGTCCTGTCACTGTCAAGAACAATTATGAAAACATTGTTAGCTTTTTTTCTTTTTAGCTATATTTGACTCTCAGGATGATTGAAATTTTTTAGGAAAGAAAGTCTTTGGAAAATATTATAATTACTCAGTGTACACAAAACAAATGAATTCTCTAAATAAATTATCTAAATGGTCTGAAATATCAAGAAGAAGAGGAAGAAGAATCAGAATCGTATGGAAGCTTGTTTCTGCCATGGAATAAAAAGTTAATTGCAACTTTTTATCTCACAATTCAAACGACTGAGGAGGAGCCGGGGTACCGGAGGACTGAGGCGGAGCCGGGGTGCCGGAGGACTGAGGCAGAGCAGGGGTGCCGGAGGACTGAGGAGGAGCAGGGGTGCCAGAGGACTGAGGAGGAGCCGGTGTGCCGGAGGACTGAGGAGGAGCCGGGGTGCCGGAGGACTGAGGCAGAGCCGAGTGCCAGAGGACTGAGGCGGAGCCTGGGTGCCGGAGGACTGAGGAGGAGCCGGGTGCCAGAGGACTGAGGCGGAACCGGGGTGCCGGAGGACTGAGGAGGAGCCGGGTGCCGGAGGACTGAGGCGGAGCCGGGGTGCCGGAGGACTACGGTCCCAGATGAAGCCAAAGGAGCGAGGAGCCAAAGTGTTTTTTTAGCAGCTCTTGAATGAAGTTATTGTCCAGCTAAAGTTAAATTTATAGTCAAGTCAAGTCAAGTCAAGTGTATTTATACAGCGCTTTTCACAATATAAATTGCATCAAAGCAGCTTCACAATATCAATCAAATAACATAATGTTTGTTTCTTAGTGAAAAAACATCCACGTTTGGTAGGGCTGATCAATGGTATTAATGCTTGGTTAATTATTTTGAATATCCCCAACTGAACAAGCCAAAGGCAACAGTGGCAAGGAACCGAAAAACTCCATCAAGTGACCTACCGGTGTCCTAAAACTCCATCAGGTGACCTAATGGAGAAAAAAAACCTTGGGAGAACCCAGGCTCAGTCGGGGGCCAGTTCTCCTCTGGCGTTTATGAACTAGAGGCCGGATTTACAGTAACTGTAATTTGATACAGAATTTTGTTTTACACAACATTTTCAGTAATTTGCTGGTATGGTAATCTTACTGTCAAGGCCAAAACTGCTCTTTCCAATATAGTTCTGCTCATTCGTTCCAACTGCCATCTCTCTTCTAAACTGGAGCCCGGGAGAGTAGATAAGACTTAATAATTAAATAGTGACGGGGTTGTTATAACATGTATAGTATTGACGTTGATGATGTTGTTGATGAAATGGTGATTGTTATGGAAATGTCCCCTGTGTTGCTATATTGCTTTTTATGATGAACATTGTCAGATGTTTCTTTTTAACATGTGGCTGTCGAATTGGAGGCCTACTTCAGAAATGGAGCACTTCATTCTGTAGCACTTAGGCCTATCTATCTTCTAAATTCTCTGTTGTACAACCAGAGCCTGTAACATTACGTATTTTATGTATTTCGGTCTTGTATCTGTGTTTGTCCTGTGTCTATGTCTTGCTGCAGAACTAATTGCCCTACGGGGACAAAATAAAGTTTAAGACTTAAGACTAAGACCTTGAAATAGATTCCAAGGTGCAAACCTTGAAGATTTTTGAAAAAAAAAGGTTATTGCTGTGCAAACTTCAAAAACACAAACCTGTGAAAATGCTGACGGCGTGCACACCCGCATCACAAATGTATTATACAGAATTATTTATTGCTTCTGCGTAGCCATGTGAACTGGAATCATTTTGACAACATTTTATCTATACAGAGGTAAAGGGAAGGGAAGGAGGCCTTCACAGGGGAGAGACTAGTGGACACTTCAGGACTGCGTTGTTGTCATGTCTGTCCATTGTGTGTGTGTGTGAGTGTGTCCAGGCACAGGTCCTTCATCAGATCTAGATTTGTTATTATTAATTATTAGATACGGCCTGGATCCGGCGTACTGCGGTAAACCTCGGGACAAACAGAAAGACTAATATTGGTGTACAGTCCAGTTTTTTATATCAGCTATGCATTCCGTTAATTTTGTGAATTGGTAAGTTTCGTCAGGGCGTGAAGAAATATAGAGATGAGTATCATCGGCATAACAGTGAAAACTAATGCCATGTTTCCTAATGATATCTCCTAATGGTAGCATGTATAGCGTGAACAGCAGCGGTCCTAGTACTGAGCCTTGTGGTACGCCATACTGAACTTGTGATCGATAAGACATCTCTTCATTTACTGCAACAAACTGATAACGGTCAGATAAGTATGATTTAAACCATGCTAATGCAATTCCACTAATGCCAACATAGTTTTCTAGTCTATTTAAAAGAATGTTGTGGTCAATAGTATGAAATGCAGCACTAAGATCGAGTAACACTAATAGTGAGATACAACCGCGATCGGATGATAAGAGCAAATCATTAGTGACTATAATGAGAGCTGTCTCAGTGCTTATTCTGATAGCGGCTGGTTCTGAAATAGATCTGTCATGACAGCAACAGTTACTCACAAAAACTTTGTCTTTAGTGATTTTTCCTTCAAAATAAAAGTATGAGAATGGTTTTGCAGCAATGTTTTATTTTTAGATAAATTGAGAGCTTTTAGAAAAGTTCTGACACATTGGCTTTGCATTCACAAAACTAGGTCAGATGAACGCATAGTTGTCTTTACATTCTTCTTTATATGCCCTATTTTCGCTGTCAACTGTCCTCTTTAGTATTTTTAATAAGACATTTAATAATAGCCAGCTTAAAAGTTTTTGGTACGTATCCTAATGACAAAGACGAATTAATGATATTGAGAAGAGGATCTATGACCTCTGGAACCATCTCTTTCAGTAGCTTAGCAGGTATAGGGTCTAACATACATGTTGTCTCTAATATTATCAATCTTGTCTGTAAAGAAGTGCATAAAGTCATTAGTGCTGTGCTGCTTGGAAACGTCTGGGGTTGAAGCTTTATTTTTCGTTAGTTTAGCCACTGTTTCAAATAAATACCTAGGGATTTGTTTATTTTCTTCAAACAGGGTTGAAAAATAAGCAGATCTAGCAGGTTTTAAGGCCTCTCTGTAGGCAATTGTGCTCTCTTTGAATGAAATGCGAAAAAACTCTAGTTTTGTTTTGCACACACACAAACACACAAACACACACCACAGATTTGTAAGTGACTCAGATCAAGCTCAAATTTTGCAATCGAATGAATTCATCATGATAAAATCACTTCCCACTCTCCTAATGGAATAGTCCATTGACAGCAGTAACATGGGTTTCAAATGCAGTTGTGATTGAGTCTCTTCCTGTGGTGATCACAATGAGAGGACGAATGGAAGGACACTGGACTGATCTCTACACTGTTTTCATCAGATATAAAGCGCTGTGTGATCAATTCAGGAGTGAGTGACTTCATTGTCATCTCCTCATCTATATGTTGAAGTAACACACGTCTTCCACAGACTCCAGAGAGACCACGAGTGTTTCCACAGCATCTCTCAGCTCTAACACACACAAAGGCTCTCTTCAGCCCGTTCAGACGTGTATGTGTGTGTGTGGTCTCTGCATACGGGCCAAAGATGTCACCTTGCTTCCAGCATCAGCTCCTGAGAGTCCAGCATCTGCTGAAACTTCTGCCCCGGCTCGGCTGAAAGAGGCTTTTCCTCTCTGGAAACACTGGATCGCACTGTGTGTTGAGGCTCAACACGACTATGCTAATCTGAGGTTTGCATTTCTGCATGTGGACGCTCTCAGGTGTGTGTGTATATGACTGTGAGCGTCACTCGTGTGCTGCAGACAGGAGAACCATTGAGACGTACAGTAGTGAAGAATATCTGACTGCGCTATACACACTATGTGTTGTTGTCCTCAGATCATGTGTTGATCAGACACACCAGTTTCACCTACTGGGACTGAGAAAAAGCAGAAAAACCCCACAGACACTCATTGAAGGAGGAATATACAGAGCAGAAGATCAGGAGCAACTCTTTCACACCAAACAGACAGGAATAAAACACACAGAAACACACATGGCACTGCTTATTAAGCACCCAGAGCTCCAGTTTAACAAAAACACAGAATTAAACCTATAAACCCTATTGTGGGATTTCTCTCCACCATTTTTATTGCAATAAGCACTCTGTAAATGACATGTGGTGCATGTTATTGCTTTCATTTGATTGTCAGTTTGAGAAGAAGCTGTTAAAATGCTCAAGTTTAATTCTGTTCTTTTCCCACATAGTCTGTGACAGTAAATCAGCTGTGATGGACTGGCCGAGTATTTAACCCTGGCAGCGGGGATGATGGTCCTCTCTCTGTGAGATAACCCCTGTGACGGACTGGCCGAGTGTTTAACCCTGGCCGCGGGGATGATGGTCTTCTCTCTGTGAGATAAACCCTGTGACGGACTGGCCGAGTGTTTAACCCTGGCTGCGGGGATGATGGTCCTCTCTCTGTGAGATAAACCCTGTGATGGACTGGCTGAGTGTTTAACCCCGGCCGCGGGGATGATGGTCCTCTCTCTGTGAGGTAAACCCTGTGATGGACTGGCTGAGTGTTTAACCCCGGCCGCGGGGATGATGGTCCTCTCTCTGTGAGATAAACCCTGTGACGGACTGGCCGAGTGTTTAACCCCCGCCGTGGGGATGATGGTCCTCTCTCTGTGAGATAAACCCTGTGACGGACTGGCCGAGTGTTTAACCCCCGCCGTGGGGATGATGGTCCTCTCTCTGTGAGATAAACCCTGTGACGGACTGGCCGAGTGTTTAACCCCAGCCGCGGGGATGATGGTCCTCTCTCTGTGAGATAAACCCTGTGATGGACTGGCTGAGTGTTTAACCCCGGCCGTGGGGATGATGGTCCTCTCTCTGTGAGATAAACCCTGTGACGGACTGGCCGAGTGTTTAACCCCAGCCGCGGGGATGATGGTCCTCTCTCTGTGAGATAAACCCTGTGACGGACTGGCTGAGTGTTTAACCCCGGCCGTGGGGATGATGGTCCTCTCTCTGTGAGATAAACCCTGTGATGGACTGGCTGAGTGTTTAACCCCGGCCGTGGGGATGATGGTCCTCTCTCTGTGAGATAAACCCTGTGACGGACTGGCCGAGTGTTTAACCCCAGCCGCGGGGATGATGGTCCTCTCTCTGTGAGATAAACCCTGTGATGGACTGGCTGAGTGTTTAACCCCGGCCGTGGGGATGATGGTCCTCTCTCTGTGAGATAAAGCCTGTGATGGACTGGCTGAGTGTTTAACCCTGGCCGCGGGGATGATGGTCCTCTCTATGTGAGATAAACCCTGTGATGGACTGGCCGAGTATTTAACCCTGGCCTTGGGGATGATGGTCCTCTCTCTGTGAGATAAACCCTGTGATGGACTGGCTGAGTGTTTAACCCCGGCCGTGGGGATGATGGTCCTCTCTCTGTGAGATAAACCCTGTGACGGACTGGCCGAGTGTTTAACCCCAGCCGCGGGGATGATGGTCCTCTCTCTGTGAGATAAACCCTGTGACGGACTGGCTGAGTGTTTAACCCCGGCCGTGGGGATGATGGTCCTCTCTCTGTGAGATAAACCCTGTGATGGACTGGCTGAGTGTTTAACCCCGGCCGTGGGGATGATGGTCCTCTCTCTGTGAGATAAACCCTGTGACGGACTGGCCGAGTGTTTAACCCCAGCCGCGGGGATGATGGTCCTCTCTCTGTGAGATAAACCCTGTGATGGACTGGCTGAGTGTTTAACCCCGGCCGTGGGGATGATGGTCCTCTCTCTGTGAGATAAAGCCTGTGATGGACTGGCTGAGTGTTTAACCCTGGCCGCGGGGATGATGGTCCTCTCTATGTGAGATAAACCCTGTGATGGACTGGCCGAGTATTTAACCCTGGCCTTGGGGATGATGGTCCTCTCTCTGTGAGATAAACCCTGTGATGGACTGGCCGAGTATTTAACCCTGGTCGCGGGGATGATGGTCCTCTCTCTGTGAGATAAACCTTGTGATGGACTGGCCGAGTATTTAACCCCGGCCGCGGGGATGATGTCCTCTCTCTGTGAGATAAACCCTGTGACGGACTGGCCGAGTGTTTAACCCTGGCCGTGGGGATGATGGTCCTCTCTCTGTGAGATAAACCCTGTGACGGACTGGCTGAGTGTTTAACCCTGGCCGTGGGGATGATGGTCCTCTCTCTGTGAGATAAACCCTGTGATGGACTGGCTGAGTGTTTAACCCCGGCCGCGGGGATGATGGTCCTCTCTCTGTGAGATAAACCCTGTGATGGACTGGCTGAGTGTTTAACCCTGGCCGCGGGGATGATGGTCCTCTCTCTGTGAGATAAACCCTGTGATGGACTGGCTGAGTGTTTAACCCTGGCCGTGGGGAGGATGGTCCTCTCTCTGTGAGATAAACCCTGTGATGGACTGGCCGAGTGTTTAACCCTGGCCGTGGGGATGATGGTCCTCTCTCTGTGAGATAAACCCTGTGATGGCATGCATGACTCGTTCTCATTCATGTGATGGGGGAGTGTTTCTCACACGAGATTCCTCAGTGCTTTTCAGTGTTTCAGGTTTCCTGCCAAGCAATCAAGATTTATTTGCATTTCTGAGAGCCAGAGAATTTGCAAGTTTTAATCAAAAGCAGTGAAACCAACCCAACTCTCGTCACGTGCAAGTCTGCGGTTGAGAAGTACAGACACTAATGCAGTAGTGGGGGTCACATGACAGGAACAGGACGGGGTTTCACACGCCATGTTGCTTTTGCAATAACATCATTAGCACTGTCTGCATTTTCAAAGTATGGACGCTTGAAAAATATGGTAAAAAATATGATAAATGTGACTTTATTCCTCATATTATATGTTTTTTTCCTCAAAATTCAGAGAAAAAAATTTGTGAAAATTTTGAATTGTGAGATAAAAAGTCGCAGTTACCTCTTTTGTGTTTTGTTGGGTGGTTGTGGTTGATGGATCCGACACAGTTAGTGAACTACAGTTGCTGCACACGGAGCGTGTGCTTTAGCCGGGAGCTGGACTGAAAAACACACACACACAACAACCACAGATATTTGGCCGGTTCCCTCCCAGCGGTTCCTCTTACACACTTTCCCCAGCGCCGCCTGGATCTCAGCAGTTTCTCATTGTGCTTGATCTGCTCTTCTACTCCACCATAATAACCTCTGATTCCTCCAGACAGGAGAAACCGACGCTTTGTTTCACCTGTGTGTGTATTAAAGCACACGTCTGACGTTCCCAGAATCTGTGTTTGATCAGAATGAACAGATGCAGAGAGGAACGTCAAGACACATTATGATGTGTTAATGCTTACAAAACTATAATTTAAGAACATTGGAATTCGAATCCCTGTTTTTTAAATCATCCCTTAAAACTTATTTGTTTAGGGTAGCTTTTACATAATTGTTCATAATTTCCTTATTGTTATTAATCAAACATTTCATAATGTTTTTATTTTGTATTTTATCAGCTTTTTCTGTCAGTAATACATTGTTTGTTTAATTGTATGTTTTTTCATGTTTCTATTCTTGTGAAGAAGAATCTTCCTTTGAGATGCTTTTTAAAGGCGCTATATAAAATAAAGTTTATTATTATTATTATTATTTTGCTGACGTTCCCATTGAGGTATTATTTCTGAACGTTCTCTGAACATTCCTGAACGTCCAGTTTATTAAGGTTTTAAAAATGTTTTCTCTTGGTCACGTGATCGTTAAGAGAACATTCCATGGTATCCTACTTCCATCATTATGGAAACTTACTTTTGAATGTTCTCTGAAAGTTCTGAAACAAGTTATATTTAAAGCACATTAGATGAACATCCAACTAAAAATTTGAACAAAAAACAACTGTTTTTATCCTAATATTTTGAGAATATTATTAAAAAATCAGATAACTTTGAATGAACGATTTATTAATGTTGCTGGAAGAGCGTTTGATCATAACTTTCAGAGGAGCTTCCGAGGACGTTCCCTGTTATCTGGGAATACTTTATAAGCAGCAGAATATATATTTAGGTGAACTGTAGCAATAAGAACATTTATATGGAAGGTTCCCATGTGAAGTTCAAGTCATCCTACTTGTTCTTCTGGGTGGAAAGCTCATAATAGTCGTCACAGATGATAGTAAACTTTTTTATTTATATTTTATTTCAGTTTCAGTACAAATGGTGATGACAGTCTTTCATCTCAAGTTAACCTCAAACATTACTAATACAGACTGGTTAAGACCTGAGGCATAAGGACAGATGAATTCATCGTTGATGTTTCCCGCTGGACCCTGATGAAGTTGAAGTATGATCAGTGTGAGTGTCAGTCAACAGGCCTGATCATCATACGCACAGACTTCATGGAGTAAAAACCCCCTCCATAATCGGCCCAGAAGATGCCGTCCTGAAACCTGCTGCGATACACTCCTCCTGAATACCACACGCCGTTCAGATTGGTCTGACCGCAGGCGTTGTACCACCAGCCGGCCTTGTGGAAATGAGCACAGTTCCCTGGAAGACAAGACGACCAGAGTTTCAAATGAACACCCGCCAACTCGCCAAATGCGTGGATAAATCACCTGTGGCGGGAAACACTGTCAAATCACTGGCCAAAATGGCGCGCTATTATATTTACTCACTTTGCCGGGGAAGTTTGTGTAAGCCAAATCTTCACAAATACATGAGTCATCATGATATATTTAATACAGCATATTGTGCAGAATCTGTGCATATCTGACTTACTTGAACACAAGGAAAGGAGGATATATACATAAGCCGTGACATAGTTAATCTGGCTCATTTCTTTTTCTTTTCTTTTTTGGCTAGTAGAAGTTCTTAATGGCCGGTAACTTAAAAATTTAGTAGACAAATTGTCCGGTGAGTGAAAAAATAAATTTCAAACCCTAAATGAGACCCATAATCAGCACTGTCTGAAGACTGGTGGATAAACATGGACTGTTTGATGTCGGTGTAGGCATTTCAATCATAAATGTGCTTTACGGTCCTTGAACAAAATTGGATTGGGTTAAATTTTCTGTGTTTTTCGCATCCGCAACGAGCATTTTCAGAGGTGTTTTGACAATTCAGAGCCACCGTACAAGCGAACGCCAAAATTCAGAATTCTTCGCGTGCACCTTTCCGATGCCACATTTTGGTGTGTGTGTGTGTGTGTGGTTGTCTCCATACCTTAGCCAAACTGCTAGTCTCTGTTCAGGATCAATTGATTCACAGAAGTTGGTGGTCTTGTTTTTAATGTGTGTCTCCAGTATTGTTAGCAAAGCATTAAACTGAGCCACTGACACCCTGAAGTAAACTTTGAATCTCTCGGGATAATCCCGCAGCGAACTCTCCTTCCTCTCTATGCAATCTCTACGCAATTTTTAGGATAACGAATACGAAAAAATGCGTATGGACTCAGTGTGCAAGGAGCTTTAGTCTGGCTTTGAGTCATAAAATGACCTCATGGGCTTCAAGAACACGTACAAGCGCAGGCCACACCCTGCTAACGGAACGCACCTTGATTTAAGAGCGTTTAGGTATTTGTACTGGAACACAAGACTTCACAATCCTCAACCCAGGGTGTTCAGAGGTAGTGTGTGTAATGGATCTGATTGACACACCGTTAGCCGTGTTGCGAGTGAAAGCACCTGAGAAGGCGTCGTGGTCGTGGTCCAGCGTGGTGAAGGGTTTGCCGTTGTTGCTGGTCAGTGAGTCTCCAGCGTTGCCCTGGTATGAGCCCAGACGCACACGGTACGCCTGGCTCTCTGGCTCCAGGTGGAAGCTGCTGTACGCCGCGTACACCTTTTTACCCATCCAGTCCTCCAGCTCCACCAGCAGCTTGTAGTCCTCCTGCTTGCCCAGATTATAGATGTTTTCCAGACCCAGCCAGTGTTCGCCGTCCACGTTTCCAAAGCCTTTCTGGAGGAAAAGGAAAAGAGAGCCGTTGAAAACACTGTTTTCATTACCATCACACTGGCCTTTGAAACACTGGAAAGGCTTCTTTGAACAACTGGGCTTAGCTGATGATGGATGTTTAAGATATCACCAGACTTTACCCCGCTGATTTGAGCACATACTGCGGCGTATTATTATTTCATGAGTGAAAATGCATGCTCATTAACACTGGGATGTGTGTTAGGATGAGGTTTATGAGACTTCACTGTGTGTGAGTGTGTGTGGGGCTTGAGGTGAAAGGACCGCTAACACCCGAGCGCAATCACAACAAACGGACATGAACCAGATCCAGCTGTTAGTCTCTAATGTTAGCGTACGGCTCTCTGAGACACGCTCAGCAACAGCGTCTGTGATTCTCTGAAAGCCTCTAATGATATCGCAGCTCAGAAAGACGTGATCCAGATCAAGCAATTATTATATTCTGCAAAGCTTTACCAATATACCCAAAAGACTGTTATACAGAAGCCCCTCCTTCTGAAAAGCACACTGTGCTCTGATTGGTCAGCTGGAGCAGTGTGTTGTGATTGGTCGAGTGCTTCGAGTGTGTTTGGGAAATGTCCCACCCCTTTCCATAACCGCCAGTACTACACACTACTAACTAACTCAACCAGGCCACACCCCTTTATTCTGCATATTAATTATAATAATGAGGAATATTGTGACGTGTTTGTTCCCGGAAAAAACTCAAGACTACAATGGATTTGTTTCAGGGAGCTTTTTCATGATCAAACAGCAACATAACACACTAAAGAGAGATGAGGATGGGGGAAAAAGTAGACTATGACCTCTTTAATACCCGTGCTGTTAGCACAGAGGGGCCTCCACCTCTAGTTTTATTCCTGGATAATTAATCCGTTACAGAATCTTTTAACATTAGCCATCACTATACCTTATAGCTGTCCCAGTTCCTGAAGAAGTTGACGGACCCGTCCTTCCTCCTCTGGATGAGGGTCCAGCCGCCTCGGTCCACGTCATGCTCACACCAGGCCTGCACAGGCGTCTTCGAGCCCTCCGGCGTCAGCAGGTACGTCCCGCTGGCGGTGTGTCCCGCCTGCATCACCTGCACACAGTCCCGGAACGGACCTCGGGACACCAGAACACACTAATGAGTGCTGACGAGGAAGGAAGGAGGAGTAAAGCCTTGTATATACTGTCGCCTGGCTCCGCAGCACAAGCCTCCGCACGCACCTCCCCAAACGCACGAGGCGTTTATACCCGACGCGCTCACCGCTGTACTATTATTTGAAACCACAGGGGGCGACTCTGAGTAATTGTCCTCTAAACCATCAGGAAACATCAATGAGAAGACGTACGGTATGTTTATTTTAGTACACTTCACCAAAACCACACTACTAAAGAATCGTGACATTAGAACAAAATTTAAAAGGATATAAATGTCTGCTATTGTAGGCTCATTTTGTAAATGCAAGCAACTAATTTGAACGCACAAACTGGGTGCTGGTGTGATGAGATGTACGTTCGGCCAGATTCGGCTCGAAGTTGTGCATCTTCGGATTTAGAGCTGTGCGGAAAGTAAAAAAAATGCCGTGTACGCGCCAAGCGAAAAGGGGTATTGCGCACGAGGGCTTACACCGCAATGACATTATTTTTGCTCTTGCAGACATGACGAGTATAAACCAAGCTTAATAATGCTCTTCAATACTGTCAGTAGTCTCCTTTCGTGCTGTTGTTCTTTTCAGACTGTCCTTTTGTTCTCTGTAGATTACCAGATACAGCTTAACATGCCTAAGGATAACAAGGGAGTGAACTAGCTAAATTTTTTAGATCGAATAATAGTCTGCATAGGCCTATTGTATTAATGGTTTTATTGGGTCTGATTAGGCTTTGGTACATTGTATATTGTACAGTTCTGATTTGCTTGACTTACATTCATCCATTTGGCAGACTCTTTTTTGCATTGCATTCAAAGTGTTCATTTGATCGGTTCATGCACTCACTGGGAATTAAACTGTAATGAAGTTAACTCTTTCTCACCAGCATTTTTTAAAAAATAATTTGCTAGTCACTGTCAGCATTTTTAATAATTTTCCGTTGTCGCAACTCTCTCTCTATATGGCTCTGCTCACAACCAAATCACTCCAAAATCACAGCCAATCAGAAGAGAGTGTGTGCGGAGTCTCTCTGCAAGCGCACTACTGCACTCACAACCAAATGGATAAATAATTAAATTCATAAATATTTAACGCAAAATTTATTACACGCAATATATACTGAGTGACTGAATCAATCATAGATTACACTTGTTTGTTCACAGTTTGAATGTTCTTGTTTCCTTTCCTTTATTTTGAGGATCAGAGGTGAATTATTCATTTTCTCTTTCAGTACAGTTATAAATGATATTCAAACTCACATCAGATGCTTTTAACATTAAAGAAGAGACACCTTTTATTATCTGTCATGGCATCTGGTCATGGGTGTCATGGAAATGACGAGTGTGTGTTGGCAGACGTGTGTTTTGCTGTGTAATGAGTTGATCAGTGATGTGTTACCTTCCAGACTGGCGTTGGCCTGACGAGTTGGCCTCTCCTCTGGGACAGGCACGTCGGGGCTGCTCTGGATCTCGTTGGAGAGGCGGGGCACGTACACGGGGATGTTCTCCGGCACGACCTGCAGGAGCGGCGGAGGTGGCGGCTCCCGTGGGTGATTCCCGTACACCTGCAGGCATCGCTCCTCCAGAGCGGCAATCAGCAGAGACTGGTTGTTGACCAGCGCCGCCAGCGTGGAGAAGCGCAGCTCCAGCTCCCGGTAGAGGCCGGACACCCGTAGCGCCTCCGCCGTGCCGTTCAAGACCCGGCCCTCCAGCGCCGCCAGCTCCAGGGAGTTATCCCGCTTGCGGATGATCTCATGCAGCAGCTGCATGTACAGCTGGGTGACGCGCGAGTTCATGTTGCGCGACTCTTTACGTAACAGTTTCATTTCGTTGACCATGTTTCCATCCACGTCCACGATCAACCGGAGTGTGTCCATTTCATGCCTCACCTTGGTCAAGATCTCGCGGACGTCGGCCACGTCTGTCTGCGTCACGCGCTCTTTGTCGGGCAGAGTCGGGCCCTGGCTGGCACAGATCGGCCCTGTGATCCTCTGCTCCGGGACCAAGAATGTGTAAGAGCACTTTTTGGGTTCCCCGTCTTCTGCGAGCCTCCTCTTTCGGCTCGAGACGGGCCCCCTGGAAGCGCTCTGGCTCCGTTCACCGGTGAGGACCCAGAGAAGAGCGCAAAAGATCCAGGCATGAGGACTCATCGCAGCAGAGCAGGAGATTCGACCCTGAGACACAAACACCACAGAGACAAACACACTGCACTTACTGGATGATGCTGCACATCTGTTGACATGTTTTCCATTCAATGACAATCTTCTGAAATACCAGAAACACTGTGAAAGACTTGTTGTGTCTTATTGAGTTATAAGACGCATCAGCCTGATTAGAGGATTAGTTCACTGCAGAATTAAAATTACCCCCACTTTATCCAAGATGTTCATGTCTTTCTTTCTTCAGTTGAAAAGAAATTACGTTTTTTGAGGAAAACATTCCAGGATTTTCTCCATATAGTGACTTCAACGGGGTCCAATGGGTCGAAGGTCCAAATGTGAGTATCAGTGCAGCTTCAAAGTCTCGACGCGATCCAGCCGAGGAATGAGAGTCTCATCTAGACAAACCAGTGGCCATTTTATAACACAATAAACATTTATATACTTTTAACCACAAATGCTGGTCTTGCACTCGCTGTGATGCGACACACATTACGTAATCATGTTGAAAGGTCACGCGTGGCGTAGGCGGAAGAACAGACTCAGTGTTTACAAAGACAATGTGCAAAGACTGAGTCAAAGGGCATTTACAAAAATAAAATAAATAAATAAATAAAAGCTAAAACAACGTTGCCGGATGATTTTGAAGTTGGAGGAGAAAATGAGATGAGTTTTTCACCCTACTCTACACAGAACACGCGTGACCTTTCAACATGATCTCGTAATGTGTGGCGCATCACAGCGAGTGCAAGACCAGCATTTGTGGTTTAAAGTATATAAATGTGTATTTAGTTATAAAATGTCCGCTGGTTTTGTCTAGATGAGACTCTTATTCCTCGGCTGGATCGTGTCAAAACTTTGAAGCTGCACTGAAACTCACATTTGGACCTTCGACCTGTTGGACCCCATTGTTTTCCTCAAAAACCTATCAGGAGTTTTTAATTCTGAAGTGAACTACTCCTTTAACATCACACATTCAGGGGCAGTGAGTCTGAATGGTCTCAGACACAGATGAGTTTTAACAACATCTCCATTCGTGGCTCACAGAAGAACGTGGTTTGCATGGGTGAATGGTGACCGAATCCAGTATTCGTGTTTTTAAGTTTCTGTGAGGAGCGTTTGGCCGTCACACGTCAGCTCACGGTCAGGTGAGTTTGCTTTCCATCTTATAAGTGGTCCAGTTTTTCCCATCTCTGCTCATGAAAGGTTTGGTTTCTCATAAGAAACCCAGTGACTCCTTCAGCGTAGGTAGCGTATCGCTGTCATTCAAAGTGGAAACTCATCTGAGATGTGTAAGGCTGCAGTGCTGCCTGCTGCTTCATTTATACTTGCTTTCTAAATGTCAGTGATACTTTAGCTTCTTTAATGCGGCTTTCCTTATAAATGAAGAATATGACATCAAAACAAGAGATTTTACCGTAAGCAGCCTTTGCCAAATTGAGTGTGAAGGATTGTCTGTACAGGAAAATAGAAATGTGTTTGTCATGAGCAGAACTGCAGCCTAAAATAGAGCCTGGCACGACTGATGAGTTCAGTCACAATAGTCTGAACACTATTCCAGCGGTTTGGTGAATGCTCAGGACTGGCTGCTTCAGGATTTTCCACCACGAACACTGCTCTTTCACAATGTCCAGAAAACAGAACAAGGGAGGAAAAGGATCTGTTGCCTTCCCAATTCAAAGAAAATAAGTTAGGTCAGATTTCTTGTAGTTCTGTCCTGTCATGTAGGGATGGAAAAGTCAAATAATTAATCATTTTTGGAGATGCTCTGGAACTCGATTGCTGCTGAATTAAAGAAGCACTTGAGAATAAATACACATTGTTGAAGCATAACGGATGTTTGGGCTTGTGTGCATGCAGCTGGATATTATAAAACTATGATCCCATTTATTCACAAAAATGAACAAAACACTGACACTTGTATTGTTTACATTTGTTGAATATGAATAAATAAAAAAACACCTAGAGAATATGGAAAATGAACCACATTCAGAAGTTTTGCATGTCGTTTTTTGTTAACATCAACAATACTAGATCCTGCATAAACATGTGCAGATGTGTCAGGAGTGAACTACTGTGCTCTACATGTCTAGCCATAAAGCCTCTTCATCTGAACATGAACATGTAAAGCGTATTCATCGCTAGCAGACTCAAAACCAGGGTGGAAAAAGTTACTCACAGTAACAGTGTTTGAGAGCTATGGAAAATATGCCAGGTCTCGCTGGAAAAACCCAATCGGATAAAGTTGCGTCCGTCTGAAGCTTGCTTTTAAACTCACACAAGAACTAATAGTCACTTTCATTCTGTTTTCTGAGTATCATGTGATGAAGTGACAGTTTGTCCTTCAGCATAAAGGCTTGCATGCATCTAATACATCCATGGACATGTAGTGCAAACATTTCACTCTATATATTTGACCCATCATTCATGACTTCACTGTGTCAATCCAAAATTAATAAAAGCTTGTAAATTTAGCTGTGTATAATAAGGTTTTTTATTTCTTTGTCTGTGACAACAGAAGCATCAACAGACCGTCAGAGTAAAGCAGCAGAAATCAAGTTACAGTCACTGACCTCTGCGTTCCTTCTGATCCTCCGTCTACTGGAGTCTCTCCTGCTGTGAGTGTGTGTGTGTGTGTGTGTGCGCGTTCCTTCTGTGTGTGTGCGCGTTGCTTCTGATCCTCCGTCTACTGGAGTCTCTCCTGCTGTGAGTGTGTGTGTGTGTGTTGTGTGTGTGTGTGTGCGCGTTCCTTCTGTGTGTGTGCACGTTGCTTCTGATCCTCCGTCTACTGGAGTCTCTCCTGCTGTGAGTGTGTGTGTGTGTGTGTGTGTGTGTGTGTGTGTGTGTGTGTGTGTGTGTGTGTGTGTGTGTGTGTGTGTGTGTGTGTGCGCGTGTTCCTTCTGTCAGATCCTCCATCTAGTGGAGTCTCTCCTTATGGCGCTCAATTCGTGTCATTTCTTTCCTAACCAAGCTTAATGACGTGTTAACATGCGTGTGGATAACGTCTGCACGTCTCCCCGTCTGCACGTCTGCACGTCTCCCCGTCTGCACGTCTGCCCGTCTGCACGTCTCCCCGTCTGCACGTCTGCCCGTCTCCCCGTCTGCACGTCTTCCCGTCTGCCCGTCTGCATGTCTGCCCGTCTGCATGTCTGCCTGTCTGGACATCTCCCCGTCTGCCCGTCTGCACGTCTGCCCGTCTGCACGTCTGCCCGTCTGCACGTCTGCACGTCTGCCCGTCTGCACGTCTCCCCGTCTGCACGTCTGCCCGTCTGCCCGTCTGCCCGTCTGCACGTCTGCCCGTCTGCACGTCTGCCCGTCTGCACGTCTGCCCGTCTGCACGTCTCCCCGTCTGCACGTCTGCCCGTCTCCCCGTCTGCACGTCTCCCCGTCTGCATGTCTGCCCGTCTGCATGTCTGCCTGTCTGGACATCTCCCCGTCTGCCCGTCTGCACGTCTGCCCGTCTGCACGTCTGCCCGTCTGCACGTCTGCACGTCTGCCCGTCTGCACGTCTCCCCGTCTGCACGTCTGCCCGTCTGCACGTCTGCCCGTCTGCACGTCTCCCCGTCTGCACGTCAGCTGAAAGTCATACTTAAAGGGATGGTTCGGAGTAAAATCAACCTAGCGTCCTTTGCACCATGAGATCGAGCCAAACACCCCACCAGAAGCCCTTTTCACTTGGTCAAGCGCCAATAGCGCACATACTTTTATGCAGCTGTTGTATGATGGACTTGTCTTAAGACACTGTCCAAACAGTGTGGGCTAGAAGATTTGATAATTTAATCTAATTAAATTAGATCAATTAATTTTAAATAGCAGAGAAAATCACATTAATAGCTATTTAACATAAGACCTATATGTTTAACATCCTCGAAGAATATTAAGAAATACTATTTAGGTTTGGGGGAAAAACTAATCTCACAACAGTAAAAAGCTTTGAATGTATTTTACAATATCAAATATGCACGAGCATGGGAATAGGAAATAGGCAATACAACAATAATAATAATAAAAAACTATAGTACAGTGGCAGTGGATGCATCAGGCTACTTAACCATATTCAGAATTTCTATGTTATAAAACATCGTTCTATGAACTTCTGGCAAGCTCATTTAAACCGAGTTGTAAATGCCGAAATGAAAGGAGGCTAAACAAATATGAAACTACTAAATATAAATATATAATCGCCAGTAGATGGCGCCAAGGCCCTGTTTTATTGACATTACTGTTTAATGTTCAACCTATTCTTTTTAAAATATATTTAAATAAAAAACAGTTCTATTAATGTGTAATAATACTTCACAAAATTACTGTTTTTACTGATTTTTGACTTAAAAAAATGCAGGCTTGGACACAACCCTACTCTTAGACAGCGGTTTTCTAATGATTCTTTTTTTAAAAGCTAAAAACTGCTCATTACAGAAACATTCAAACAAATATCTACAAATTTGTATTTTACTTGGTATTTTTCCTCAACTTTGTGTCTCAATTGGCAATTATTTTTCATTATATTTCAAAATATATATATATTTCTGTTACCCAGAAGTGAAACATCATGTGAATTTAAAGTGGCTGCGTTATAAATAGAAATATGGGTAGGCCTCTAGCCTAAATGTATGTGTGGTTGTTGGTTTCCATGACATGCTACATTTTAATGTTTTAATGACAGCAAGAGTTTCTTGGCTATAAATTTAGCATGTCACTAATGAAGGGGGATGTAAAGCATTAAATCAACCAGTTCTCTGAAATAGCTCAGAGGTGTATCTCATGAAGCTTCATTTGGATGTATATTTAATAGAGTCCTAGGCTTTATAAAAACGTTAGTGTAGCTCTATTAAATAGTACATTTATGTAAAACATTTTTACATTGAATGATTAATTACTTGTTCAGAATAAGAATAGCAGTAGCCTCGCCCAAGCAATCACAAGTAGGCCTAGGCTAACTCATTTTAGTTTAAAATCCAATAAGCTGTAAAATGGTTTCTGAATGGTTAATTAATGCTAAATGCAGCATCAGTGAGTGAGCTCGAGGCATGCAGACCGTCGCTGCAGAGCATTAACACATCTGAAACACACTAATATAAAATGATAAGACCCACCTTTTCTGAACTTTACTAGCCCATTGTATTTGTCTCTCAGAAGATCGTATAGCCTAATCAAAATACATGACAGTAGACTTTTATTAAAAAAGTTACATCTATCATTAGGATACCAAATGTAACATTAACAGACATTCAGCATTATAGAAATAAGTTTATCAAATGTGCCAAAATAATGCATGAGAAAATAAGGAAAAACAGACAGCTCCAGACGGGCAGACGGGCAGACGTCCAAACGTCCAGACGGGCAGACGTCCAGACGGGCAAACGTCCAGACGGGCAGACGGGCAAACGTGCAGACGGGCAGACGTGCAGACGGGCAAACGTCCAGACGGGCAGACGTCCAGACGGGCAAACGTCCAGACGGGCAAACGTGCAGACGGGCAGACGGGCAAACGTCCAGACGTGTAGACGTCCAGACGTGCAGACGGGCAGACGTGCAGACGGGCAAACGTCCAGACGAGCAAACGTCCAGACGGGCAGACGTGCAGACGGGCAAACGGGCAGACGTGCAGACGGGCAAACGTCCAGACGTGCAGACGGGCAGGCGTGCAGACGGGCAAACGTCCAGACGTGCAGACGTCCAGACGGGCAAACGTCCAGACGGGCAGACGTCCAGACGGGCAGACGTCCAGATGGGCAGACGTCCAGACGTGCAGACGTCCAGGCGGGCAAACGTCCAGGCGGGCAAACGTCCAGACGGGCAGACGTGAAGACAGGCAGAGGGGCAGGTGGGCAAACGTCCAGACGGGCAGAGGGGCAGACGTGCAGACAGGCAGACGGGCAGACGTCCAGACGGGCAAACGTCCAGACGGGCAGACGTCCAGACGGGCAGACGTCCAGACGGGCAAACGTCCAGATGGGCAAACGTCCAGACGTGCAGACGTCCAGGCGGGCAAACGTCCAGGCAGGCAAACGTCTAGACGGGCAGACGTGAAGACAGGCAGAGGGGCAGACGGGCAAACGTCCAGACGGGCAGAGGGGCAGACGTGCAAACAGGTAGAAACTTTTAAGTCCAACGCCGTGGTACAACGAGCACACTCTCTCACACACACACACACACACACACACACACACACACACACACACACACACTCACACTCACACACACACACACACACACACACACACACACACACACACACACACACACACACACACACACACACATACACTCAGGCCCTTAAGAGAGTAGCCAGAAAAATGGAGCACAACTGGAAGAAAACAAAACTAGAGGTATTTCGGATTTCATGGAAGGAGAGCTCAATTGCTTACAGAGAGGCTTTAAAAGCTGCTAGATCTTCTTATTTTTCAACCCTATTAGAAGAAAATAAACATAATCCTAGGTATTTATTTGAAACAGTGTCTAAACTAACGAAAAAGAAAGCTTCAAGCACAGAAGTTTCCAAGCAACACAGCAGTAATGACTTTATGAACTTCTTCACTTATAAGATTGATAATAT
Organism: Meda fulgida; assembly: GCA_030578275.1. Classification (NCBI taxonomy): domain Eukaryota; kingdom Metazoa; phylum Chordata; class Actinopteri; order Cypriniformes; family Leuciscidae; genus Meda; species Meda fulgida. The sequence continues at coordinate 37,867,411 of CM060617.1, read as the reverse complement.
CAGGGAGAAAATTATAACTATGCAACTGTCTACTACAGTATCACATCAGGGAGTGCATTGTAGTCTCCCTGACGAAAATCTTGATTCATTCATTGCTATTGGAGAGGAAGAATTTTGCAAACTCGTTAATTCATCTAAATCGACAACTTGTATGTTAGAACCTATATCGACTAAGCTACTGAAAGAGATGCTTCCAGAGATCACAGATCCTCTTCTTAATATCATTAATTCGTCTTTGTCTCTAGGATACATACCAAAAACCTTTAAGCTGGCTATGATAAAACTGCTTGTTAAAAAAACGCAACTTGATCCTACAGAATTAGTCAATTACACGCCAATCTCGAATCTGCCTTTTCTGTCAAAGATATTAGAAAAAGCAGTATCCTCACAACTGTGTTCCTTTCTTGAAAGAAATGATATCTCCGAGGATTTTCAGTCAGGATTTAGACCGTACCATAGCACTGAGACAGCTCTCATTTACAATGATTACAAATGATTTACTTTTATCATCCGATCGTGGTTGTATCTCTCTATTAGTGTTACTTGATCTTAGTGCTGCATTTGACACAATTGACCACAACATTCTTTTAAATAGATTAGAAAACTATGTTGGCATTAGTGGAATTGCACTAGCATGGTTTAAATCATACTTATCAGACCGTTATCAGTTTGTAGCAGTAAATGAAGAGATGTCTTATCAATCACAAGTTCAGTATGGCGTACCACAAGGCTCAGTACTAGGACCGCTGCTGTTCACTCTGTACATGGTACCATTAGGAGATATCATTCTAAAACATGGAATTAGCTTTCACTGTTATGCCGATGATACTCAGCTGTATATTTCTTCACGCCCTGACAAAACTTACCAATTCACAAAATTACCGGAATGCATAGCTGATATAAAACATTGGATGACTAGTAAATTCCTACTACTAAATTCTGAAAAAACAGAGATTCTAATTATTGGACAAAAAACTTCCACACGTAATAACCTAGAATACTGTCTAACACTTGATGGCTGCTCTGTTAAGTCTTTGTCGTCGGTTAGTAACCTTTGTGTGTGCGTGTGTGTGTGTGTGTGTGTGTGTGTGTGTGTGTGTGTGTGTGTGTGTGTGTGTGTGTGTGTGTGTGTGTGCTCTTTGATACCAATCTTTCATTTGAAAGCCACATGTCTGTAAAACCGCATTTTTCCATCTTAAAAATATATCTAAATTACGCCATATGCTCTCATTGACAAATGCGGAACAATTAGTTAATGTGTTCATGACATCAAGGCTAGATTATTGTAATGCTCTACTGGGTGGTTGCCCTGCACGCTTAATAAATAAACTACAGCTGGTCCAAAACGCTGCAGCTCGAGTTCTTACTAGAACCAGGAAATATGACCATATTAGCCCGGTTCTGTCAACACTGCATTGGCTCCCTATTAAACATCATATACATTTTAAAATATTGCTGATTACTTACAAAGCACTAAATGGTTTAGCTCCGCAGTACTTGAGCGAGCTCTTAACGCATTATAGTCCTTCACGTCTATTGCGATCTCAAAATTCCGGCCAGTTCATAAAACCTAGAATATCAAAATCGACTTTTCCTATTTAGCACCAGAACTTTGGAACAGTCTTCCTACCATTGTCCGGGAAGCAGACACACTCTGTCAGTTTAAAGCTAGATTAAAGACACATCTCTTTGACCTAGCATTCACATAATACATTATCGACTTCTATAACTCAATGTTAGGCTGCATAGATTAGGTCAGCGGGAACTGGGAACACTTCCCTTAAATTCTGATGTACTCGTTACATCATAAGAAGAATGGCATCTACGCTAATTTTAGTGTCTTTGTTTATCCCGAGGTTTTCCCGCAGCCTGCCGGATCCAGGCCGTATCCAGATCTGACGAAGGACCTTCACCTGGACACACACACACACACACACTCCAGATCTGTTGAAGGACCTGCGCCTGGACCCGATGACAACACAGTGCTGAAGTCCACTAGCCTCTCCCTATGGAGGAGGATGCTTTCCCACTACAGATAAAGCGCTGTGGGGAATTCGGTTCGCGTTCCTAACCCGAAGTGATAAAATTAAATACAATTCTGTATCAAATGTATAGGCAAGACAAGTAGTTTGTTTAGGCATAATTTGTAGGCAATTACAAACCTGCGCACATATATTCAAACGCACATAACTATAGAATCAGTTCTTAATGCGCATGTGAACGCATCAGTGTTTATCACAGGTTCGCGTTTAAAGTCTGTTGAGAGAACGGCGTCGTCTTAGCAGCCCCTAATTTAATAACAAATGATAATTTCAACGGAAGTGAATCAATCAAAACTAACTTTAGCTGGAAAATAACATTATTCAAGAACCGCTATAAAGCCAAAACAATTTCTGTTACCTTAAATTATGTTTATCTCTGTAAAGCTGCTTTGAAACAATCTACATTGTTAAAAGCTCTATATAAATGAAGATGACGTGACTTGACTTGACATCCCCCATTTAGCATGTTATGTTGTTAATTTTGAATTAGTCATATGTTAGATAATTATATACTTTTTAAATATTGTTTATCCTTATTATTATTTATGGGCCTAACAGTAAATTAATTATAATCAACACCTGCAAGTGTACACTTTGGAGAGTAAAAATGACATAGAAGGTTAGCTAATTCAACTTTATTAAGCATATGGTAATCAAATTGCACTTCCAAAAGTCATACATTTGTGAGAAAAAAAAATATACACAAGAAGTGACTAACGTTAACTAGCATGAGCAGACATGAGAAAATCTAGACAAATCAAAGGAAAAATAAACAGGTGTGCAAGCGATTACAAACATTTTTTTTCTCTGTGCGCTTCCAAAAAAAAGGAAGAAAACATTAACGTGCAACAAGTACGCGCTAAACATTAAAGTCATTTTGGCTTCATTATTATGGCTTAGGCTATAACTTTTACCTGAACAGATGTTCAAAAAAATGTCACATTAGACAAGGAAGTTGTAGGTTGTGTTTGTATAATTCCGTATCTTATATAGCTGAGGTAAATTAAACGCAATTCTCACGTATGCTTGCTTGATGATGAATGAGACGGCACAGCGGCTGGTTAAAATTTAAAAGGCTGATTTTCGCGCTTCAGGGCGGTGACAAGTACACATGTTGTCCAGTGGTTGTCCAGACACCCTCGGCACAACCTTAACAATGGACCTGAACGCTGGTTCAATGTCAACATTGTGACAACGCCGTAACAACCTTTGATCACCACACAACGTAGTTATAGCAACCTTTTGGCCATGTTGTTAAAACGTTGTTAGAAGGTTGGGTACGTTGTACCAACGTTCTGTGTTTGCTGGGGTCTCTCCTGGTGTGAGTTTGTTTGTGTGTGTGTGTTCCTTCTGTCAGATGATCCTCCGTCTACTGGAGTCTCTCCTGCTGTGAGTGTGTTTCAGTGTTGCCAGATTGGAAAGGTGATTTCCAGCCCAAAAGCTCACCAAAACCCGTCCACTCCAAGAAAAAAACGGCCAAAATTTTACTGCCAAAATAATGTGATATAATTGTGATATAATTTTATTGCCATGTCATTCAAGGTTGATAAGCAACATTTTTATCTCCTTAAAAAAATAACAATGACCAAATAAAATAAAAAATAAATCAATTTCCCAGGAAAACGGATCAGAACAGGGCACTAATTAAGGAGAATTAGCAAATTTGACTAAAATGTCCAGGTGGACACTGTCAAAACACCAATCAAGAAATTAACCGATGACTTTAACCCTCAGATGCACACATTGCTGGACATAACTGTAAAACTGGCAGATGTCAGGGACGAGTAGAGTGCAGTCTGGCCGGTGTAAAACTGGCAGATGTCAGGGACGAGTAGAGTGCAGTCTGGCCGGTGTAAAACTGGCAGATGTCAGGGACGAGTAGAGTGCAGTCTGGCCGGTGCAAAACTGGCAGATGTCAGGGACGAGTAGAGTGCAGTCTGGCCGGTGTAAAACTGGCAGATGTCAGGGACGAGTAGAGTGCAGTCTGGCCGGGGTAAAACTGGCAGATGTCAGGGACGAGTAGAGTGCAGTCTGGCCGGGGTAAAACTGGCAGATGTCAGGGACGAGTAGAGTGCAGTCTGGCCAGTGTAAAACTGGCAGATGTCAGGGACCAGTAGAGTGCAGTCTGGCCGGTGTAAAACTGGCAGCTGTCAGGGACGAGTAGAGTGCAGTCTGGCCGGTGTAAAACTGGCAGATGTCAGGGACCAGTAGAGTGCAGTCTGGCCGGTGTAAAACTGGCAGCTGTCAGGGACGAGTAGAGTACAGTCTGGCCGGTGTAAAACTGGCAGATGTCAGGGACTAGTAGAGTGCAGTCTGGCCGGTGGAAAACTAGCAGATGTCAGGGACCAGTAGAGTGCAGTCTGGCCAGTGTAAAACTGGCAGATGTCAGGGACGAGTAGAGTGCAGTCTGGCCGGTGTAAAACTGGCAGCTGTCAGGGACGAGTAGAGTGCAGTCTGGCCGGTGTAAAACTGGCAGCTGTCAGGGACGAGTAGAGTGCAGTCTGGCCGGTGTAAAACTGGCAGATGTCAGGGACGAGTAGAGTGCAGTCTGGCCGGTGTAAAACTGGCAGCTGTCAGGGACGAGTAGAGTGCAGTCTGGCCGGTGTAAAACTGGCAGATGTCAGGGACCAGTAGAGTGCAGTCTGGCCGGTGTAAAACTGGCAGATGTCAGGGACGAGTAGAGTGCAGTCTGGCCGGTGTAAAACTGGCAGATGTCAGGGACCAGTAGAGTGCAGTCTGGCCGGTGTAAAACTGGCAGCTGTCAGGGACGAGTAGAGTACAGTCTGGCCGGTGTAAAACTGGCAGATGTCAGGGACTAGTAGAGTGCAGTCTGGCCGGTGTAAAACTAGCAGATGTCAGGGACCAGTAGAGTGCAGTCTGGCCGGTGTAAAACTGGCAGATGTCAGGGACGAGTAGAGTGCAGTCTGGCCGGTGTAATACTGGCAGCTGTCAGGGACGAGTAGAGTGCAGTCTGGCCGGTGTAAAACTGGCAGCTGTCAGGGACGAGTAGAGTGCAGTCTGGCCGGTGTAAAACTGGCAGATGTCAGGGACGAGTAGAGTGCAGTCTGGCCGGTGTAAAACTGGCAGATGTCAGGGACGAGTAGAGTGCAGTCTGGCCGGTGTAAAACTGGCAGATGTCAGGGACGAGTAGAGTGCAGTCTGGCCGGTGTAAAACTGGCAGATGTCAGGGACGAGTAGAGTGCAGTCTGGCCGGTGTAAAACTGGCAGCTGTCAGGGACGAGTAGAGTGCAGTCTGGCCGGTGTAAAACTGGCAGATGTCAGGGACCAGTAGAGTGCAGTCTGGCCGGTGTAAAACTGGCAGATGTCAAGGACGAGTAGAGTGCAGTCTGGCCGGTGTAAAACTGGCAGATGTCAGGGACCAGTAGAGTGCAGTCTGGCCAGCGTAAAACTGGCAGATGTCAGGGACGAGTAGAGTGCAGTCTGGCCGGTGTAAAACTGGCAGATGTCAGGGACCAGTAGAGTGCAGTCTGGCCGGTGTAAAACTGGCAGATGTCAGGGACCAGTAGAGTGCAGTCTGGCCGGTGTAAAACTGGCAGATGTCAGGGACCAGTAGAGTGCAGTCTGGCCAGTGCAAAACTGGCAGATGTCAGGGACCAGTAGAGTGCAGTCTGGCCGGTGTAAAACTGGCAGATGTCAGGGACCAGTAGAGTGCAGTCTGGCCAGTGTAAAACTGGCAGATGTGAGGGACGAGTAGAGTGCAGTCTGGCCGGTGTAAAACTGGCAGATGTCAGGGACCAGTAGAGTGCAGTCTGGCCGGTGTAAAACTGGCAGATATAAGGGACGAGTAGAGTGCAGTCTGGCCGGTGTAAAACTGGCAGATGTCAGGGACGAGTAGAGTGCAGTCTGGCCAGTGTAAAACTGGCAGATGTCAGGGACGAGTAGAGTGCAGTCTGGCCGGTGTAAAACTGGCCGCTGTTAGGGACGAGTAGAGTGCAGTCTGGCCAGTGTAAAACTGGCAGATGTCAGGGACCAGTAGAGTGCAGTCTGGCCAGTGTAAAACTGGCAGATGTCAAGGACGAGTAGAGTGCAGTCTGGCCGGTGTAAAACTGGCAGATGTCAGGGACCAGTAGAGTGCAGTCTGGCCAGTGTAAAACTGGCAGATGTCAGGGACCAGTAGAGTGCAGTCTGGCCGGTGTAAAACTGGCAGATGTCAAGGACGAGTAGAGTGCAGTCTGGCCGGTGTAAAACTGGCAGATGTCAGGGACCAGAAGAGTGCAGTCTGGCCGGTGTAAAACTGGCAGATGTCAGGGACGAGTAGAGTGCAGCCTGGCCGGTGTAAAACTGGCAGATGTCAGGGACGAGTAGAGTGCAGTCTGGCCGGTGTAAAACTGGCAGATGTCAGGGACCAGTAGAGTGCAGTCTGGCCGGTGTAAGACTGGCAGCTGTCAGGGACGAGTAGAGTGCAGTCTGGCCGGTGTAAAACTGGCAGATGTCAGGGACCAGTAGAGTGCAGTCTGGGCGGTGTAAAACTGGCAGATGTCAAGGACGAGTAGAGTGCAGTCTGGCCGGTGTAAAACTGGCAGATGTCAGGGACCAGTAGAGTGCAGTCTGGCCAGCGTAAAACTGGCAGATGTCAGGGACGAGTAGAGTGCAGTCTGGCCGGTGTAAAACTGGCAGATGTCAGGGACCAGTAGAGTGCAGTCTGGCCGGTGTAAAACTGGCAGATGTCAGGGACGAGTAGAGTGCAGTCTGGCCGGTGTAAAACTGGCAGATGTCAGGGACCAGTAGAGTGCAGTCTGGCCAGTGCAAAACTGGCAGATGTCAGGGACCAGTAGAGTGCAGTCTGGCCGGTGTAAAACTGGCAGATGTCAGGGACCAGTAGAGTGCAGTCTGGCCAGTGTAAAACTGGCAGATGTGAGGGACGAGTAGAGTGCAGTCTGGCCGGTGTAAAACTGGCAGATGTCAGGGACCAGTAGAGTGCAGTCTGGCCGGTGTAAAACTGGCAGATATAAGGGACGAGTAGAGTGCAGTCTGGCCGGTGTAAAACTGGCAGATGTCAGGGACGAGTAGAGTGCAGTCTGGCCGGTGTAAAACTGGCAGATGTCAGGGACGAGTAGAGTGCAGTCTGGCCGGTGTAAAACTGGCAGCTGTTAGGGACGAGTAGAGTGCAGTCTGGCCAGTGTAAAACTGGCAGATGTCAGGGACCAGTAGAGTGCAGTCTGGCCTGTGTAAAACTGGCAGATGTCAAGGACGAGTAGAGTGCAGTCTGGCCGGTGTAAAACTGGCAGATGTCAGGGACCAGTAGAGTGCAGTCTGGCCAGTGTAAAACTGGCAGATGTCAGGGACCAGTAGAGTGCAGTCTGGCCGGTGTAAAACTGGCAGATGTCAAGGACGAGTAGAGTGCAGTCTGGCCGGTGTAAAACTGGCAGATGTCAGGGACCAGAAGAGTGCAGTCTGGCCGGTGTAAAACTGGCAGATGTCAGGGACGAGTAGAGTGCAGCCTGGCTGGTGTAAAACTGGCAGATGTCAGGGACGAGTAGAGTGCAGTCTGGCCGGTGTAAAACTGGCAGATGTCAGGGACCAGTAGAGTGCAGTCTGGCCGGTGTAAAACTGGCAGATGTCAGGGACCAGTAGAGTGCAGTCTGGCCGGTGTAAAACTGGCAGCTGTCAGGGACGAGTAGAGTGCAGTCTGGCCGGTGTAAAACTGGCAGATGTCAGGGACCAGTAGAGTGCAGTCTGGCCGGTGTAAAACTGGCAGATGTCAAGGACGAGTAGAGTGCAGTCTGGCCGGTGTAAAACTGGCAGATGTCAGGGACCAGTAGAGTGCAGTCTGGCCAGTGTAAAACTAGCAGATGTCAGGGACGAGTAGAGTGCAGTCTGGCCGGTGTAAAACTGGCAGATGTCAGGGACCAGTAGAGTGCAGTCTGGCCGGTGTAAAACTGGCAGATGTCAGGGACGAGTAGAGTGCAGTCTGGCCGGTGTAAAACTGGCAGATGTCAGGGACCAGTAGAGTGCAGTCTGGCCAGTGTAAAACTGGCAGATGTCAGGGACCAGTAGAGTGCAGTCTGGCCGGTGTAAAACTGGCAGATGTCAGGGACCAGTAGAGTGCAGTCTGGCCAGTGTCAAACTGGCAGCTGTCAGGGACAAGTAGAGTGCAGTCTGGCCGGTGTAAAACTGGCAGATGTCAGGGACCAGTAGAGTGCAGTCTGGCCGGTGTAAAACTGGCAGCTGTCAGGGACGAGTAGAGTGCAGTCTGGCCGGTGTAAAACTGGCAGCTCTCAGGGACGAGTAGAGTGCAGTCTGGCCGGTGTAAAACTGGCAGATGTCAGGGACGAGTAGAGTGCAGCCTGGCCGGTGTAAAACTGGCAGATGTCAGGGACCAGTAGAGTGCAGTGTGGCCGGTGTAAAACTGGCAGATGTCAAGGACGAGTAGAGTGCAGTCTGGCCAGTGTAAAACTGGCAGATGTCAGGGACGAGTAGAGTGCAGTCTGGCCGGGGTAAAGCTGATAGATATCAGGGACGAGTAGAGTGCAGTCTGGCCAGTGTAAAACTGGCAGATGTCAGGGACGAGTAGAGTGCAGTCTGGCCGGTGTAAAACTGGCAGATGTCAGGGACCAGTAGAGTGCAGTCTGGCCGGTGTAAAACTGGCAGATGTCAGGGACGAGTAGAGTGCAGTCTGGCCAGTGTAAAACTGGCAGATGTCAGGGACGAGTAGAGTGCAGTCTGGCCGGTGTAAAACTGGCAGATGTCAGGGACCAGTAGAGTGCAGTCTGGCCGGTGTAAAACTGGCAGATGTCAGGGACGAGTAGAGTGCAGTCTGGCCGGTGTAAAACTGGCAGATGTCAGGGACGAGTAGAGTGCAGTCTGGCCGGTGTAAAACTGGCAGATGTCAGGGACCAGTAGAGTGCAGTCTGGCCGGTGTAAAACTGGCAGATGTCAGGGACGAGTAGAGTGCAGTCTGGCCGGTGTAAAACTGGCAGATGTCAGGGACCAGTAGAGTGCAGTCTGGTCAGTGTAAAACTGGCAGATGTCAGGGACCAGTAGAGTGCAGTCTGGCCGGTGTAAAACTGGCAAATGTCAGGGACGAGTAGAGTGCAATCTGGCCGGTGTAAAACTGGCAGATGTCAGGGACCAGTAGAGTGCAGTCTGGCCGGTGTAAAACTGGCAGATGTCAAGGACGAGTAGAGTGCAGTCTGGCCGGGGTAAAACTGGCAGATGTCAGGGACGAGTAGAGTGCAGTCTGGCCAGTGTAAAACTGGCAGATGTCAGGGACCAGTAGAGTGCAGTCTGGCCGGTGTAAAACTGGCAGATGTCAGGGACCAGAAGAGTGCAGTCTGGCCGGTGTAAAACTGGCAGATGTCAGGGACGAGTAGAGTGCAGTCTGGCCAGTGTATAACTGGCAGATGTCAGGGACGAGTAGAGTGCAGTCTGGCCGGTGTAAAACTGGCAGATGTCAGGGACGAGTAGAGTGCAGTCTGGCCGATGTAAAACTGGCAGATGTCAGGGACCAGTAGAGTGCAGTCTGGCCGGTGTAAAACTGGCAGCTGTCAGGGACGAGTAGAGTGCAGTCTGGCCGGTGTAAAACTGGCAGATGTCAGGGACCAGTAGAGTGCAGTCTGGCCGGTGTAAAACTGGCAGCTGTCAGGGACGAGTAGAGTGCAGTCTGGCCGGTGTAAAACTGGCAGATGTCAGGGACGAGTAGAGTGCAGTCTGGCCAGTGTAAAACTGGCAGATGTCAGGGACCAGTAGAGTGCAGTCTGGCCAGTGTCAAACTGGCAGCTGTCAGGGACGAGTAGAGTGCAGTCTGGCCGGTGTAAAACTGGCAGATGTCAGGGACCAGTAGAGTTCAGTCTGGCCGGTGTAAAACTGGCAGCTGTCAGGGACGAGTAGAGTGTAGTCTGGCCGGTGTAAAACTGGCAGCTCTCAGGGACCAGTAGAGTGCAGTCTGGCCAGTGTAAAACTGGCAGATGTGAGGGACGAGTAGAGTGCAGTCTGGCCGGTGTAAAACTGGCAGATGTCAGGGACGAGTAGAGTGCAGTCTGGCCAGTGTAAAACTGGCAGATGTCAGGGACGAGTAGAGTGCAGTCTGGCCGGTGTAAAACTGGCAGATGTCAGGGACCAGTAGAGTGCAGTCTGGCCGGTGTAAAACTGGCAGCTGTCAGGGACGAGTAGAGTGCAGTCTGGCCGGTGTAAAACTGGCAGCTCTCAGGGACGAGTAGAGTGCAGTCTGGCCGGTGTAAAACTGGCAGATGTCAGGGACGAGTAGAGTGCAGCCTGGCCGGTGTAAAACTGGCAGATGTCAGGGACCAGTAGAGTGCAGTGTGGCCGGTGTAAAACTGGCAGATGTCAAGGACGAGTAGAGTGCAGTCTGGCCAGTGTAAAACTGGCAGATGTCAGGGACGAGTAGAGTGCAGTCTGGCCGGGGTAAAGCTGGCAGATATCAGGGACGAGTAGAGTGCAGTCTGGCCAGTGTAAAACTGGCAGATGTCAGGGACCAGTAGAGTGCAGTCTGGCCGGTGTAAAACTGGCAGATGTCAGGGACCAGTAGAGTGCAGTCTGGCCGGTGTAAAACTGGCAGATGTCAGGGACGAGTAGAGTGCAGTCTGGCCAGTGTAAAACTGGCAGATGTCAGGGACGAGTAGAGTGCAGTCTGGCCGGTGTAAAACTGGCAGATGTCAGGGACCAGTAGAGTGCAGTCTGGCCGGTGTAAAACTGGCAGATGTCAGGGACGAGTAGAGTGCAGTCTGGCCGGTGTAAAACTGGCAGCTGTCAGGGATGAGTAGAGTGCAGTCTGGCCGGTGTAAAACTGGCAGATGTCAGGGACCAGTAGAGTGCAGTCTGGCCGGTGTAAAACTGGCAGATGTCAGGGACGAGTAGAGTGCAGTCTGGCCGGTGTAAAACTGGCAGATGTCAGGGACCAGTAGAGTGCAGTCTGGTCAGTGTAAAACTGGCAGATGTCAGGGACCAGTAGAGTGCAGTCTGGCCGGTGTAAAACTGGCAAATGTCAGGGACGAGTAGAGTGCAATCTGGCCGGTGTAAAACTGGCAGATGTCAGGGACCAGTAGAGTGCAGTCTGGCCGGTGTAAAACTGGCAGATGTCAAGGACGAGTAGAGTGCAGTCTGGCCGGGGTAAAACTGGCAGATGTCAGGGACGAGTAGAGTGCAGTCTGGCCAGTGTAAAACTGGCAGATGTCAGGGACCAGTAGAGTGCAGTCTGGCCGGTGTAAAACTGGCAGATGTCAGGGACCAGAAGAGTGCAGTCTGGCCGGTGTAAAACTGGCAGATGTCAGGGACGAGTAGAGTGCAGTCTGGCCAGTGTATAACTGGCAGATGTCAGGGACGAGTAGAGTGCAGTCTGGCCGGTGTAAAACTGGCAGATGTCAGGGACGAGTAGAGTGCAGTCTGGCCGATGTAAAACTGGCAGATGTCAGGGACCAGTAGAGTGCAGTCTGGCCGGTGTAAAACTGGCAGCTGTCAGGGACGAGTAGAGTGCAGTCTGGCCGGTGTAAAACTGGCAGATGTCAGGGACCAGTAGAGTGCAGTCTGGCCGGTGTAAAACTGGCAGCTGTCAGGGACGAGTAGAGTGCAGTCTGGCCGGTGTAAAACTGGCAGATGTCAGGGACGAGTAGAGTGCAGTCTGGCCAGTGTAAAACTGGCAGATGTCAGGGACCAGTAGAGTGCAGTCTGGCCAGTGTCAAACTGGCAGCTGTCAGGGACGAGTAGAGTGCAGTCTGGCCGGTGTAAAACTGGCAGATGTCAGGGACCAGTAGAGTTCAGTCTGGCCGGTGTAAAACTGGCAGCTGTCAGGGACGAGTAGAGTGTAGTCTGGCCGGTGTAAAACTGGCAGCTCTCAGGGACCAGTAGAGTGCAGTCTGGCCAGTGTAAAACTGGCAGATGTGAGGGACGAGTAGAGTGCAGTCTGGCCGGTGTAAAACTGGCAGATGTCAGGGACGAGTAGAGTGCAGTCTGGCCAGTGTAAAACTGGCAGATGTCAGGGACGAGTAGAGTGCAGTCTGGCCGGTGTAAAACTGGCAGATATCAGGGACGAGTAGAGTGCAGTCTGGCCAGTGTAAAACTGGCAGATGTCAGGGACCAGTAGAGTGCTTCTGGCTGGTGTAAAACTGGCAGCTGTCAGGGACGAGTAGAGTACAGTCTGGCCGGTGTAAAACTGGCAGATGTCAGGGACCAGTAGAGTGCAGTCTGGCCGGGGTAAAACTGGCAGATGTCAGGGACGAGTAGAGTGCAGTCTGGCCGGTGTCAAACTGGCAGATGTCAGGGACCAGTAGAGTGCAGTCTGGCCGGTGTAAAACTGGCAGATGTCAGGGACGAGTAGAGTGCAGTCTGGCCGGTGTAAAACTGGCAGATGTCAGGGACCAGTAGAGTGCAGTCTGGCCGGTGTAAAACTGGCAGATGTCAAGGACGAGTAGAGTGCAGTCTGGCCGGTGTAAAACTGGCAGCTGTCAGGGACGAGTAGAGTGCAGTCTGGCCGGTGTAAAACTGGCAGATGTCAGGGACCAGTAGAGTGCAGTCTGGCCGGTGTAAAACTGGCAGATGTCAAGGACGAGTAGAGTGCATTCTGGCCGGTTTAAAACTGGCAGATGTCAGGGACGAGTATAGTGCAGTCTGGCCGGGGTAAAACGTCTCGGGTTATGACTATAACCCTTGTTTCCTGAGAAGGGAACGAGACACTGCGTCGAGAACTCGACACTTTGGGGACGCTCCCTTAGCGTGCGCCTCTGAAGTAAGAATGAAACTATCCCAATCCTGATTGGCGTTGCGTCCTGACGTAACATGTGATGGCATAACCGAAAGTATAAAAGTGATGCCGGCACACACACACACATTAGCCTAGCGATGAAGCAAGACGCTCAAAGCAAGAGAACTCGGCACTTTTGGGAACGAATGCCCACTAGGCCACGCACCGAATAGGCCTGTCCCGGAGTGAAACTGATTCAGGCACTCAACTAGGACGAAAGCACGTGTTGATAGTTGAACTAGGGAGGTGTAAACTGTAAAACCTAATAAAAGTGTGCGGGGTAGCCCAGCCGGCTGCCTCACAGATCTCCTGGAGGTGCACTCCCGAAAGGAGGGCCCTAGAGGAAGCCATGCCTCTAGTCGAATGAGCCCTAACAGCTAAAGGTGAAGGCAAGTCACGCACCTTGTAAGCCTGGGTAATAGCCTGAACAATTCAATTACTAATAGTTTGCTTGGATGCCGGGAGCCCCTTCTTAGGTGACCCAAAACACACTAATAATTGGTCCGACCTCCTCAAAGAAGAGGACCTCTATAGTTATATTCACCATAGATACAGTATATTTGAAAGCACGTTGAATCATCTGAATCACTGCTTGAACCAAGCATCGGACTGATGATATATTTGATATGTTCTTATATTTAGTTTACTGTTGTTTGTACTTTCTGTTGGACTGTTATTGTTATGAACAGAATTGAAAGGTGGTTGTAATCAGCAGTCAGTGTTGCTCTGCTGCCCTCTTGTGTTCACAAACATGCAGCTTCAATATTCCCGTCATGTTTCCAGATTTAAAGTAATAAACTGATGAGAAAATCATCATGTGGTTTTACCTGGAGGGAGGCAAGAAAAGAAAGGCAGAAAAGCTGTTGTTAAGTCATGAGATGGCAGGCGTGCTCAGGGTTATATCAAGCTGATGCGTGTGCAAACAATACAAGCTCTCTATTCATTAATGCACAGTTAATCACGTGTTCATGTATGACTTATGTAGAACTAGACCATTCATTAATCATCAGCTACTAATAAACATTATATATGATTAATAGATTAATGTCATCATGTATTAATTCCTAAATAACATAGTATTAATAGTGTAAATTATTGTTAAGGGTCAAAGCCATGTGTTTCAACTTCCAGTTTTAATGAATCATGCGCATAAAATTAATCTCTGTGAAAAAGAAAACCTGTAATACTCAAAATAGTTTATGAATGTGAGTGTGTGTGTGTTTGTGTGAGAGAGAGAGTGTGTGTGTGTGTGTGAGAGAGAGAGAGAGTGTGTGTGTGTGTGTGTGTGTGTGTGAGAGAGAGAGTGTGTGTGTGTGTGTGTGTGTGTGTGTGTGTGTGAGAGAGAGAGAGAGAGAGAGAGAGAGAGAGAGAGAGAGAGAGAGAGAGAGAGAGAGAGAGAGAGAGAGATGTGTGTGTGTGTGTGTGTGTGTGTGTGTGTCTGGATCGGAAAATATGTGACGTCATTATGTTGTGGCTGACGACAAGACATGACATTTCTCTGTACTGTATACGTGTTGTAGCCATTAAAGAAAACATATTTAGTTTCATATTTATGTTTAAATATTATAGGCTAATGTTATTTTTTAATTTAATCAATGTTGATTATGAAAGTGAGCATGCAGTGAGAAAGATATGATACATCATGAGATATGTCTGGAGACATGGAGTGGGTAAGACATGATTTTGACCACTTCATTGAGTTTAGTTTTGTAGAAAGACTGTTTTTAAAAGATTTTCGTTTTGTAAAAATTGTATCTTAATTTTGATCAATGTTTTATCAACCAATTACCTGTATTTAATAAATAAGAAACAAATATACAGCAGACAATGTAATAAGGCGCCAGCGATCACTTGCATTGCACGTGACCTGCAGGCACCGAGACTCAGCTTGTGCCTCACAGGTTCGAGAAATATAGGCCATCTATTATAGAAAGTTTAAAATGTCTACTTTTAAACAAAATTATTCAAAACGAAAAGAAATAGGCTACTCTCTGATTATGTAATCCATATGAAATTTGCATTTCTCTCTGGCGTTCATGGCGAGTCCGCATCGTCAACTTCATCTTTGTAGCGACACAGAAAACACCAGTTTATTAATAAACAATTAAATGTCTCCTTGCTATTTTTGTCTCTTCACAGGCGTCGAGTCGTCTCTTCACAGGCGTCGAGTCGTCTCTTCACAGGCGTCGAGTCGTCTCTTCACAGGCGTCGAGTCGTCTCTTCACAGGCGTCGAGTCGTCTCTTCACAGGCGTCGAGTCGTCTCTTCACAGGGGTCGAGTCGTCTCTTCACAGGCGTCGAGTCGTCTCTTCACAGGCGTCGAGTCGTCTCTTCACAGGCGTCGAGTCGTCTCTTCACAGGCGTCGAGTCGTCTCTTCACATGCGTCGAGTCGTCTCTTCACAGGCGTCGAGTCGTCTCATCACAGGCGTCGAGTCGTCTCATCACAGAGGTCGAGTCGTCTCTTCACAGGCGTCGAGTCGTCTCTTCACAGGCGTCGAGTCGTCTCTTCACAGGCGTCGAGTCGTCTCTTCACAGGCGTCGAGTCGTCTCTTCACAGGTGTTGGGGCATCTGAAGTCTCCGTGAGAGGCTGGATACAAACTGGAGCTGACGAACGCTAGAAAGGTAGATGGGAAATAATTAGCACAGCTGATGTTCATAATATTAATACATTCGAACTGATTCAGCAGTAGTATAAGAGGTAAGCTTTAAGTGAATGCTTAGTTAAAGAGATGCGTCTTTAATCTAGTTTTAAACTGGGACAGCGAGTCTGAGTCTCGAACAATATCAGGAAGGCTATTCCAGAGTTTAGGAGCTAAATGTGAGAACGCCCTCCCTCCTTTAGTGGACTTAGATATCCTAGGTATGACCAGAAGCCTCGAATTTAGTGATCTTAAAGAACGCGATGGATTGTAGGGCGATAGAAGGTCCATTAAATACACCGGAGCTATACCATTTAGGGCTTTATAGGTCAGCAGTAATACTTTGTAATTGATACGGAACTTAATAGGTAACCAGTGTAGAGATGATAAAATTGGTGTTATATGATCATATTTTCTTGACCAAGTAAGAACTCTAGCAGCTGCATTTTGCACTAACTGTAGCTTGTTTATTGAGGATGCAGGACAACCAGCTAATAAAGCATTACAGTAATCTAGTCTCGAGGTCATGAATGCATGAACTAGCTTTTCTGCATCAGAAACTGATATCATGTTACGTAGCTTAGCAATGTTTCTAAGGTGGAAAAAGGCTGTTCTTGTAACATGAAATATGATTTTCGAAGGTCAAGTTGCGGTCTAGTATAACACCCAGGTCTTTTATTGTAGTGGATAAAGTAACAGGACATCCTTCTAGATTAAAGTTGTATTGTAAGGGATTTTGTGGGTAGTTTTTTGGACCAATAAGTAATACCTACGTTTTATCTGAATTTAATAGCAGGAAATTACACGTCATCCAGCATTTTATATCATTTAGACACTCTGTCAAGTTAGATAAGTTAGTGTTTTCATCTGGTCGTGATGAGATATATAATTAAGTGTCATCAGCATAACAGTGGAAATTAATTCCATGTTTTCTTATAATGTTACCAAGTGGCAGCATGTACAGTATATTGAGAATAGCAGAGGGCCTAGAACAGATCCTTGCGGCACTCCATAGTCTACTGACGTTATCTTCGATTTTTCCCCATTTAAACAGACAATATGGTAACGGTCTGATAAGTACGATCTAAACCAGCTTAATGCCTGTCGCTGAACACCAGTGTAGTTTTGTAGTCATCCAAGAGTATTTTATGATCTATAGTGTCGAACTTAGCGCTAAGATCGTGTAGAACTAGTATTGAGATACAGCCTTGGTCTGAAGCTAAAAGTAAATCATTTGTAATTCTAACTAGCGCAGTTTCTGTGCTATGATGCGATCTGAATCCCGACTTAAATTTTTCATAGATATCATTTTCTTGCAAGAAAGAGCACAGTTGAGCGGACACAACTTTTTCTAGTATTTTAGACATAAATGGAAGATTTGAGATGGGTCTGTAATTTGCTAGGTTATTAGGATCTAATTGTGGTTTCTTAATGAGAGGTTTTATTACTGCCAGCTTGAATATTTTTGGAACATGACCTAAAAATAAAGACGAGTTAATAATATTAAGAAGAGGCTCTTCCACGACAGGTAACACTTCTTTCAGTAGTTTAGTGGGTATTGGATCTAATAAACATGTTGTTGGTTTAGATGCAATGATAAGTTTATTTAGCTCTTCCTGTCCTATAGTTGTAAAGCGGTGTAGTTGTTCTTGAGGGACGATAATTGAGGCTGAATCATGAG
Organism: Meda fulgida; assembly: GCA_030578275.1. Lineage (NCBI taxonomy): Eukaryota > Metazoa > Chordata > Actinopteri > Cypriniformes > Leuciscidae > Meda > Meda fulgida. Next base: position 37,850,331 of record CM060617.1, on the reverse strand, counting down.
ACACCATAGAGGATTGTACATTTACAATTGTGTTTCGGATGCTATTTTGTCATTGAAGTAATTCATAAAATCATTACTACTATTTTGTAACGGAATATTTTGCTCTGGTGATGTCTGTTTATTTGTTAGTCTAGCCACGGTGTTAAATAAAAACCTTGGATTATTTTGGTTATTTTCTATTAGTTTGCGGAGATGATCAGCCCTGGCTGCTTTTAGAGCCTTTTTATAACATGACATACTGTCTTTCCACGCGATTCTAAAGACCTCTAAATTAGTTTGTTTCCATTTACGCTCTAAGTTACGAGTTTCTCCCTTGATAGCATGCGTAGCACTGTTGTACCATGGTGCTTTAGTTTTCTCTCTAACCTTTTTTAATCTAATTGGTGCAACAATATCTTATGTACTAGAGAAAATGGTGCTCAAACTGCTAGTCATTTCTTCTGGTTCATCTGTTTGTTTGGGTTCACTGAGCAGCTGAGATAGATCAGGTAAGCTATTTTAGAATCTATCTATAGTGGATTGAAGGATTGTTCTGCCTGGTCTAAAACATGGGCAACATGACAAATTTCATCAGTACGTATTATGCAAGTTACCATGTAATGATCAGTGAGATCGTCACTCTGCGGTATAATATCTATATCAGTTGGATTGGTTCCATATGATATAATTAAATCTAGTGAATTTTTGAAAACAAATCGTTTCAAGTTTCAAACATAAATTTAAAAGGAAAATTAGGACGAAAATCACATTCACCACGGAAAAAACGGGGGCAAAAAAACATTATACTCACCAAAACTACAGATTCTTTTTTTTTTTTTTTTACACAAAATCCATTATTTCTTTCCTCAAGAAGAGTTCAATTACTCTGTTGTTCAGGTTATCTGTATGTTTGAATTCCTACAATATGTTTCTTTTCTATCGAGGCTAATGCTGAGTCGAGTCCCGTCATATTTCTGGCATAAGTTAATTGGCTTTAGGGCTTAGAGCCGCTCGACAGAAGCAGTGGACACAGCGACAGTCACCGCAACACATGAAGATGTGTACAGCTGACCCATTCTCTCACACAGATTTTTGAAGGAAATCAATGAGATCAGCGGGACTTTTGCCTTCAAAACCATTCGTGGCATACATTAGTCAGTTCTGTTTTACCTGGCAGAGTGAATAGAGCTCTGTGACTCTGCGTTAAGCTCAGGATGAATAAGGATTTTTTCCGGTAGGTTTGAACATGCTGGGGGTCGAGGAGGGAAAAAAACATTCATTTGTGGGTTGAAAAACGATTAAATCTAAAAGGAATATATTTTAGTTTACGCAGTTCGCTACAGATGCGGTTAGCTAGCTCTGACTATAGTATGCGTTCTGAACATCCAGTCAAAGGACGTGAAAATGCAGACGTTATTGTACGCCTGCTAGATGGCCCCGCTGCAGTCAAAGCGAAATCTGATTGCCTGAATAAATCTGACTGATTATCTGATTAAATCTGACTGATTATCTGATTGGCTGATTGAATCTGACGGATTATCTGATTGGTTGATTAAATCTGACTGATTATCTGATTGGCTGATTAAATCTGACTGATTATCTGATTGGTTTAAAGCAACAGATTCATTGCCATTCATTTAAAGCTACAGGCGCCCGCACTATCGATTCTGAAGGCCTTAGGCAGATTTCTTTGACCCTGGCAACACATGACGGCTGAAATATGATTGGATAAAAGCTCTAACATAAACAAACAATACTAGAAGCAGCGCAACCAAGAGAAAAGCTATGAAATTAAGAGAATGGACAATTGGGAATAATGTAATACTCCTTCATGGAAAAAATATCAGTGTCAGTGATTCTGATAGTGTTTAGGCCAGCAGAGAAGGCCTTGCTGGCCCTGACGGCCTCCACTGTGGGAATGTTACTTTTGAATGTTCTGAAACAAGAAGCAACATTTAAAAAAGTTTCAGGAAAAAACGCTCCATGAACGACATATAAATAATGTTTTTGTGCTGATGTGTTGAGAACATTATTAAAGACCAGATCACTTTGAACAAACGTTTTATTAACGTTATTGGAAGAATGTTCATAATGTGCCAGAGCGTTCCGTGTTCTCTGTGTGATCGTCCAGATGATCCTGGAGTTTGCACCCCGATGATCGTCACTTGTGGTTATGTTTTTGATTGTGTTTACTTTAAAATAGTTTATTTTTAAAAAGTTTGACATTTTTTATTTAATTAATTATCTTTTCCAGTCACCAGAGGGTTGAGAATCACAAACCAACACCATCAGCTTCATCATCTTCATCAGATCATCACATGTTGAATTTTACACATACTTCATCTGGAAGTGTAAGAGGAAATTCATGATTCAATTTATGATTCAATCCCAGTCTGGTCAGTATAATACGCCGATCAGATCCTCAATCACACAGTAATGTGTCTGAACTCACATTATAATGAGTGTGAACTAATGCCACATAAGCTCTCTGTGTTTTTCTGGAGTGTGATGTTGTGTAGAGTGCTTGTCTGGTGGTGTGTTTGCTGAGACTCATCTGTAGCCTGAGGAGAAACACACACCTCTCGCCACCGATCTCAGCTCCTCATAATCAGAATCACAAGCTCATACGTGAAGAGAGATGTTTCCATCCTGACTCTCTTCTGCTGCTGTTCCGGTGGAGAATGAGGAAGGAATGTGCTGCAGGTCCACACAGGTTCAACCCGGAGCATGTACACACACACACACACGCTAGATAGAGGACACTTCACAGCACAACCCGCTGAACGAATCTTTAGTAGATAAACTTACCTGAAAGCATTTCCACTTCATCATATCAGTTGAACTACACTGGAAAACAGTGTGTAATAGTCTTGGATGTTCAGATACTTAATTCGTATTCTGAGTCATTTGTAGTTGTTCCAGCGTCACCATCAGCTGACACACTCACACTAGCTGCTTTATGTACTTACGTTTTTAAATGCGAATTTTGCGCTATCACATAAAAATCACTGGATGGAAAGTCGAGATAGGATTGAAATAGTGTGCATGAAAAAAAAATGTGCATGAAAGACTTATGCGCGCAATTCTTCTGATAAGCAGATGTGCGCATGAACAACGATGGAAACATTTACCAAAGGTATAGTTTTTGTTTCATGTTTCCTGGTTTGTCATGTGATTCCCTTGTCCTCATGTGACCATGTCATGTGCTTCTTCTTGTGTTGTTTTCATTGGTTCATTGTCTTGATTGTTCACAGGTGTTTCTTGTGTAGTCATCAGTCCTTGTGTTTTTAAGGCTCATGTTTGCCTTGTTATTTTGTCTAGTATTGTCCCTATAACCAAAGTCAAGTCAAGTCAAGTCAAGTCGTTTATTTTGTGTCTGTTCACTTTGAAATTTAATAAATACTGCACTTCTGGGTTCTATCAAACTCACTTACAGTTGAGCGATTTTATAAGTAGTCCAAACCCTCATGTGACTGTGGCTCAGCGTCAGCTGTGATTGGATAACTGGAGTAACCAGCGGACCAATGGCGTCGCAGCGTCTCAGATGTTGGTTTGGTGTTTCTGAAACGCCGGAGTCGAAGTGTGTGATCAGAATGATTGTTTAATTCCCTCCAGAAGCGTCTCGCACGAGTGTGTTCCCGAACACCAGCATCCACACACTAGAGAACATGACAGCGTTTACAGTGTTTCTCTGACGCTCTGAGACACACTCGTTTATGGAGGAAAACAGCCACATTGCAGAAACTTCCATCTTTATTACAGATATTTTTCACCAGGAAGTGACGGTTTTGTTCTCTTGAACACATGGGATGGAAACGCTGCTGTATTCACAAAATTATGCAAAATTTAATTTAATTTATTTCTTTGGATGGAGACACAGCTACTGACTCTGCTACTAAATTTTACTGACCAATGGCAGATAGGGGCGTGTCCATTCCTTCAGATCTGGTGACACTAGTGGAAATGACACACTTCAGCTTTACAGTAAGAATAAACTGAAAAATGAATTAAAAGTAGTGCAGAAAATGTATTTATTAAAATATTTTATTGAGTATTGATGAATAAACACATTGATTTAAATCTTTTGAAACCTCGTGAGAAGTTTTGGTATTACAACACAGAGTAATACAAGTACATACAAAAACTGATTGGCACTCCACTGGCATGCAGCAGACAGAGGTGTGTGTTCTGCTGCTCCTGATTCACACACGCTCCGCTCCTGGCCGTGCTGCTGCGCGTGTGGGAGGCGGGAAGGTTTTCCCAGCGGCTTTACTGGGACAGTTGCAGCACAGCATGCTTCCACCGATGATGGTCAGCGCCGACGCTCCCCAGCCCACGTACAGAGCCTTGCCGAACTCGTACCTGCCAGCACACCAGCAACAACATCAGCGCCTGACCACTGAACCACATGACCATTTAGAGACGGACAGGTCACATGACTTCACCAGCGCATGACCACTGAACCACACCACAGGTCACATGACCATGTAGAGCCGTACACGTCACATGACTTCACCATGGTTTAGGCATGGTCAAGACATAATTCAATTAATCAAAAACAATTTGCACTATAATGGATGGATTTACCCGTGCATTTTTGAGCTATTAAAATGAATGTCTTAGATGTAAAGCCGCACATACTGAAAAAACGAAATATTGAACCAATCCATAAATATAATTTGAGGAAAACACTTGAAGAGTGAACGCTGCCCATCTCTTCTGTGTGTGTGTGTGTGTGTGTGTGTGTGAGTGACGGACTCCTGGCGCTTACCTCGCATTTGTTGGAGTGAATGGATCGAAGAACTTCCGTCTTATGTTTTCTCCATACCAGCTTGTGGCAATAAGAGCACAAACCCTTGTAGAAATAAGAAGAGGTTTGACATGAACATGCTGCTGAGCTCCTGTTTCAAAGGGGTCCTATTATGCCCTTTAATGAAGTCTTGTCTTTGTTTTTCGAGTGCACTAGAATGTTTTAATGCTTGATTGTTGAATAAACGCATTATTGTTCACATATTTTACATTACATCTCTTGAACTCATTATTTTCTTTGAAGCCCCTCCTTCTGAAATACGAAATGTGTTGTGATTGGCAGCGTTTAGCTCATGTTCGGGAAATGTCCCAACCCTTCATAACCGCAAGCTCTACTCAAATGTAAAAATAAACGATGGCGCCAATTTCAAACCATTTCGAGCCTGATTCAGACCCTGACAATGTTAACGAACAAGAGGATCGTGCTGAACAGATTTCAAGCACGGACTTTGCAAGCACTGATTTCACAGGATGTTTCAGAGTGGTATATTTTTTGTAATTTTCTTATACAATATTGATACGATGTTATCCACCATTTAATCATATTTGTCGGAAAACTATAAAAATACAAACAGTAATCGATCACAAAATCATGTATAACTTTCCTAAGGAGTGGTGAACCATCTTACAAAAGCAACAGAAAACAAGCAGTTCTCCGTGAAATGTGCAGCGCACAGATAAACGTTGAGGTTATAATATTCAGGAACAGTGCTTAAAATAAAATGTAACCACTCTGAGTTCGTCAGCCTTAGGAAGGTCAAACAAATGAGTTTTGGAAAACGTGGAAAAAACAGCGTCTCTTCAACATAGCGACAGCACTGTCTTCTCAGCTCAACCAGGCCTCATCTCCTTTTTGCGTATTCTGTGGGCGGGGATTATTTAAATGAGGAAAATTATGACTTCATAAGATCCGTAAAAATCGTGTTGTAGTCCAAACGAGCCGCTCGTTGTAGTTCTTGTAGATTCTGTTCAATAAAAGATCTCCCTTTGGAGCAGGGCTGCACGATTAATCATATTTTTATCGCGATAACGATATCTGCCTCTCTCGATTAATTTGAAATAATCATTGCGATATTTGCCTGTTTGCATGTTCTGCCTGGTGATTTACTTAATCTGTGCAATCTGGCAACCCTGCGCATGCTCACTCTACATTGAGGGAAAAGCACTGATGATCTGAAAGCAAACATGCGCTGGAGTTTAGCGATCTCCACAGCGAAAAATATTCTGCTTACATGCTCATAAAGCCAGTCTGTTTCTTCACAAGCCACTTGTGCTGTTTGTGTAACTAAATCTGCCAATCAAACTTAATCAATTTATTTGGAAAAAATCTAAATGTAATGGCAAAATTTTAATTTTCACTGATACATGTGTTTCTATTGAACCTTCAATGTGAAACAAGATACAGTATATGTATGTACATGCTTGTGGAGGGCTTGGGTGTGACGCTTCAGGAACATATGGGACAGGACCTTTGAACCTAGTGTCTGACAGTTTGTGTCTTTAAGTGTAGAAACTGAACGGCAGTGGGTACCTTATCTAAATGGGTCAAAGGTACAGCCGTTAGGGAGGAACCTTGAAACAGGGTATAAAGGCTGCCCATCTCTTCCTGGGTCTGGGTCTCACTCACTCCACAGGGTAACTGCTGTGTTGGCGACTGGGCCTATTCTTGCAAGAATAAATACTTCTCTTTTTATTAATTTGACTCTGAGTGTCTCTTACGCAGTAATGATGCTTAATGAGAATTTTTGCCACAACATTAAACATGGATCTCCACTTTATTGTATGGGATTATGTTTGCAGAATTAAATGAACAATAATTTGGAATTATTGGAAATAATGAGGAGTTTCTCTGTTCTATCTTTTGAAGTTTAATGTTTTACCAGTTTTCATGATGTGATCAGTTGAGAACGACAGCCACTGACAGTTTCAGTGTCTATCAACAAGTAGGCTATCGTTCTTTGCAGGATGAATTTGCTGAGCGTCTCATTTGCAACCGAATTGTCGCTTAGAAGATCTAATGTGAAGACACATCACAATCTAAACCATGCATCATCTAAACCAGGGTTCTTCAAAGTGGGGGGCCGCAGTAGCCTGGTTCTACCAGACTCTCGTACATTTCATTTGTACAGAGAGTCTGGCTTCTCTCCATTGAGAAACGTTTACTTCCTTGTAGGCGGGTTCTCTGTTAAAGTTCAAAACTATTGGATCTGCCCAGAGTCACTCAGGATCTGCCGTAGCCAGTCGCTAACTTGTGGTCGTGTGTCATGAGCCGAAACCGGCCGGAAACAAGTAGTCCGAATCAGAGGATTATGTGTAGAATAAGATGTCTGTCAACGAGAGCTGCAGGTTTTGTTAATCGAATTTAATAGTTCAAGGAACAATAAATTCTAAATGTATATTTGACACTAAGGACAGTGATGTATTCAGTCAACTGTCGAAGCTGTGTCTAATCATTTACAATACGCCGCTGCGGTGGTTTCGGATCTGCCGCAAATGCTGTATGTACAGTGATCACCAGGCTACTGCGCGATACGGAAACATCAACGTCATCGTTCTCAGCCACTCCCTCTGTTCGCTGATTGGTCCTACAAAAATTGATTTCTGGAAACCTTACAATATGACTGCAAGCAGTCCCAGACGTAGTACTGAAGGAAAATGAAATTGAGCGGAAGTGCGTAGGAGGGCGCAGTCAGGCTCAGGCCGCAGCAAGTTGGAAGAAAGTTGAAACATTTATACTATTATGAGTATTGTTATGAAATAGCATTATAAAAATGTGTCGCATATAGCCTATCTGAACATAAAACTTTTAATGCTAATCTTTTAGAGATGCACCGATTGATTGACTGGTGACCGGAATTGGACGATTTTCACGTGATCGGCTATGACCGCCGGCCGGCTGTCAGTCTGACATACCCAATTTTATGCCGGTCTAATTGCACTGTGTCGCCGCATGATTGTCGCGCAACATCAGCATCACACGTGCACACGGAACGCACATGTAGAAAACCTCGTGAATTACGGCCTTTTCAGAACGCAAGCGAGATCGGCGCATGAGCAGCGCATATTTTTACCGCGAGCAGGAGCGTCGCGTGATCAGCAGTGAAGCGGGTTTCGGCGCCAAGTCTATTTTGCTGCACAGCTCACCTAGAATGCACATAATTTGCATGTCTAGTGTGTTTTAAAGGGCCCATATTATGGATTTTTGAAAATGACCTTTCATGTAGTGTGTAACATAGATCTGAGTCAATTAAATGAATCGCTTTTCAAACGAGTCATAAGCCGTTTCGTTGTGAAGTCAAGACAAACATGAGTACATTGCCCGCCCACGTATTGCACGCGCAACTTGAAGCTCAAACCTGCAGCTGATTCCTGTACTGGACAGCATCATGTCGAGAAGACGGCGCTGTGCATAATGTGAAGGTAAAGCCAGTTATTGTTCACTCCCCAAGGATGAGCATGTGAAGAATCAGTGGTTAAAATTAATGTTTACCACGATATCACAGCAGTAAAACCCTAAACTTTTGCTGTGTTCCATTTTTTTTACTGATGAGGGGAGGGTCATCCAACTTTTTTTAGTCTAGGGGGAGGGTCACCCAACTTTTGTATTCATGAAAACAGCTACATTTCAAAGTGGCTTGTTTGGTGCACATTTTTCCATCTAGCTCCGTGTAGCTCTCTCGGTCTCGGCCCCCATCGCTATCAGACGGGTCTGACCCAACAGAAATCCAGTTTGGTGCTGTTTGACAGTGCGTGCGCAATTCAGTACGCGCTCAGAAAAAGTGCATCAGAACAGAACGCCAATGAAATGTTTACCCGGTAAAGCTTTAAAGCACGAGCAAATAATGAACTTTAGTGATTGGGAATAAGTGCGGCGTCCTGTGAGTATCTCTACATGTGATGTGAATGTACGTCGAGTTTTACAGTATTGGGACTGAGGCGCCAGAACTGCAGCTGATAGAATGTGCTCTGTACATACTACCATATTTTAGTTTCCATTCTTATTGTGTTTCCACAACAATGTTAGAGAGTAAATCTACTGAAATTGCCACCATAACAGTGGAGTGTGATGTGTTAGATAAGCCTACCACATTTTTTAATTACTATTAGTATTATTTGAAGTTAACTTAACGTAGACCTACACCAAAAAAAACTAGTTGAGGATAAATTCTTTTAAATTGGGCAATTCCAGCGTTATGGACGTGACTTTTGCAGTCAAAACTTGAAATATAAGTTCTCAGAAAATGCATTTAATACTGAAACGTCTGTTTGTATATTCATACTGCCTTAATAAAGGAGTCCAGACATTAGAAAAATATCAGTCTACACATTTATACACGTTTTATATTTAATATTAGGGAAATACACATGTGATGTGTACAAAGGTGGCAAAATATTTTTTAGTAATTCTATGAACTACGCTGCGGAAAACAAAAGTAATACCCACCGGATGAAGAAGGGTCGGCCTCCACAGAACGTAAAATATTATTTTTATTTTATTTTTCGTGTTTGCATTTATGAGGAAAAAACAATGTTACGGACGTGCCAGTTCTCCATTACGGACATGGCCGCTCTGATAGCGACTTTACAACTTTCACAGACCTCAAACAGAAAGCACAAAGCCTTACTTTAAAGTGAATTTCGTTTTGTATTAATTGTATCTTAATTTTAATCAATGTTTCATCAACCAATTGCCTGGATTTAATAAATAAGAAGTAAATATAGTAGAGAATAGAGGCGCCGGCGCGTGAACTGGACTCTCGTCTCATAACTGAACCGAAACTCAGCGTAAAGCCTAAGGTAGGCTACTTGCCTCACAGACCTGAGAAATATATAGAAAGCTTGAAATGTCTACTTTGAACAATGTAATCCATATGAAATGTGCATTTCTCTCTGGCGCGTTCACTAATGAAGATCGCGAGTCAGCATCCTCACCTTTTTATTTGCTTTATATTATACTTACAATTTTTTTCAAATAAAAAATCGTGATAGGAACCGAATTGTAGGTTTGGGCTATCATTACAGGCCTAGTAAGATGAGACAGCAGGAGTTTAGTCGTTTGTCATGGTTGCAAAAAAACAATGGCTATCTGAACATCTTTGCCAAGCGCAAACCAGTACAGAAGTAAATATAAACTATCGGGGAGGATCATGCCTTTTTTCACAATCATTGGAGGGTCATAGAAAAAATTATTGCTGGCAAAGGGAGGGTCAAGTCTTTTTTGACTACAGATCTCAAATCTCCTCCGGTGGCCCCTTAAATAAAAAACGAACAGTCCCTTACCTAAAACTGTGTCTATTAATGCAGATTATCTGTCGTTCTCACTACTTTGAGGAAATATTTGTTTTACCAACGTTTATGTTACATTAGATCATTCACTCAAGAGCTCGGCTAATGTACATTCAGGCCCGGATTACCCATTGAGCAATATGGGCACGGGCCCAGGGGATTTTTTTATTTATTTATTTATTTTACATTTACGATAACGGAGTATATATTTGCACTACGTGTCTGTCTTTTGAACGAAAAGACGCTTTTTAATAAACAGCTACTGTGGCGTTAGGTTAGGTTCAGGCGAGAGGTGCATGAAGCTTTTGACGAGTTCGAGCCGAGTTCAAATCCGCCTTTTGCCGAACTCGCTATTCTCCCTTTTCCCAACACATGCAAGTACTGGTGACACGTTCGCGTGCATTTGAGCAACACTGGCAACAAAACTAGCACAATACAAGTGTAATTGCTAAATAAGTTAATTGTCATTATGAAACATTTTAGAAAAGTATGAATTAGTAGAGAACTACAATGTATTCTTTAATTCCCTGTTTTATTCTGCCCTCTGGCATATCGAAATTAATACAAACCTTAACATAATGTGACGGACAGTGTTCCTAATAATAGCCAACTATGTACAAAAAAAATCTGATGAGCCAACTCAACGCGTTTAATTACACGTTAAGCATAGCCGAATACACTCAAATGAGATTGACGCAGAAAAGAGTCAATAAATGCACGCGTCACCTGCTACATCCTCTTTGTTGCATGCGCAAATTATGATCACTAATACAAAATTAAAAATGTTATTCACAAAAATGTCTCTATTTGTACAAATTGCAGCACATTCGTTAAATTCTGAATTTTGCACACATAAGTTGAAAGCAATTTGTTTGTGGATAGTATCCTAGAACTGCAACATTTTCAGCCCCTGGAGAGCTGAGGAGTAGAGGACAGGAGAGGAAGAGAGAGACAGACAGGAAGGAAACATTAATGGGTGTGTGTTCGTGTTTGTGTGTTAATTATGGAAGAATTTGGGGTGAGGTGGGGTGAGGTGAGGTGGGGTGAGGTGAGGTGGGGTGGGGTGAGGTGAGGTGGGGTGAGGTGAGGTGAGGTGAAGTGAGGTGAGGTGGGGTGAGGTGGAGTGAGGTGGGGTGGGGTGAGGTGAGGTGAAGTGAGGTGAGGTGGGGTGAGGTGGGGTGAGGTGAGGTGGGGTGAGGTGGGGTGGGGTGAGGTGAGGTGGGGTGAGGTGGGGTGGGGTGAGGTGGGGTGAGGTGAGGTGGGGTGAGGTGGGGTGGGGTGAGGTGGGGTGAGGTGGGGTGAGGTGAGGTTGGGTGGGGTGAGGTGAGGTGAGGTGGGGTGAGGTGGGGTGAGGTGGGGTGAGGTGAGGTTGGGTGGGGTGAGGTGAGGTGAGGTGGGGTGAGGTGGGGTTGGGTGGGGTGGGGTGAGGTGAGGTGGGGTGGGGTGAGGTGGGGTGAGGTGGGGTGAGGTGAGGTGGGGTGAGGTGAGGTGGGGTGGGGTGGGGTGGGGTGGGGTGAGGTGAGGTGGGGTGAGGTGGGGTGGGGTGGGGTGGGGTGAGGTGGGGTGGGGTGAGGTGGGGTGGGGTGAGGTGGGGTGGGTTGTGGGGCCCTACAAGATATTGTGCCCAGGGGCCTCTGAATTCTTAATCCGGGCCTATGTACATTGCATTCATGCACGGTTATTTATACAGTTTCCACGTGTTCACCGCAATATATTACAAACATATTCGGTAAATAAATTAGTACAAGTAAAAAACATGCACTTGTTAATGCTGATGATATGAATTTTCTATACAATTCAGTAAAAATTTAAGTAAGGCCAGAACACAATTGGAGTTAGAATTGACAATAGAATTAATCAATTTATGTAATAAAAGTGAAATGGATAATGAAACCAAATCACAAATTCTATCCTTACAATCCAAAATTGATAATTTATATATTCAAAAAGCTAAAGGAGCATATGTAAGATCTAGGGCAAGATGGATAGAGAAAGGGGAAAAAAGTGATAATTATTTTTGTAGACTTGAAAAAAGGCGACAGGAGAAAAACGCCATAAATTCTCTTTATGTGAATGGAGTTGAAAATACCTGTCCTAAAATTATTTCCTCAGAGGTTCTCCAATTTTATAGTTCCTTATATAGATCATCATTCTCTGCATCAGACTGTAATACTCTCTTTGACAATATACATACTAACATACCGCAGTTAGACCAGGAATTTAGAGACTTGTGCGAGGCTGACATTACAATAGAGGAATTAGATAAAGCGATAGATAAATTATCTGCAGGGAAATCCCCAGGCCCGGATGGCCTCTCTTCAGAATTTTATCAATTCTTTAGGGAAGATTTGAGAGAACTATTATTTCAAGCCTTTCTTGAGTGTATCCAAAATAACTCCCTATCTTCGACTATGAAACAGGGTTTAATTACTCTCATCCCCAAACCAGGTAAAGACACACGACACATAGAAAACCTTCGTCCTATCACTCTATTGAACTGTGATTATAAAATTCTAGCTCATATATTTTCCAACAGGCTCAAGAAAAACTTGAATCAAATAATTAGTGAATCACAGTCTGGTTTTATAAAAGGCAGATCAATACATAACAACATCAGATTAATATTAGACATTTTGGATTATAGCGAGTGGATTGAGGATGACAGATATATACTTTTTTTAGATTTCAAGAAAGCATTTGATACGGTTGAACATAATTTCATATTTAAATCCCTCGAAAAGTTTGGTTTTGGCAATACATTTATTTCTTTTATAAAAATGTTATATGAAGACATCAATAGTTCTATCTCACTATCGTTTGGAACATCCCAAAGATTTAACATTTCACGAGGAATAAGACAAGGATGTCCCATTTCCCCTTTCTTATTTATCTTAGGGGTAGAAATGCTTGATATCTTGATGTATAAAAACAGCAACTTTGACAAATTGAATGTATTTGGAAGACAAATTGGTATTAGTCAATTAGCTGATGATACAGTGATCTTTTTAAAGGACCAATATCAAATTGATAAAGCCATCCAATTTATTGATCTCTTCTCCAAAGCATCTGGCCTACACTTAAACTTAAATAAATGTGAATTATTTGCAATTCATGGCAGCGAACTAGACTCTCTATGTAATATACCAATAAAAACATCTGTAAAACACCTGGGGATAACTATTACTAGAGATAGCAATCAAAGTGTCCAAGAAAATTTTGTAAAAAATCTTTCAAAAGCTAAATTTATTCTCAACAACTGGATACAAAGAGATATCTCAATTTTTGGAAGAGTTTTGTTAACCAAAATGGAACTGCTCTCTAGGTTTGTTTACCCAGCCTCCTCGCTAGCTATCCCACCTCACTTACTAAAAGAATGTAACATTGCAATATTTAACTTTATTTGGAAAAATAAGCATCACTATATTAACAAAAATGATTTGGTTCACAGTTACGAAGAAGGAGGATTAAATATTATTGACTTAGAAATTATGAATAGTGTTTTAAAAACTCAGTGGTTAAAATCTTTTCTTTGTAATCCAAATGGCTTATGGTTTACTGTTTCTGCCTCAATATTTGAGAAAGTAGGTGGTTTGGAATTTCTGATTAGATGTGATTTTGAGTTGCACAAATTACCTCTTAAATTGTCCGCCTTCCATCAACAAGTTCTCCTTTATTGGAAGTTAGCATTTTCCCACAATTTTAGTCCACACAAAACTTAGGGTTAGGGTTAGAATGGGTTAGGAATAATCGCTTTATTTTACACCATAACAAATCTTTATTTTATGGAAACTGGATTCAATATAACATATTTTCCCTGTTGGACATGATGGACAACTATGGTAATGTTCTCAATTACAAATGATTTTTGTTTGAAACATGGATTTGCATGTCACCCGAAAGAGTTTTACACAATTGTAAATGCCATACCAATAAACATGGTGTTACTGGTAAAGGGTATTCTTTCACACTACTCTGTGACATTCTCTCTCCCATCTCCTTCTCTGGGCGAATTATCTATAAGAGATCATAAATGTAACAACAAATATATTAGAAGTGTTTTTATTGATAGACTTCATCCAAATAGAAATAAACGTTACTATATTTTTGGAGATTTTAACCCGGAGGAGGTGAAGGAATTGAGAATGAATTATCTTACCTTTCCAACTCTCCCTAAAGTAAAAGAAATTCATTTTGAAATTATAAATGACATATACCCATCTAAAGAATTCCTGAAATCTAAATTTGATATTGGAGAAAACTCTTGTCAATTTTGTGAAATTGATATTGAAACTACAGAACATATTTTTTATTATTGTAATCACTCAAAGTTATTTTGGTCTCAATTGTACAGTAAACTATCATGTATTATTACATGTGTAAACCCCCTTGAATACAAACTAATTAAGTTTGGTGTACTTAAGAAAGATTGTTCACAGCACTTCTTGATTAACAATCTTTTTGAACTTGCTAAATACTAAATACTTTTTTTTCTTTTTTTTCTTGTATATTTGGTTTGAGTATATAATTTGATTTGTATATGTCTGCCCTCTGAGAATTGTAATTAATACTGTATGTTCAATAGCTATTTTGTCTGTAAAATTGAATTTCAATGAAAAAAAAAATACAGTGTAGGAGGCCTCAGGACATGCAGAGCTGACGTTGTTATGGCAATGGGCGTTTTTGTTCTTGACACGCTGTACACGGTAGGCCAATCAGAACAGACTGAGCTGTCTGGCCAATCAGAGCAGAGCAGCTCGCGGAAAGGAGGGATTTAGAGAGATTGATTCATCTGATGAGTCGTTTGAGAATCATTGAAAATGTGATGTGCAAATGTATATTATGAGGAAATTAAACAGTTTTTTTTTTACCTTTGGTGCGTGTAAACATGTTGTAGGAGACTCCACAACAACATTACGAAACTTTAAAATAGCATAATAGGGGCCCTTTAATAAGAACTGGAGTAGGCTATGTCAGAAAAGAAAATGAAGACTCAAAAATATTTATAGAAAATGTACCAATTTAAACTTGTCTTAATTATTCAGTTTGGGTAAAACTATATGGTGTTTTATATAAAAAAAAAATATTTGTGTGTGCTGTAAAGTGGTTAGAAAAAATGAAATCAGAATCGGCTAAAATCTGTATCGGCAGGCCATACTCAATGAAAAATCAAAATCTGCCTAGAAAATTGTAATCGGTGCATCTATATAAACTTTCTCTGATAGGCTGGTATCAAACACCATCACATAATCTGATGTTCACCAAGAGGTTTTATTTATTTATACATTTGCCGTAGTATTGTCGATTGGTATTTGGGGGGCCTTGTCATGGAAAAGTTTGGGAACCCCTGACCTAACCATGCAGTTTGTATTGACTTGCCCCCTACAGGCCTTTTAGGTGAAGTGTAGGTTAGTAAATAATGCGCAAAATGGCTGTTAGGCCTATTACAATACCACTTTCGATAATTATGGAGTTTATATATATATAAACTCTTCTCTTTATCGTGATTAATTATTGTGATTATAATTTTAAGCAAAATAATCGTGATTATCAGTTTAACCATTATCGTGCAGCTCTACTTTGGAGTGGACTTTGAGCTTTGTAACCCTGTAGCTCTTTTTTATGCTCAAAAAGCAACATTACACACTAACTAAAGTTGAAAAAGTGGAAAAGCAAAATAGGACCCCTTTAATAATTTCATAACTTTGTTGACCTCGTTAAGCTGAGCAATGGCACACATGAGTAATTTCAGTAATGAATATAATTGCAACATATCTGCAATGACGAAGAGGACACCTCCAGCCACGGCCACCTTGTTCTTCTGCTCTGTGTTATCAGACAGGCATGTTGTGCACTTCATCCCGACGGCGGCGATCAACAGGCCGATGCCACACAGGAAGGAGGCGAGGATCATGAGAGCGCGAGTGCCCTGAACTGCCCCTGAGAGAGACCCGAGAGACATCACATCGTCACATCCCAATCACATCGCATCATCAAATCCTAATCACCGCATCATCAAATCCTAATCACCTCACATCATCAGATCCTAATCACATCCTATCATCAAATCGCATCATCACATCCCAATCACATCACAGCGTCAGATACCAATCATATCGCATCATCACATCCCAATCACATTCCAATCACCTCGTATCATCAGATCCTAATCACATCCCATCCCAATCAGATCGCATCATCACATCCCAATCACATCACATCGTCACATCCCAATCACATCGCATCATCACATCCCAATCACATCATATCGTCACATCCCAATCACATCGCATCATCACATCCCAATCACATCATCATCACATCGCATCATCACATCCCAATCACATCATCACATCGCATCATCACATCCCAATCACATCACATCATCACATCCCAATCACATCACATCCCATCGTCACATCAATCACATCCAATCCCATCGTCACATCACATCATAACATCACATCGCATCATCACATCCCAATCACATCGCATCATCACATCCCATCCCATCGTCACATCACATCATACCATCCCAATCACATCGCATCATCACATCCCAATCACATCACATCATCACATCCCATCCCATCATCACATCGCATCATCACATCCCATCCCATCGTCACATCACATCATACAATCCCAATCACATCGCATCATCACATCCGAATCACATCACATCGTCACATCCCATCCCATCGTCACATCACATCATCACATCTCATCATCACATCCCATCATCACATCGCATCATCACATCCCATACCATGATCACATCGCATGATCACATCCCAATCACATCGCATCATCACATCCCAATCACATCACATCGTCACATCCCAATCACATCACATCCCATCGTCACATCAATCATCACATCCAATCCCATCATCACGTCACATCATCACATCCCATTCCATCCCATCATCACATCGCTTCATCACATCCCAATCACATCGCATCATCACATCCCATCGTCACATCACATCATCACATCCCAATCACATCACATCGTCACATCCTAATCCCATCCCCACCCCATCATCACATCGTATCATCACATCCCATCCCATCGTCACATCACATCATCACATCCCAATCACATTACATCCTCACATCCCAATCACATCACATCCGATCATCACATCACATCATCACATCCCATCCCATCGAATCATCACATCCCAATCACATCACATCGCCACATCCCATCCCATTGTCACATCACATCATCACATCCCAATCAAATCACATTGTCACAACCCATCCCATCATCACATCCCAATCACATCACATCGTCACATCCTAATCACATCACATCATCACATCCCAATCACATCACATCCCATCATCACATCCCAATCACATCACATCGTCACATCCCAATCCCATCCCATCACCACATCCAATCACATCATCACATCGCATCATCACATCCCATCCCATCGTCACATCACATCATCACATCCCAATCACATCACATCATCACATCCCATCACATCATCACATCCCATCCCATCGTCACATCACATCATACAATCCCAATCACATCGCATCATCACATCCGAATCACATCCCATCGTCACATCACATCATCACATCTCATCATCACATCCCATCATCACATCGCATCATCACATCCCATACCATGATCACATCGCATGATCACATCCCAATCACATCGCATCATCACATCCCAATCACATCACATCGTCACATCCCAATCACATCACATCCCATCGTCACATCCCAATCACATCACATCCCATCGTCACATCAATCATCACATCCAATCCCATCATCACGTCACATCATCACATCCCATTCCATCCCATCATCACATCGCTTCATCACATCCCAATCACATCGCATCATCACATCCCATCGTCACATCACATCATCACATCCTAATCCCATCCCCACCCCATCATCACATCGTATCATCACATCCCATCCCATCGTCACATCACATCATCACATCCCAATCACATTACATCCTAACATCCCAATCACATCACATCCGATCATCACATCACATCATCACATCCCATCCCATCGAATCATCACATCACATCACATCGCCACATCCCATCCCATTGTCACATCACATCATCACATCCCAATCAAATCACATTGTCACAACCCATCCCATCATCACATCCCAATCACATCACATCGTCACATCCTAATCACATCACATCATCACATCCCAATCACATCACATCCCATCATCACATCCCAATCACATCACATCGTCACATCCCAATCCCATCCCATCACCACATCCAATCACATCATCACATCGCATCATCACATCACATCCCATCGTCACATCACATCATCACATCCCAATCACATCACATCATCACATCCCATCACATCATCACATCCCATCCCATCGTCACATCACATCATACAATCCCAATCACATCGCATCATCACATCCCATCGTCACATCCCATCGTCACATCACATCATCACATCTCATCATCACATCCCATCATCACATCGCATCATCACATCCCATACCATGATCACATCGCATGATCACATCCCAATCACATCGCATCATCACATCCCAATCACATCACATCGTCACATCCCAATCACATCACATCCCATCGTCACATCAATCATCACATCCAATCCCATCATCACGTCACATCATCACATCCCATTCCATCCCATCATCACATCGCTTCATCACATCCCAATCACATCGCATCATCACATCCCATCGTCACATCACATCATCACATCCCAATCACATCACATCGTCACATCCTAATCCCATCCCCACCCCATCATCACATCGTATCATCACATCACATCCCATCGTCACATCACATCATCACATCCCAATCACATTACATCCTAACATCCCAATCACATCACATCCGATCATCACATCACATCATCACATCACATCACATCCGATCATCACATCACATCATCACATCCCATCCCATCGAATCATCACATCACATCACATCGCCACATCCCATCCCATTGTCACATCACATCATCACATCCCAATCAAATCACATTGTCACAACCCATCCCATCATCACATCCCAATCACATCACATCGTCACATCCTAATCACATCACATCACATCCCAATCACATCACATCCCATCATCACATCCCAATCACATCACATCGTCACATCCCAATCCCATCCCATCCCATCACCACATCCCATCACATCATCACATCGCATCATCACATCCCATCCCATCGTCACATCACATCATCACATCCCAATCACATCACATTGTCACATCCTAATCATATCACATCATCACATTCCATCCCATCATCACATCGGATCATCACATCCCATCATCTCATCGCATCATCACATCCCATCCCATCCCATCGTCACATCTCATCATCACATCCCAATCACATCACATCATCACATTCCATCCATCATCACATCCCAATCACATCGCATCACATTCCATTCCATTGTCACATCACATAATCACATCCCAATCACATCACATTGTCAATTCCCAATCCGATCCCATCACCACATCCCATCACATCGCATCATCACATCCCATTCCATCGTCACATCACATCATCACATCCCAATCACATCACATCGTCACATCCTAATCACATCGCATCATCACATTCCATCCCATCTTCACATCCCAATTACATCGGATCATCACATCCCATCCCATCATCACATCCCATCCCATCATCCCATCCCGTCATCACATCTCAATCACATCACATCGTCACAACCTAATCACATCTCATCATCACATTCCATCCATCATCACATCCCAATCACATCACATCGTCACATCCCATCCCGTCATCACATCCTAATCACATCACATCGTCACATCCCAATCACATCACATCCCAATCACATCGCATCACATCGCATTCCATTGTCACATCACATCATCACATCCCAATCACATCACATCGTCAATTCCCAATCCCATCCCATCACCACATCCCATCACATCGCATCATCACATCCCATCACATCGTCACATCACATCATCACATCCCAATCACATCACATCGCCACATCCTAATCACATCGCATCATCACATTCCATCCCATCTTCACATCCCAATCACATCGGATCATCACATCCCATCCCATCATCACATCCCATCCCATCGTCACATCTCATCATCACATCCCATCACATCGTCACATCACATCATCACATCCCAATCACATCACATCGTCACATCCTAATCACATCGCATCATCACATTCCATCCCATCTTCACATCCTAATCACATCGCATCATCACATTCCATCCCATCATCACATCCCAATCACATCACATCGTCACATCCCATCCCGTCATCACATCCTAATCACATCACATCGTCACATCCCAATCACATCCCATCACATCACATCATTACATCGCATCATCACATAGCATCACCAAATCGCATCATCACATCCCATCCCATCATCACATCGCATCATCACATCCTATCCCATTGTCACATCACATCATCACATCCCAATCACATCATCACATCCCATTCCATTGTCACATCACCACATCCCAATCACATCACATCGTCACATCCCATCCCATCGTCACATCCCAATCACATCACATCATCACATCCCAATCACATCACCACATCCCATCACATCACCATATTCCATCATCACATCCCATCGTCACATCACATCATCACATCCCAATCACATCACATCGTCACATCCCATCCCATCATCAGATTGCATCGTCACATCCCAATCACATCACATCGTCACATCCTAATCACATCACACCGTCACGTCACATCCCATCATCACATCCCAATCACATCGCATCATCACATCCCAATAACATCACACCGTCACATCCCATCACCACATCACATCATCACATCCCATCCCATCATCACATCCCAATCACATCCCATCCCATTGTTACATCACATTCCAATTACATCCCATCACATTGCATGACATTAATTCACATCCCATCACATCCCGCATTCCATCCCATGGCATTAGCACATATCGCATTACATCATCGCATCCCATCAAATCACTTCCAATCACATCTCATCCCATTCCATAGCATGACATCAAATCTTTATACATAGATGTCATAATATACATTATACATGGTTTTGAAGTGTTTTTTCTGAAATGTTATAGATTGATGTTCCTTTTTTTAAATGTAGCTACTTATTTCAGAATGTTCAGAGAACATTACATTTTATCATTCTTCAATCATTATACTTTTCAGAGAACGAAGAATGATAAAATGTAATGTTCTCTGAACGTTATGAAACAAGTAACACTTAAAAAAAATTGGCGAACATCCAACAAAAATTGTTTAGGAAAAACGTTCCAAGAATGATGTATAAATAATTTTTTTGTGCTAACGAAGAACATTCTTAAAGACCAGATAACTTTGGACGAACGTTCTAAAATGTTACAGGAAGAACTTTTTTCATAACTTTAGAGAACCTTGTTAAAAGAAACTTATTTGTTGTCTTCGCATATTGTTACACAAATACAGTTCGAGCTCAGATCAAGATTAAAGTCTTAAACTCATACATCCCGATGTTTTTCAGTGATCTATATCTGCTGAAGAATTCGCGGCATTCGCCTGACTTGTCTAAACCTGCGCAGGAATAAGCGCTCTCTCTCTCACACACACACACACACACTGATGAACGGAACGGAATCGCACCTGGTAACTGCAGCAGGGAGTCGTAGACTTTACACTGGAGCTGGCCAGTGCTCTGGGAGACGCAGGACTGCCAGAGCCCCTCGTACATGGCCTGGGCTGTGATGATGTTGTCCCCGGCGTAGGAGGAGATCTTCCACTCGGCCATGGCTGTAGAAGCGATAAGACCCAGGAGACCCAGAGAGGCCAAGATATACCCGAGCAGCTGCAGACCCGCGTTGGCCATCAGTGCGCTGAGTTAAAGCCCGCTGGAGTGAGTGCGAAGAGCTTAGAGCTGCTGACACATGAGTGAAACTCCTCCAGCATCATCATCATCATCATCCTCACGAGCTCTGAAGCCACACCTGGAGATCCGCTCGCGCCATACTCTCTGTATCCGTCAGCTTGCACTAATAAAACAACAACGACAACTAAACGTATATTAAAGAATAATTATATGACAACAAAATAAAATAAAATAGTAGGGGTGAACGGAGCGGGGCACAGACTAACGCGGAATTAACACACTTTTTTTAAAATACTTCCACACATGCCAGCGTGACGAAACTTGGTGTACAGTATTTATTAGTTTCCGTGTCAACAAAACATTGCTCCACAATTCAGAAATCTTTGGAAGATAGCCTATCATTGAACATTTATTTAACAGTGGAACATTTTTTTTAATTTTTATTATTTAAAATATAATTATATTATATTTTAAATTGTATTATATTTTTTCTGATATTATTTTAATCTTATGCCTATATCTGTTATTTAAGAGTTGATATATTTCTTTAATGCTGATCTAACAGCAGAAACACTCGCCGGGGTTAAACCCCATGTTGCGCAGGCGGGGCATGTTGTCACACGGCGTCACAATGAGCCCCTATTAGAACAATGCTATTATATTATATTAATTCTATTGAGAAACCATTAGAAAAGGTGCATAAAGACTGAGAGTCAATGTTCAGAAATTATTAATTAGTCTTATGTTTTGAACTATGCTGTAAAGCTGTGTAAAATATCATTTATTTCTTTTAATATCAGTCTAATGCATTAAGCCATGTTAGCGTTTCCGTCCCAGAGGACGCGGGTTTCGTGACATCATCACGTACAATAGAAGTCCCATTTCATTGGCTAGGCGCCAACCAATAAAACGGCTCGTTTGAACACCCCGTCCCCGCCCCCGCCCCTCCCCCTCTCTCTCGCCACCACTGAGCTGCAAGTGCACAAGTTAGTTTTGCATCTAATATATCGCGAAAAGTAACAAAAGTCAAGGCGCGAAATTTGAAATTGCAGTGACAGATTTAAGAAGTTGCAAGTGCCTAATTGAGCTTGAATGTAAGAACAAGTGCAAATATATATTTCAAGTTTGTGTCTGTCGTATTTCTGTAAATGGTATTTTACACATTTGTGACTATCGTCTGCAGCTTCACATTCAGAATACAGGTGTGTGACTATTGTCTACGAGTGCAAATTTCATCGTTGAACTTCAGATTTTTATTGTACAGATTTTCACATTGGAGCTGTGAGTGTAAATTTTAGCGTACAAGTATGAATGTTTATTGTACAAGTTCTGAAATTCACATCTACGTGCTCTCGAGTTTAGCTACTCTTTTACCTGCATAGCTGCAGACCTGGAGCCGGTAGATATACGCCCCTGGCAGTTCTAGGTCCCTGTTGTTCCTGATGCGTCCAGTAGGGGCATATACTGCAAAATAACATCATTAAATCGATGCTCGAAACTTACACATTTATATCTGTCCCGTCCATAGGCTTTGACCAATTTTGTGTTTTTTGTTAATTTAAATATAAACGTTACAGTGTAGATCTGCACTACGGATTAAAATATCTGTAGATATTCAGTTGGGCTTCACTCTCTTCACTCAGCCTACAGAAGACTATTTGTTAAATGTATAATACACAGTTGGATCAGATGACAAGTAATGATATATGACCTACTGTAGAATAGTTATATTCACCATAGGTTATACAGGAGACTGAGTGAAATATGTTGATGTGAATTCATATAAAGTTACATTTAGATATTAACCATATTCAGCCCATTAGACATAGGCTACCGTTTAAATCATGGATCCTCTATGAAATATCTGCTGTACTGTTCTCTATTGTCCAACATGGCATTTTATAAAGACAAACAGAATGTATCCCTTTCCTAAAATTCCAAGGGCCATTTAGAAGAAAGAGACAATATTGTTGTTCACACACACACACACAAAAAAAAATATTGACACCATTTATGAATTATGATGACTCGCCTATGGCTTGCCACTGTTCTTTAACTGTTTTTCTATCCTCCTGTCAAAGTGCTCACTGATAAAAGTGTGTGTGTGTGTGTGTGTGTGTGTGTGTGTGTGTGCGCTGCCCAGAAGTGATGTCAGGTGAGTCTGGATTGCATCAATTTGCTCAAGTACAACGGCACAAAGGAATAATAGTGGAAGAAGTGTCAAGCCACTTTGATTTCTTTCGGCCACTGATGATGGACTGTATAGAAATAATTGGTAATGACGTTAAAAACATGTCCATTTCCATGTATGTCTCTGTAAGACAAGTCTTTTATTTACTAGACAAGCTATTGGTTTGGAATGCAGTTTAAAAAAAGAGATGGGTGTTTGTAAGTTTAGAGGGATAGAGAGATTGCCATTTCCTTAAGTAGCTGAAGCAAACACACCTTTATGAGATGCAAGTTAAAGAGAACTTGGTAAAGACAAGAGTATGATAAAACACATTAAGTGCAAATACCCTACATTTTAGTCCAGATCTGTAAGCTTTTTAAAGAAAAATGTTTATTAAGATATAAATTAGATAATTAGATCTTCTCATTTATAAGAAACAACTCAAACCAGAATCTACATTCAAACCATATGGGAAACGTTTTTAATGTGTTTTATCATGCATGACGTTGGAAATAATCAAAATATTTGAGTGCGTGTGCAGTTTAACTCTTTCCTTAGAGAGAGAGATTTACATACATTTATATATACATATTATAAATGTGTCTTGTGTGTTCACACCATAGTCTGTAAAAAACCAAGTTCACATATTTCCAATATCTACTGTAATGTTGTCCCAGAAACCATGTGGAGTATGTTTTAATGGAGTAAACAGGGTCTTACCAGAAGAGGCCATCTCACGCAAGCTAAACACACGGCCCTCTAAACCTACACGTGGTTAGCTAAGTTTGAGCCAGACATAACATCAA